>OZ038494.1:49301869-49374369 GCA_964036315.1 Acanthosepion esculentum
ATAGGATGACCTATCGAAAGTACTAGCATATTTATAGAACATACGGAACATCTAAAAACTAGGATCGCATCATTCAACGAATGGTTAGTGGGTAAATACTTTTTTAAAATTTGTTAGCGAAGTGAATTCGACATTTATTACATTAAGCTTACTAATTTATTCTTTGTATGACTGCTTCATTGTAACATTAATTACACTGCACCAATCTTAAATTTAAAAGGACTGATCCACTGTGCAAAATTTCGGGAAACCAACTGGGACATTGTTCTAGTTATTAGATAATTTAGTCCATGCGACTTTGACTGATAAAACACAACAAAAATTCTTGGAATTGGCATATTAGTGAATTCAAAAACGCTCTCACTTAAATTTTCAAAATTCAACCCTTGTGTTTCGACCTGACGCTCCACAATTTTGTAACTGTTAATAATAACACTTCAAAAAACATATTTCGACTTGGATCATATATATATATATATATATATATATATATATATATATATATATATATATATATAATTTTAATGGACAGAATTAAATCAGACCAGGAAACATTGGTATTAAAAAGTTCTCAATACACGTGTGAGAAAATAAAATAATGTAAAAATAGCAGGTACAGCTTTTAACTTTAAAAATCAGGAGATCAGTTGAATCACCTACGTTGGTTTGAACCTTAGGGCGTCCTCAGACGATTTTTATCAAATGACCTCCCAGCACTCTATTTAAAAAAAAATAATGATCGCTAAATTATTTTCAAAAATTAAATAAAAAAACGCAAAGTTTCTTTGGATCTGGAAATGTCATTTTCTACCAGTAATCAGTAGTCTTGAGTCCTTGCATGCATATTTAAAAAATCCTCTTAAAAACATATGAGGCTGGATAAAAAAATGTGCTTTTTAATTAAACCCCACCGATATATTTTTAAATAATAATAATGTAGTGTTTATTAATTTTAAAAAAATAAAGGATTGGTGCAGTATAATTAATATTATACTGAAAATACTGTAAGGTTGAAACCAAGGTAGCGGATTCAACTGACCTCGTGATATTTAAAGCATATATATATATATATATATATATATATATATATATATATATATATATATATATATATATATATATGTATATATATATATATATATTTACACAACACACATACACACACGCACGCACACACACAGACACACGCACACAGACACACACACACACACACAGACACACATATATATATATATATGTTTAAGCACTTTCCGATATTGAACAATTCCCCATTATAAATATATGAAATTTTAATATATATATATATATATATATATATATATATATATATATATACTTATGAATAGAGTGTGGTGGTAATAATAATAATAATAATAATAATATATATATATATACATATATATATATATATATATATATATATATATATATGGTTATGAATATCAGTATAACATATTGCACAAAGAGTGCTGGTATATATATATATATATATATATATATATATATATATATATATATATATATATATATATATATATATATATAAGCAATTTTGATTACATATATAAGTGTATATATAAACAATTAAATATATACATACGTATATATATATGTATATATCAATATATATATATATATATATATATATATATATATATATATACCTATATGCATTTAATCATTTTGATATATTTCCCTACTGTCTTAATATATTGTGAAATTTCGCTCTATGTAATAGAAAAACAATTTGATAACCGACTTTATGCATCTTAGGCCAACTAATCAGCAGAAGTAGAAATGTTCTCAAGTAGTTTCCAATTGGACAATGACGTTCGAATCGAAATGAATTTTTACACTCATTTCCGATTCAACAATATCTGTGTGAACGGAACTAGGCCGGTAAAGCACTTTTCTTTCGTTAGAAGTGTCTTCTTTTCTGGACTTAATGAATAAAAATTGTCCAAAAGTTTGATGGTTGTTTGGCGCTTTCGGCTTAAATGTTCATGGAACTTTCTATTACTGAACTCACAACACTTTGGGCCAAGTCACTTTTGGATTAATCAAACAACGCTTTTATCCAGGAGGACATGAGTGAATTAAATAGTGCTAACGTCAGCGTGCATGTCTTTTAAACCAGCAATATATATATGGACAGCCATCGCTCTTTAATACATGTTTCGTTGAACAAGACTTACAAGGTAGTTTTATTAAATTGTTTAACGTTTTTCTTCTATACGTAGAAGTGCCTGTGTTACAATTGTTCTTTCCAGAAAATATCTTGCATATCAATACGTCTAGCATTTGTACATGCTTTGAATATTGCTGCCATGTCTGGTCCAGTGCTCCTGCTATATATTTAGAGATTCTTGATAAAATGCATAGAAGCATCATCAATATTATTGGTCCTGACGTGGAGCCTCGTTTTCAGTTACTTTCTCACCGCCGTAAAATTCCTTCCCTGTCTCTTTTTTATGAATACTTTCATGATAATTATTCGGATGAACTCTTCGCTATGGTACCTAGACTTTATGACTTTAAATGCAGTATTAGATTGGCAGTTAGGTCTTATTAATTCACAGTTGAATTAGCTATATGTAACCTATGTTCTATGCAGGTTCGTTTCTTGCACGTCCCGTTTTAGAACTCTCTTCCGGTTCCATGCTTTCCAGCCAACTTTGGTCTTCAAAGATTTAAATGCAATATCAATCGTTATCTACAGTCTTTTTGATTACTTATATATTATTTTCTCTTCTTAATAAGGGGTTTCTTATTATTTATTTATGTTGGCTCTTCAACACTCAGTAACACCTTGTGTCTTACTGGCTTTAAGGACTTCCTTGGAGTGATATGATTCAAAACAATAAGCAAGATTGACAAACGTAGGTTTGCGCTAAAACTGCCGAAATCAGAATGAAACACGTAAAGAAGAAAAAATGCTATAAAAGTCGACGGGAAATGTGAAGCACCGACCCGAAAGTTTGTTGGAATAGCTGAAGATGCCTTCCAGAAACTAAATCATGTATTAAGAGACATAGAAAACAATGACATGGATAATTAAATGCTATTTAACATCCATCCGAGAATAGGGCAGTGAATGGTGGACAATTTTCTAAAAGAAATTTGACATCATTCATTATTAATTGATTTTCAGAGTCCATTTTGTCGCTTTTAATACACCACATCGCTTCATTAATTAATATCCCCATTCGATTTAAACGCTTTTGAATTAAAATGGAAATCTAATTTAAATAATTAAAATAAAACCTCTGAATGGAATTTCAAATCAGTTTATCTTTTTTGTTAAGTAATAACAAAATGTCTCCCTCTATATTAGGGAATGCTTAATTGTTTTCTCACAGATAACGAAGAGGCTTAAAACAACAACAAAAATGTGAGTATACAGAAGGATGAAAGGAATCACATGGAATGAACATATGAGTAGCGAGTAGGTTTGAATGGAAATTGAAACAAACAGGACACACTTATATTCAGAATTAGAAAGATACACTTGACATTTATAGGACGCATAGTGAGGGCTTGGAGTAACCGACACTCGCAGGAAAGCAGCAAATAACCGAACCAATGAGATTGTGTAAAGGGCTAGCATGGCAGGGACTGGATCTCCCTAAATTTCTATCCTTTCTAGCTCTTAGTAAGGGTTGGGTTTTTTTTTTTCATAATCGCCTCTCAGTCTCGGTTCTAACTGGACTAAAATTGTATTTAAGATTGATGATCTTATTTATCAATCAACACTTGTCATTCAGAAAAAAATAAATTTCATTCGTTTTGATACCTTTTTCATTATTTTATTTCGACCAAAACTAGTTTCATAATATTGAAGACTTTACTTACAGAACAACACTCGTAAGCTTGAAGAGAAATAAATTCCATTGATTTTCATGCCGGTTTCATTATTCTATATAGGCTAAAACATGTTTTTTAAACCTTAGACAAAAGTTGTAATGTTTAAGAGAAATTTCCTTCATTCTGATGAGAAATTTGTTTCATATTAGTTACCAGTTTTTATCTCGTTAAAAATATTTTGGGCCACATTGGAAAGCTTACTTATCAATCAATTCTTATAAATACTTACCAAGAGTAACAACCATCGAATCAAATTGGAAAGACAGTAAAATTTGCCAATGTTGGACATAACTCATGACCAAAGAGAAAGAGTTTCAAGAATAAATGAGATTTTTTTCAACCAATCAGCTTCTCGGATTAGTCGGTAAGTTTGCTTCCCTGTAGAGGCGGCGTCGGAAAATTATACGAGTCAAAAATCTAGAATTCTGAATACTTTCGTTTTGATTTCGTAATAATGAAGTGCCCTCTCTAAATTAGTTAGCTATGGGAATATTCACCCTTTTGATACCAGTACGATGCATCATATATTATTTAATGAGGAAATGGGCGCCGCCAGATTGTCCACGATGCTCTAAGAGAGCCATGGTTCCGCTCATTATATGCTATTTTATTTTTCCAATTTCTTCTCTCGCTTTCTTATCATCATATTTTCTCTGATCTCTTCCTTCTTCAGGCTTACGCCCGTATCACGTTGTAACGTCAGTTCCCGTACGATTACCAAATTTAAGCAACGTCGAGCTTTGTCAGTAACTAGGTGGGTAACCGCTTGGGAATAGGAAGTGCTGTAAGCTTGGATGTGTGTGTGTGTGGTGTAATGGATAATGGCTCGGAATTGGAAATCGGAGAGCCGAGTTCCAATTCCAGTCGGGTGTGTTATGTCCACTTACAAATATCATTGAATCCACGTCTTCTTTCCGCAGCTATGAGTTAACTAGTAGGACTTGCGTCAGTATATCAGTATCATCTCCAAAAGAATCTAAAAATATTTCCTGGTCTTAAATAACCTGTAAAGGATTGATAAACCGTAAATTAATCAATCAGTCTTCATTCTTGTTTGGTCGCCACTCTTTCTCTATTGTTTTTTTTTTATACGTCTTCTACTTTAAGATTTAGTAAATCTTCCACAGAGGAGTAATTGATAGCGGCTCGGAATGAGGAATCGGAAAGCCGAGTTCGAATTCAAGTCGAATCCATTGCATTCACTTGGGAGAGGTATGATTCCTTCAGTATTTGTCTATATTTCTGAGATGAAGTATTATGTACACTATTTACATTGTTCGGACTATCTTCCTCATCTTTGTTGCCATATTTATCACAACGTTTCGGCCGTTGTATGAATCCCCTTCTTCTTCCCCAGCTATGGGTAAATAGCAGGATAGCCCGGGTTCTGTAGCCTTGGATGTCAAGTGACCGTAAAAAGAAATGGCAACCTACTGCGGGAAAAATCTGAAATGTATTGAAAGATACATGATCGCATAAGTGTGTATCACGCATGGCACTTAACTGACTGACATGCCACAAGAAGGAAAAATAATGATATAATCAAGATGTTCCCTTTTTACACTACCTTATAAATGAATCTACACCCTTTCGTACAGAGCTTCTCCAAAACCTATATCAGCTTAAATGACAATATCAATGCCGGCTGTTATTTTCTTATCCGAAATGTAAAGGATGTAATTTCAAGGCAAAAATTATTGATTTTATTTTTAATACGACATTACTTCTTATTATTCTAAACTTTATTTTTAGTGGCTACCCATGTTTGAATAGACGTCCTTTTTTAAACAGTGTGAATGACGTCTACCGGCTTGTGCATTAGAGATGCTTAATAAAGGTGGATGTTAACAAATGATTAGGAAGCAAACGATTATCACTACTAGAAAGACCGATAACATTTAGTGGACTTGAGAAAGCTATTTTCCTGGAAAACCTGTTTTACGAGAAAGATTGTATAAATTTCAACCGGTAACAAAGCTAACTCTTCAGCCAATGGATGCCGAATATTTCCTTTATGGAAACGGCCATCTCACCCTGACCATTACTATTACTTTATCGAATTGATATCCTACTATCTTTTCTTACTATTTCTTTCTTTTTTATTTTCTTGCCTTTCCTTTCATTCTTAATTTCTTTCCTTTCCTTTCTTTCTTTTTTCTTTCTTTCTTTTCTTTCCTCCTTTTCTTTTCTTTGCTTTCTCTCTTTCTTTTCTGTTTTCTTTTTTACTCCGTTCTTTTCATTTCTTTTCTCTTTTTCTTTCTTTCTTTCTTTCTTTACTTATTTATTTATTTAATCGTTATTTTCTGTTATTCTTTATTTATTTTTTCTATTTCTTTCTTTCTTTATTTTCTCTTTCTGTCTTTTTCTTTTTTGTTTCATTCTTTCTTTTTTGATTCTTTCTTTTTTCTTTCTATTCCTACTTTCATTTCTCTCTTTTCTTTTCTCTTTCTTTCTTTTCTTTCTTTCTTTCTTTCTTTCTTTCTGTTTCTTCTTTTCTTTCTCTTCGTTTTCATTTCTTTCTTCCTTCCTTTTGTCTTCTTTTCTTTCTTTTCTGTCGTTCTTTTCTCTTTTTCTTTCTTTTTGTTCTTTATTCTTTCTTTCATTTATTTTCTTTTCTTTCATTTGTTTCTTTTCCCCTTTTTCTTTCTTTCATTTGTTTCTTTTCCCCTCTTTCTTTCTTTCATTTCTTTTCATTATTTCCTTCTCTATTCTAATGTTTTTTTTTCTTTTCATCTTTGTACCTCACTCTATTCTTTTTCCTTGTTTCTTTGAGCTTTCCTCTTTTTTCTTCCCTACTTCTATATCGGTATGCTTTCTTCTCCTTCATTTCTTCCTTTCATTCTACTCTAGGTCCTTCTTGCTTTCTTCAAACATTCTTTGTCATCGTTCTGTCCTGTCATATACGCATTTATTTTTCCTTTTCCCCCTTTTCTTTTTACTTCTTTTCCATCCGTATTGATCATCCGTTTTTTTTTCTTTCAACCAATCACACCCATCATTCATCATCTTATTTCATATCGCTTTGTCCCCTTATCTTCTGCCTTTTATTACCACCATCTTTCCTT
Source organism: Acanthosepion esculentum (assembly GCA_964036315.1). NCBI lineage: Eukaryota > Metazoa > Mollusca > Cephalopoda > Sepiida > Sepiidae > Acanthosepion > Acanthosepion esculentum. The sequence goes on from OZ038494.1 coordinate 49,308,799, forward strand.
CTTCTTTTTTTCTTCTTTCACTTCTGGTAGCATTCCCTGAAATCAATAATTTTCAACTCCCCGCTTGGATCGCCATGGAACCTACACCTACCGGCTTTTCGAAACCGATACCCTCCCTAGCCGACCAACCGTTCAGTATTCCCGTCCGTTCGCATATCTTTACCAAAAACACCTCACACACCATATATAAGCCACTGGCCGGGTAAGCAAAAGTGACAAATCACTTCAACATCAACGTCTCTCTGTCGCCGCTTCTCAGTTTACATGATTCAACAGAACTTATTTTGTCAATTCCTTCTCAGCATCTCGAAACGGCAGAAAACAGTGCCCTCTGCAGACCGAGCAACGGGACATCGGAGAGAAAACGTCGTTACAAAACGCATCCGTATTCATTATTCATCAACTCTATTCAAATAAGGTATACATGCTATAGTGTCCCAACGAATGAACTTTATGTCTCTTTCGTGTTTGGCTGGCAGGGGAAGAATAAGTCCTAATAAAAAGGCAAAAAATATATAGAGACATGAAAAGAAAGGAGCCGGGTGCTTTATTGTGGGTGGCGACAAAGTTTATGAATGATTTAGATTGAGTCAGATATCTGCTACATATACTGATAAAGATAGTAAAAAACTAGACTTTTTCTACACTGACGACGAGTCTTAGAATACGTCGACTGCATTCCATACAGACGAGTAAAGCCAATGAAAAAAACGAGGTATCACTTAAATCTTTATAAACTCAAATATCATGGATCAATATTTGTCTAACCCTGAATCAAGTAAATCCTTATAAACTCAAATATAAACGATTATATTTATCTACTCCTGAATCAATTAAATCAAATAGAAACAAAGAATATTTCTCTCGTCCTGAATTAAGAAAATCCATATTGACTCAAATATAAAAGACAAATATTTGTCTAACCCTGAATTAATTCAGTCCTTATAAACACAAATATAAAAGACTAATATTTTCCTGACCCTGAATCAAGTAAATCCTTATAGACTCGAATACGAACGACTAATATTTGTCGACCATTGAATCAATTAAATCCTTATAGACAAAGATTTAAACAACTAATATTTAGCCATCTCTGAATCAAGTAAATGCTTATATACTCAAATATAAACGACTAATATTTGTCTACTGCTGAATCAATTAAAACTTTATAGACTCAAATATAAACAAAGAATATTTGTCTACGACCGAATCAAGAAAATCCATACTGACTTAAATATAAACAACCAACTTGTCTACTCCTGAATCAATTGAATTGTTATAGGCTCAAATATGAACGACAGATAATTGCCTAAACCATGAATCGTCAATCCTTATAGACTCGAATATGAACGACTAATATTTGTTTACCATTGAATCAATTAAATCCTTATAGACAAAGATTTAAACAACTAATATTTAGCCATCTCTGAATCAAGTAAATGCTTATATACTCAACTATAAATGATTAATATTTGTCTACTGCTGGATCAATTAAATCCGTATAGACAAAGATTTAAACAAATAATATTTAGCCATCTCTGAATCAAGTAAATGCTTATATACTCAAATATAAACGACTAATATTTGTCTACTGCTGAATCAATTAAAACTTTATAGACTCAAATATAAACAAAGAATATTTGTCTACGACCGAATCAAGAAAATCCATACTGACTTAAATATAAACAACCAACTTGTCTACTCCTGAATCAATTGAATTGTTATAGGCTCAAATATGAACGACAGATAATTGCCTAAACCATGAATCGACAATCCTTATAGACTCGAATATGAACGACTAATATTTGTTTACCATTGAATCAATTAAATCCTTATAGACAAAGATTTAAACAACTAATATTTAGCCATCTCTGAATCAAGTAAATGCTTATATACTCAACTATAAATGATTAATATTTGTCTACTGCTGGATCAATTAAATCCGTATAGACAAAGATTTAAACAACTAATATTTAGCCATCTTTGAATCAAGTAAATTCTTATATACTCAAATATAAACGACTAATATTTGTCTACTTTTGAATCAATTATATTATTATAGACTTAAATGGCAAGTATTTACCTATACCTGAATCAAGTAAATGCTTACAGACTCAAATTTAAACGACGTATATTATCTCTTTTTCAATAAATTAGACCCTTATATATTCAAATTTAAACGAATAATATTTGCCTATACCTAACTGAACTGAATCGTTACAGACTCAAATATAAATGGGCAATATTTGCTTATTCCTCAATCAAATAAATCCTTATAAGCTAAAATGTAAACTGTTAATATTTGACTATCCCTCAATAATGAAAATCATTATAAACTCCCATATTTATATTTATCTATTCCTAAATCAGTTAAACTCTTATAGATTAATGTATAAACACTAATATTTGCCTATCCTGAATCAACTAAATTGTTATAGATTCAAATATAACCGATTACTATTTGATTACACCTGAATCAAGTATATCCTTACAGACTCAAAAATAAATGACTACTATTTGCCTATTACTGAAGCTAGTAAATCCTCATCGACTCAAATATAAACAACTAATATTTGCGTATCCCTGAATCAAGTAAATCTTTATAGACTCAAATATGCAGGATCAATATTTACCTATCCTCAAAACTAGTTAGACACATATAAACATATAAATGATCAATACTTTCCTAGCTTTGAAAAAAGTAAAAGGTTAAAAACACATAAATAATCGATCGATAATCGATATATATTTACCTATACCGAAGTAAATAAATGCTTATAGACAGAAATATCAACAATAAATATTTACATATCCCTGAACCAATTAAATTATTAAAAACTGATTATATCAAAATTCACCTATTCGGGAAAAAAACGAAACGCCGGTTGAAATCGAGGCCTATCGACGTTGAACCTGATCCGTATCTAGATGGATGACCACTTAGGAGTACTAGGTGCTGTAAGATTGGATGCGTGAGTGGTGTAGATAACGGCTCAAAATAATAAAGCTTCCCCGTGCCTTTTCTGCAAATATTCCCATGTTAATTGTCTGACGAGTTTTCCTCTTCGGTATTACGACTTTAAGAATTTAAGCTTAGTACCATATTGGCAGTTAGGTCCAGTCATTTACAGTTGATTTATATATATATATATATATATATATATATATATATATATATATATATATATATATATATATATATATGTAACCGTAAGTTATATGTTAACGTTTTCTTCTCCCGCACATCTTGCTTGTGGAACTCGCTTGCGGCCTCTTGGTTTCCAATCAAATTTTATCTTCAAAAGTTTAAATTCAGTGTCAGTCACCACCTTCTGTCTTTTTAATTCCTGTTCTTCTATTGTTCTCACTATTTATTAATGTTTTTCTTCGTCTTTTATGCCGTCACACTCAATAACCCCTTGCGTTTTAGAGGATATATTTCCTTGTTTGGGGTGAAAAGATTAAAAAACGAGAAGAAAAATGAAGGAGAATTTTGCGAGTACGTTAGATTCATTTACACGCAAATATCAATGGGAAAGGTATGAATTCAACAATTTCCCCCTAGTCATGGGTTAAATAGTAGAACAGACTGTATCGTATAAATTGGTTTGGCAACCACTCTTCGGTAAGAATAATGGCAGTATAATGAGGGAATACCTCTGCCAATTCAATGATGCTAGACTCCTAAAGAAGAACTCACCATATATATATATATATATATATATATATATATATATATATATATATATATATATATATATATATATACTCGACTCTCCAGTTGAATTCGACGTATGAGGGTCAAGCAGATCAGTCCCCAGGCAACCGACAGCCTGACAACAGCACATTAGATTTGATTATAGTGGTGAAGATTTCGTGCAGGACCATCCACACATTTTGAAGGGCCAAATACAGAGACCTAATGCACTAAGTGCCACAAGGTCCCCAAACGACCTTCCGCAGGTTTTGAATTCAGAGTTGTCCTTCTCCTAGACCAGTTGCCATCCAAGGCTATAGAACCTAGCCTGTCCTGGTATATACCCATAGCTGGAGGGAGAAGAAGAGTATTCACACCTTTCTCAAGGGTATTAGCACGTAAGTGAATGTAGTGGATTCGACTGGAATTCGAACTATATACATATATATATATATATATATATATATATATATATATAAACACACACACATATATATATATATATATATATATATATATATATATATATATATATATATATATATACACACACACATACACACACACACAAACAATTCTGGAAGCGAGTAAATGTTTTCGAAGATAAATAACCCAAATTTGAGATACCGTAAAAGTAACCAAGCCAACATCATAAAAGTGATTTTATTCATTGTTTTTTCTGCCATTTCCATCTGCCATTTTCGTTATTTTTATTATGAACACTGATATTGACTAAATAGTTCTTAGAATCTGAAAATGACAACATGTGCAGCGCAGAACTGGGATTGAACTCAGTACTCAGTGTAATCCTTTGAAGGCCTTCTCACCATCTTCAAAGCATAAGAGGTGGATTATTATGATTCGAAATCATTTCATCACAAGGAAGGCGATAAAGCCACTAGAACACAAAGGGGTTACAGAGAGTGAAAGTAACTGAGGAAATCATTGGGGAATGGAAGAAAATAAAAGAAGAGGATTTCAGGAGAGAGAAGGCAATGATTGACGTTTCATTTGACTAGGAAGCAAGGAACCGGAAGAGAGTTCCACGACTACGAGGTACAAGAGAAGAAATTATTAGAATAGAACTTACGGTTACATCTATCCAGGCACAGGGAACTATTAGGTTGGTGCAAAAATAATGTCGTTTTTTGAAGTTCAACTTCATGTGAGAAAACGACATTATTTTTGCACTAACGTAATAACTTTCCTATTAGCAGACCTAGCAACGAGTCATTAATCTGGATGATGAATAAGTGTTGTGGTAGGATCCACCTAATTTGCATAGTGGACGATATAAATATGGTTGGTACCGGGAAGACAGGGGAGGCGAATCAAGAGATTCAACTAGAGACTCTGCCCGACTGCGACTTAGTCAACACATTCTCCAGGAACGGTCTTCCCAGGAATATACAAAAGACTATATGTAAATATTGTGTACACTTTCTTGTTTCAATACATTTTATTCTAACTACATTTTGTGTTTGCATTATTATTCCATGCATTAGTCAAGTTTCAACAATAAGCCATGCTGATGAAAGGAACGGACGTTATCTTTTACAATTAAAGGAGAATAGTTTCGTTTTCGAGGCGTAATATATCATCAGTGTGTCTTCGTCGTCTTCTCAACATGATATTGGGTTCTCTCCAACATCTACACCTTGTCTTGGTGAGACATGATAGCAAAAAATCTGCCAGGCACATCTTGTCTACCGGGGATATGTTGGGAAGAGAAGAGGCTTGTTGGAGCACGTATGGCCAAACTCTCGATCCAAGTTTTGATCTCGATACAGATTTTGGTATTTATCATTAGGACTTAAGGGGTGAAGACAGGTACCTTGACATGACCCTCGTTACGACCATCAAAGATGACGTGAACAGTGTGTATCACTGTGGGTAGTTCTATTTGATCAGCTCTCATCCACCTGCCCTTCTTTCTGTTCGTCTTGGCACGTCCAAGAAGAGGACAATCTCGGATTCCATATGCCTGGTGGTGAATACCACAACCACGGGATACCAAATCATTTCCCGTATCAGCTTGGGTGGTTCCATTTAACGTTCGCCATATTTCTGAAAGAGAAATGGTAATATAAACATGTATCTCGTGTTGTATAACATTACGATGGGTTCTTGAAATCTACTAGAAATGTTCCACCTCCCCAAATCTGTATTCTTATATCTGGGCACTTAAATATTGCTCTTGTAATCTACTATAAGCCTCGTCCATTTATGACCTGTTAAATATGTGCTATAACATAGTAAAAAATGTACCCACGGCTCAGTTTAACATTTTAGTTTAACTTTTGTATGGGCAGATTGATATATATATATATATATATATATATATATATATAGTCATCCACAGACTGTTTCGCTATATCACAGCTCAACAGTTTGGCTAGACATTCGATCGGGATCGAAACACGGCTGATTTTACATCAGTCGGAGATTCTACCCCTAACCTATTGGCGCCCGGTAGAGAGGAAGGTGAATTTTTGCGTATTTATTTTTAAATAAACACCCCAGTGCCTGAGAGGACTCAATCCGTTAGGAGAGTCTTGCGTTGTCAGCAGTAGTAGTCACTGTTTAAAATTTCGCGATTTTTCTCCAAAATGCTCAACCGATTTAATTTTTCGGCGGCATATATATATATATATATATATATATATATATATATATATATATATATATTACTAAATATTAAATACGATAACTTCTGTCTAAAGCGATTTGGCGGGTAAGCAGACTGGGATATTGCCAAAAAACAAAAAATGAAATATAAAAGATTCAGTCAAAGTCGCGACAAAAATGTCTAACGGATAAAATTATATATAAGGAAATATATTCAGGAGAAAGAACGAAATAGTTAATGAGAAAACGACAAATAAGACAAGATAAATGTTGCTATATTTACAACATAAAGAGCTCCTGTTATGTAAGATCAAGTGGCGATGTTAAACAATTCTTATTAAAACACAAAGCTTCGATGTTACAAAGTAGGGTGAATAAATATTTACCCTAGCACTCATTATCAAATTCGCATTTTTTTCTCTTTGTTAAAAAAATAAAAAACAGTAAACGTCGAAAAGCGTCACTTCGAAATCCGAAAACTGGAGGTAACTTATAATAAAACCCACTATGTTGTTCTGTGATGAAAATTGCTTTGATTTCTAATCTGGTACCTTCTCCTGTTTAAAGTGACCACCAGAGAATATATGTATTGTAGATATAAACTATGTTTTATGTGTTGTGTACCGTCAGGACGTGGGCAATCAACGTTCTCCAATTCCACATATCCCTTGTGGTTCTCAATATGTTTTGCTACTTCTCCCGAACCCTGTTCTGTCCTCCACTTCCTCAAGGACACATGGCATAAAGGCGTTGGTTAGATCCAGTGACAGGGCCCAAAGAGTGTGAGTTCGAAACCTGTTTAAGGCAGTGGAGAACTTTCAGAGGGAAAAATTAACAGAAGATAACTGATAACTGACATCCATTAAACACGGCACGTAGAAACTAGAACAGTCTACCTCAGTGAGCGAAATAAGGGTTCAATTTGACATTCCAACCACCTGAAGAAGGCCAGAGCGTACAACGGCCGAAACGTTGTAATACATATGGCGACAAAGATGAGGACAATCGTCCGAATAATGTAAATAATGTAAACAATCTTTGAATTCGTGGGGTCATTTCGTCTTTTATATGCCAGGATATAGGCGATCATGGTTCTCCACTTCCTCCTATCCGTTGTAGTACTCAGTATGTTTTGTCCTTTTGCTACTTCTCCCACACCCTGTTCTGTCATCCACTTACTTAAGGTCGCTATTTTGGGTTCTTTAATGCCGATATTTAATTTTTTTCTTCTTAATTCTTATGCTTTCATCTACAGTTATTTGTCCATAATGTTATATATATTTTGTACATAATTTTATACTTTCATTGTAAAAGTATGTTTTAGAGATGTATTGTTGATAATTTTACTATATATATACAGGGGTTGGACAAAATAATTGAAACACTTGTTAAATTAAATAAAATTTATTTAATCTAGAGTTGGTCCTCCTTTAGTCTCACATACTGCTTTAATACGTCTAGGAATGGAATCATACAGCTTCCTGGCTTCATCCAGGAATTTTCAGCCATTCTTACATTAACACCTGCTCCAGCTCTTTAAGACACGACGGTGGAGGATACCGGCTCCTTACTTGGCAAAATTCACCACAAATGTTCAATAATATTGATATCTGGAAATTGTGGAGGCCACTCTATGTGTTCTAGCTCACTTTCATGCTCTTCATAGCAATTCTTAACCACTCGAGCGGTATGTATTGGAGCATTATCGTCTTGGAAGATGCAGTCACATATCAGAAAATAAAGTCTGGGCCATTGGATGAACAGGATCTCCTAAAATTTTCAGGTAATCTTTGCTGTTGATTCTACCATGCAGGGCAACTAGTGGACCGAGACATTTCCATGATTTCCATGATATACGGCCCAAACTATCACTGATCCACTTCAGGGTCGTAAGCTTCTTTGGGCTGCCTCCGCACATAAACTCGCCTTTTTGGTTGGGAAAAGAGAAAAACTGGATTCGTCTGAGAATATGACTTGCTTCCAGACCAGGGATTGTGATCTCTGCACCACTTTGACCTCTTCTGAATGTTGCGATTATGGAGCAGAGATTTCCTTACGGCGGCTCTTCCATGATATGCAGCCTTATGGTACTCACGACGAACAGTTTTAGTAGAAACTGGACTATTCAAATGATTATTCAACTCCGTAGTCACTTTGGCCACAGTACTTCGATAATTTTTTACCATATTGCGTTTCAATGCACGTCGGACCGGACCCTGTCAGTAAGTCTGCAATTCCGGCCCGAATTGTTACGGTTGCTAGAGGTTTTGACCTGTTTCTCGAATTGTGTCATAATTCTTGATATGATAGCTCTTGAAAAACCAAACAGTTCAGCAACTTTAATGACCGAGGCTCCTGCCATGCGACCTTCAACAATTTGCCATTTTCCGAACTCTGAGAGGTTACGCATTAGCTTAAATTTTACTAAGTTCTGAAAATAAAGAAGACAAACAGAGTAAATTAGATAAATAAACGTATTTAAAATAGATATAGCCAGCTATTACGAAGTTTTAGTTAAAGTTCTTAATATAATAGGTCTTTGAAATATAGGAGTGGAATTTTCACCTGTTCCAATTATTTTGTCCAATCCCTGTATATATATATATATATATATATATATATATATATATATATATATATATATATATATATATATTGTGCTGCATTGTCATATTGCCATAAAATATATTGTTGGTCAATATATTGTAAAAATAAACTATTGTTTGGGCGTTCACCCTTTGCCCATTGCTGGGACCCTTACAGATGCTACCCCCACCCCGGGTCAGATTGGCCTCGGAAGAAAAGCAGTTAATAGGTGGTTCCACGCTCCTCAAAACCTCCAATACCATGATCAGATTGCCTGCTGTCGGTTGTAGTTTATCGTCATAGCTAGGATGTTTACTTTCTCGAAATACTTCAAAAAGCGAAACAACGTAGTACCTAGACATTTTGTCAGTAACAAACAAAAGAAATTATCAACTGCTATGTAATATCACTTATACTATATGTCAGTAAATACTATGCAATATTTTTTATATGAAGATAAGACTTGAGGCAACATAAAATGTTGCTCTCCAGATGTCTGCTAAGAATATCAAGAACAGGAACTGTGAGCAGAAAAGAAAATATCATCGAATAGTACACATTATGAAATGGACAATTATTTTAAGACATGTTTTATGTTCTTTTTATAGATACAAGTATTTAAGTAAATGCTCTGTTCATAATAAACCGTATTAAATAGCATTTACAGGCCTGAATGCCCGAGAAATTTTCATATAAAATATCCGTCCTTGAACAGGATTCGAACCTGTATCCTATACGGAACCGTCATACAGCCTGACGTGCCTTACCGCTCGGCCACTAAGGATAGTGCGGTTGGCAAGGGCGAATTTACTGTTTATAAACTTTCATGAATCTCTCACGTACATTCATTACTGCTCATCAAATGTAAACAAATGACGTCACACATTATAAAATGGACAAAGTCCGACAATTATTTTAAGACATTTTTTATGTTTATACGTTCTTTTTATAGATACAAAAATTTAAGTAAATGCTCTGTTTATAATAAATAGTACATCGTATCGATTATTGGATTATTATGGAGTTTTATGGTTTAAAAACAGTAAAATCGACTTTGCTAACTGAAACGCTCCTCTGTGGCTCAATCGGTAAAAGTACATCAGGGTACATGACGGTTCCGTATAGGATACAGGTTCGATTCCTGTCGGAGGACGCATATTTTCTATGAAAATTTCTCGGATATTCAGGCCTGTAAATGTGGTTAATACTGTGAATGGCGGAAAAGAATATATTTTAAACAGAAACCTTGCTTAGAGCTACAAAGGGCATGTTGTGAAGAGATAATCGTTCCTAGCCGCAAGAGAAACACCATATAAATGAATCTGGTATCATTTATTGACTTTGACCCTTAAAAAAAAAAACAACTTTCGGTTTATCGATGTTTACCAATTCCAGACACACCTGGCACCTTGCAAAATTTGGCACTAGTAGGATTCACCAGCGATCGATACTAAACCTATCGTTATTTTTTTCTTTCTGTTTATCGATTTTCTTTTAGGTTTTTTTCCCCCCGTGTTTGCTTTATATTGTCCCTTTTAAAGAAAGAATGAGAATAAACGGAATAATGTTCCCGTGCATCTGTGCGTTTCTATTTCTGTGTGTAATATGTGCTTGCGTTCATATTTCTATATGTTTGAGATTGTCGTTGACTTTGTGTGAGCTTGTGTGGATCTCTTTCCTGCGTCTGCGTCCATCATATGCCTCAAAACTGTTGTCCACCTTGCCAAAAAGTCTTCAGAGACACCATAATTAATGGAATGGCCCTTAACCTCTCTCTCTCTCTCTCCCTTCCTCCCTCTCTCTCTCTTTCCCTTCCTCTCTCTCTCTCTTTCCCTTCCTCTCTCTCTCCCTTCCTCCCCTCTCTCTCTCCCTTCCTCTATCTCTCCCTTCCTCTATCTCTCTCCCTTCCTCCCCCTCTCTCCCTCCCTCCCCTCTATATATCTTTCTCTCTCTCTTAGTAAAATAGCGTGATTACTTTACAGCTTATCCTCCTCACACTGCTAATGTTACCCTGGCATGGCACCGTTGATAGTTGAGGGAACGTTTCATCAGCCGCAAAGTTGAAGTGGAATGGGCACCTCATTCGTCTGACATGAACCCCCAGATTTCTTCCTCCGAGGGGGGGTCCAAGGACAACATCTATCAGTGCAACCCCCGCACCATTGCTGTATTGAAGGTAGCCATCATTGAGGAGATTCAAGCCATCACCCAAGAGGAATATGCAAGCGTCATCAACAACTTTGCATTCTACAGTGCCTTCAACTGAACGGCCGACATCTAGTGCATCTACTCTAAGCCTCCTCCTGACATTTTCGTTTCATGTTTGAGCCTAAATAATTGTGGATCCTAAAATGTTATCCTTTTACCTTTCAATAAATGTAATTTCCATTACACTATGATTTGTAGTCCTTAATTCGTGCCCGATCATTTTTTATAAAAATTGTAAAACACCCTGTATATTCCGACTGACGCCAATTCAGTCGGGTTTCGATCCTAGCTCAAGGCAACCGGACGTCTAGCCACACTGAAGAGCTGCGAAACAGTATGTCTGTGGATGACTATAATATAGGCTCATGAAAAAATTAATTTCGGTTGAGCTCTCTGGGGAAGGAAGTGTGGGTTTGTAAACAGCGACTATTAAAGCTGATATAGCGTGACTCTTCGTCAACAGCGAATTTAGTCCTGTCGGTCACTGTGTGTTTATCTAAAAAATAAATAAGCTAAAATTCACCTTCGTACCTGCCGTGCGCCGGTAGAATTTCCGACTGACGCCAATTCAGTCGGGTTTCGATCCTAGCTAAAGGCAACCGGACGTCTAGTCACACTGAAGAGCTGCGAAACAGTCCGTCTGACAATAATATATATATATATATATGAAACGCTCTCTCTCTATATATATATATATATACATACATACAGGGTGTTTCACAATTTTATAAAAAAATGATCGGGCACAAATTAAGGACTACAAATGTTAGATTAATGTAAATTAAATTTATTGAAAGGTAACATTTAAGGATCTTCTACCCAGGGTAGGGTACTACCTATAATGACCAATTCTTTATCTAAAGTCTCTGGATCGCCACTTATGACTTTTGCTCGGTGTTGTAATCAACGGACGATCCCTTTCTTTACGCTGTATGGATGGTGGGAGTTGAAATTGAGACACTGTCAGGTGAATGTCTGTTTACGGTCTACGGATGTCATGAACCCATGCTCTGTTCGAGATATTAGAACATCCAGGAATGGCAGTGTGCTGTTACTCTCTTTCTCCATCGTGAACTGTATCGAAGGTCTTATTGAGTTCACATGGTCCAGTCGAACCTGAACATCTTCCTGGTGTGGCCTGAGTATGAAGGTGTCATCTATGTACTTTAACCATAGAGTTGACTTTAGAGATATAGATTCTAATCGCATTTCCGCAAAGTAATCTACAACGTAACAACTACCTTGGGTACATGGCAGCAGCCCAAAAAAACTGGCGGGTACAAGATGAGGACAACAACACTCAGAAAAAAGTCTTCCTGCCTTATGCGAAGGGGAAAATACAAAGGATCTGCGGTCCATATAACATCATGACAACCTCAAAAGCTGGACGACACTTCGCAGATATCTCTCCCGAGTAAGACTCCCCACAGATGAGAACATGACTAAAGATTGTGTGTACGCCATCCCGTGCAGCTGCGGAAAGAAATATAAAGGGGAGACAGGCCGCCCCCTTAAGGTAAGGCTTCAAGAACACCAGAAAGCTGTAACACAAGGGGAAGTGGAAAAATCAGACGTGGCTGACCACATATGTAGAGAAAAGGGAGATCACCGCCCTTTGTGGGATCAGCTTGACATCATAGATAAAGAACACCATTGGAAAATTCGTAAACTTAAGGAATCAGCACATATGTTAGGCCACAAAAATCTCCTCAGCCGACTAAGCATAGAAATGAATACAATATGGGAACCAGTAATAAGGAGTGCCAGAGAAAAGCGATAATAACAAAATTGCAATATGAACTCTAGTAAAAAACATGGAGCATAACAGCAAAAAAATTGCAATATAAGCAGTGGTAAAAAATGGTTGCTGATGACATTAGGTTTATAATACCCAGAAATTCATACACAGATGTTCTCAAGGACCCATGGCACAGTGGATAAAGGCGTTAGTTAGATCCAGTGACAGGACCCAAAGAGTGTGAGTTTAATACCCAGTTAAGGCAGTGGAGAACTTGGAGAGGGGAATTAACAGGAGATAACTGATAACTGACATCCATTAAACATGGCACGTGGAACTAGAACAGCCTAACCCAGTGAGTGAAATAAAGGGTTCAGTTGGACATTCCAACCACCTGAAGAAGGCTGGAGCGTACAACGGTCGAAACGTTGTAATAAGTATGGCGACAATGATGAGAACAATAGTCCGAATCATGTATATAATGTACATAATACCTCATCTCAGAAATATATATATATATATATATATATATATATATATATATATATAATTTTTAAATAATAGTTATATATAAATTTTATTGATATTTTATAGAAATATAATTTATACATATATATATAAATTATATTCATATTTTAAATAATATTATTTAGACATATATATATATAAATTATATTTATATGAAATAATAATAATCAATTATAAATACATACATACATACACACACACACACATATGTATATACTGTTGCTACACGTGAAATGATGTAATTTAACGCATATCTAGGTCAACAGAATTTTGTCAATAAATAGTTAATATATTATTAATTAGTAGAGTGATAACTAGATTAATAGATTATTAATCAATAGATTAATAATTAATGCTTAATAGATATCTAGAACAATTATTTTCATGATAAATATACAATGTTCACAATATACATCACACCGACTTAAAAGTTTCACTCGTCAGGATAAAGAGAAGAATGCTTTAATATTTGTAACACAAGTCAGGTTATTGAGAATAAAATAGAATTCATTGAAAAACAACGCCACTCAACACAATACATGAGCTTATTTTTACTTTTTTAAAAAGCAGAAGAGAGGCTAATCAATAAATCTATACTCCGTCTGAAAGGGCCTCGGGATCAAGTGCATTCCTGGATCGTATCATTCTGTTTTTATGCCTTAAACATAACAGTTTAAGGGATTCAAATCCGAAAGAGTCAGTCGCCACGCGTTGTTGGATTGAAGGGCTACCGTGCCTTGAAAACCTCCGGCCAGCCTCTCCTGCGTCACGTGGACGATGTGGAAAAGATCGACATTCTCCAGGTGCAGAGATGGACTACATTTCTGAATCCAAAGCTTGAACACTGTATCCGACATTACGAAGTAGGTAGTAACTTTGAACTTCAGACTTTTCCCTATTATTTGACCATTCTTGCTTACAACCGTAGACAAACAAAAAGAACAAAAAAAAATCATTACTGTAAATAATTACGAAGTTTGTGTCCAACCAGTAGTCATCCATTCTGCTTATCTGTCCACTTCTTTATATTGTGACCGCTCGCAATTGATCTTGTAACATCATCACTTCATTTTGTAACACCGACTTTTAAACATGAGGCACCGATAACCTATATTGTACTCTTTGCCATTTTATCTTGTTTTATTTTGTAACATAAGAGCTTTGTGGTTTAATAAAAATTATTTAACATCGCCACATCATCCTCTAATATAGAACAAGAACAATTTTGCAAGTTTGCTATGTTACCTAGACTTTTTGAATTTAAGCGCAGTACTAGAGTGGCGTCGAGATCTCATCAATTTTAGTTGAGCTGGCTGGAAGTAACTTTTTTTTTTCAATTCAACCGACGACTTCAATCTATTTAATTTTTATTGTATTTTTTGTAATTTTCAAATAAGGTGTAAGTATTTATTTTACACATTAATAAATCTACCATTCGTCCATGTATTGAATTTCACTGGCGCATATGCTATGTTATTCAAAGATTCTTGATAAATTGTAAAGTAGAATCTGCAAATTTATTGGTCCAAACCTGGCATCATGGCTTCAATACTTTTCCCACCGCCATAACGTAGCTTTTCTGTGCCGTTTCTTTAAATATTTTAGCGTAATTGTACCGATGAGCTTTTCTACTCTGGTTCGTAAACTTTGCGAACTTGAGCTCAGTACTATTTTGGCGGTAACGTGTCATCATTTTGCCGTTGAAATGGCTAGATGTAACTATAATATGTAAGTTCTATGATAACAGTATATTTTTTCGCACTTCTCGCTGATGGAACTCCCTTGCGGCTCAATACTTTCCAGTCAACTTTAATCTAAAAAAATTAAATGCAATGTCAATCGATATCTACTGTCCTCCTGATTACTCTTTCTTTTTCCCGCTATTTATTAATGTTTGTGTTCCTAATTCTTCCGCAGCCTGTGTCCTAGTGACTTTACTGCCCTGCATAGGGTGATACCGATAAAACACCCTTATATTGTATCCTTTGCTTTATTATAGTGTGCTATCGATGCTTCAGTTTGTAGCGTTTTGTCGTAACCGTTGATTCTTTTTTTTAGCATCAACTTTTAAACCTGTAAAGGCCAAACCTTATATTATCCCTTTTATTGTTTTATCTTGTGACTGTCGGTTGTTAGAAATGCGACAATACCTGCAATAAACATTTTTAAGGTGCCGGGATACAACAGAATATCTCAGAGATTGACTGCTGTATACGTACACACACACATGCATAAACACGTTGAACCTGTAAGCAGATGGATTACAACAGAAGAAGATCAATCCTGTCATATGACAACAATAAACTAAAGCTACGATTTTCTCAAAATAACGAATATTGTTCAATAGAATATTGAAAAAATCTGATGAATCTCGATTCAGATGATAGAGCTGGAAGTATGCAAAAATAACATGGAAATTTGGATCTATGCTGCTTTTTATGAACGGCCCAGGCACGTACAATGGTATGAGAAAACTTTTCTATGTATAAATTGGGTCGCTTTTTATCAATGAATGGTTTAATTAAATGCTGCGTCCTGTCTAGGTATTTTAACTGACCACGCGCTCAAAACGAATGTAAACAGCACCAAACAATCAGCCTAATGAGTCACATAACAAAACTCATCATCCGCATTCTGATGAAAAGAGCGCGCAGCAGACCCAGTCCAGAGATAGGATAAGAACAGTGCGGGTTCGTTAAAGACATTTGAAAAAGGAACGCGATATTCATTCTCAGATTGATTTCCGAAAGAGCAATACGAAATGCAGGACGTGCACTCGTGAGTTATAAACTACGCAAAGGCGTTTGAAAAGTACGCCACAAAGATCTGTTGGAACTGCTCAGCAACCTTGATATATTTAGGAAAGATATTAGAATAATCAAGAACCTATACTGACAGCAAACGGTTTGCACATTACGGATAGAATATGAGTTTAGTAGATATACAAAAATAGAAAGGGGCGTAAGGCAAGGATGTATCTACTCACCGAACTTATCCAACTTATACAGCGAAATAATTCTGAGAGACCTGGAAATCCTACCAGGATTCATCATTGGTGACCACAATCTTAACAACATAACATACGCAGATGATACAGTGCTGATAGCAGGCACGGAAAAGAAATTACAAAACCTACTACAGATTGTAGTGAAGGAGGGCGACAAGAAATGATTAAACATAAACTACAAGAAGACAGAATGCATGGTCATCAGTAAAAAAAAAATGAGCCCGAAATGCGATTTACAGGTCGGGGATACGAAAATCAACAGGTGCGGAAATTTAAATATCTGGGAAGTGTTCTGAGAAGGGAGGTTGAGTGCGATGCTGAGATCCGAAGACGTATTAGGATGGCCAAAGATGCATTCCAAAAGCTAGGCATAGTATTACGTGACAGGAGCACTTCGTTGGTAACAAAAGAAAACTAGTAGTGAACTGCTACGTGACATCTGTCCCCCTTTAAGGCAGGTAAGGATGGACTGTCTTCTTGAAGTTGAAGAAGAGACTCGATGCACTGGAGTTATGGTTCTACAGAAGGATGCTAAAGATACCATGGACCGAACATGTGAGAAACGAAGATGTTTTGGAAAGGGTGCAAACAAGGAGGAAAATTATCCATACCATCAGGAACAGACAGCTGAAATTTATGGGACGCGCAATGAGAAAGCCGAGGATGGAGTGAAAGAGCGACAAGGGAATGTAAATGCGTGACACACATAGTGGGCTTCAACATGTGGATGGCAGAACAGTGTCTGGGGGATGTAGCAAAAGGATAAACATATTGAGTACTACAAGGGATGGGGGAAGTGGAGAGCCATGATCGGCTATGCTCTGTAGGGACATGGCACATAAAATAAGAAAGGGCTCATATACAGTATAGGTGAACAATTCAACTAGAAAAATACAAAATAAATACAATGTATCTAAATACACGTTAGGGGTATATCATAAGATATAATTGCATTTTAGATGAATTAACAATGTATTTCCGGCAACTTCTAATATCAACTTGTGAAAATTTTAACTCGTACAACTTTATGAATACAAACATAACGGAATTTTTTTTTCACGGATTTGAACAAAAAAAAACAAAAAAAAAAAAACAGACGTAAATTCTGAAAAAAGATTATCATTCAGTTGCACTAGCAAATGTTGATAAGATTATGAATGTCAAAAAACACAGCCCGGAGTCCCCAATTAAGGTTTGGTCTTCCGTTCCGGGAGTTCGAGTGTAGTATTCACCGGCCCTACCGTTTGCAGTTCAGTCCAGAGCTAAATTAATTTGTTTTGCACCAGAAAAATGTAACAGTGCAATAATTTCGGAGTTGATGGGGGTACCAGTCTGCATATATGTCTTAAAAGTGGGACTGAAAAAGAAAATCTAAGAAGGATTTTTCTATATTTTTTCTTAAGGCATATACAACTTTTATGTTTCCCTACTCTCTCCACTCATATGTTCGGGGTAGGTATGTATCCATCTATGTAAAAACAATGATGTTTAGGAATTTCCATGTCTTTTGGGAGAGGGCATCATCCAATACCAATAATTTAAAAAATTCTTACATTGGATACATATGCACCACACTATCTCATAGATTGACTTGTCAGTTGTCTTAAACGTAATGCAATTCGTGCATATATCATTCATCTCATCACAAACAACGAACACACAACTATTACCATATGACAAATGTTAGTATATGATAACAAAATAGTGTACATGACTCACTTCAAAGAAAGGCTCAAAACTCTAGAAGTCTTTATTAAATAAATAAAACAACTCACATTAATTTAAACTTTCCCTAGGAGACGCTATCTTGAAGTGCGTATAAAATATTTAATACGAATACAAAGCAAAACACGTATAAATATTCAATATATATTTTTCCATTTTACCATTATAATACAATGTCGCTCGGAAATAATTCTAATTCCGGGTCTTTAAGAATCTTGTCTATCTCACTGATAACATCCTGTCCTTGATAATAGCTAAGAAGGTTGAAAGTACCTGGACATAATAGAGCAGAACATTAACTTCGGACTGTTTTTATTTTTAAATCATTTCACTCCAAGCAAGGCAATAAAGCCACTAAGTCGTAAACAGGTTAGTGAGTATGACAGAATATGAGAAAAAGAAAACATGATCAAGAATCTTTAAATAACATAGCAGGCGTGTCAGTAATGTCCAATGCATAGACGGTTGGTAGATTTAGAAATGCGTAAAATAAATATTTACACCTTATTTGAAAGATGCAAAAAATACAATAAAAAAAATTAAATAGAAAGAAGTCGTTGGCTGAATTGAACAAAACTTGTTTAGACACACACGCAAACACGCACGAGCACAGAGAGAGAGAGAGAGAGAGTGAGTCCGTCAAAATGGACATAGACTTCAGGAAAGGAAAAAAGTGTACATATATATTGTAATACTAAATTTATTCTGAAATCATAACATTAAGACTGATTACTAGTGGAGTTTACAATCACAACATTTGCTAAAAATGGTGTCCTTTACCTTCAAGACATTTGTTAGTATAACGAAGTACAGCTTGGCCATCGTCGGCCAAAATTGTCCAATGGGATTGCTGCACATGCATTTTTAATTGCTTATGAAGGTCTGTCAATATTAGTCGAAATTCTGCAAGACACAGCATTCTTTAGGGTCACCAGTAATAAAGCGTGTAATCGCAATTTGACAAAAATAAGAATATTTTTCCTTTCCTGAAGTGTATATACGTTTTGGGGGCGGACTCTCTCTCTCTCTTTCTCTCTCTCTTTCTCTCTCTCTCTCTCTCCATATATATAAACAGGCACAGACACACACACACACGCATATATATATATATATATATATATATATATATATATATATATATATATATATATATATATATGAGACAGAACAGATGTAGAAAAACTCCACAGTTTGTAGAATTTACTTTGTAAGAAAGTGAACAATACAAAGTCGAGCAATATATTGTTTAGATAATAAGCATTATAACATAGCACAAGTGGAAAAAGAAATTCTCAACAGCATACGCATTGTTTGCCTAATTATGGTTATTAAGGACACATGGCACAGTGGATAAAGGCGTTGGTTAGATCCAGTGACAGGACTCAATAAGTGTCGGTTCAATACCCGGTTAAAGCAGTGGAGAACTTGGAGAGGGGAATTAACAGGAGATAACTGATAAATGACATCTATAAAACATGGTACGTGGAACTAGAACAGTCTAACCCAGGTAGCGAAATATAGGGTTCAGTTCAACATTCCAACTACCTGAAGAAGTCTGGAGCGTACAATGGCCGAAAGGTTGTAATAAACGAGACGATGAGGACAATAGTCCGAATAATGTAAATAGTATATATATATATATATATATATATATATATATATATATATATAATTTCATCGGACAGTGTTTTGTTTATGTTGCCACGTCCACGCATCCGCACGAAACATGTGGGATAGTCAGTGAAAAAGGTGATGGAGAGAAAAAGGAAGCGAAAAAGAAAAAGGATACAGATGAAGTTGGCTAGATTGAAACAAAAAATATTCTTTCAACAAAATTTTGAAATTACATTCGTCTCTTATTTCGTGCGCATGTGTAGGCGTGGCAACATCAACAAAGCCCAGTCCAATGACGTTGATTTTCCAGTTAGTCATATATATATATATATATATATATATATATATATATATATATATATATATCAAGTATAAGATTTTAAAAATGTTCTTTGCCTGGCAAAGAACTTTTCAGCGTCCCCTCGTATGTAATCAGGTTTACATGTCAGAAGTCACATCAAATGACGTTGCTGACACACGTGAAGCATAAATTATTAGAGAGGTGATTGTAGAGGCGCATGCGCACTTGACGCAATACGCCATCGAATGTTCAGGATGCTCAGTGCAGTGAACATCTATCGCGAACCCAGCCGACAGCGCCAACGGAATGTCATTTATAAATGAGTTAGCACCTTTTCTACGGCACCCATCAGAAACACGTCAAGTGGTTAATTTGCACAGAGTTGATTAACGACAAAAAACCCTTGAGCCCATTTCTTGCACACAATACAATCGAGAAATCAGCAGCAAAAATACTGTCTGTTCTTTCACTTCACACAGCTACATACTCTCTCCCCCTCTCTCCCCCCTCTCTCCCCCTATCTCTCCCCCTCTCTCTCTCTCTCTCTCTCTCTCTCTTTTAGTTTAAGATTATTTTATTGCTTTAATGTTTCCTTTCCCCTCAGCTGTTCTCAATCTTTTGCCTTCATCATTATTGTTTGGAACAAAAGGATTCTGCCGTCATATTTTCGTCCTTAAATCCTGTATATAACTAACAAAAGTATTAGATTTTTTATTAAATTTCACCCAATACAAGGCCACTCATTATAGAGCACTATTAAATGAGGTGATGTCGAGAGAAGTAGGGTAAAACAAAACAGAAACTACTTAATTAATTTCACCCAATACAAATCCCAAGAGCCACTCATTGTAGAGGGTTAGTAAACGAGGTGGTGATGACAGGAGTATGGGAAAAAGACAAAGAGGGTACTTAATGAATTCATACATTCATTGTAGTATACTTACGGACGATAATGGTCGCCATTCACATAAATACAGTAGTAAATACTGTATGTTGGTCTGCAGTTGGAGATTCGTCTCCAACTGTGCTAGTCAAACTCTCTGCCTTCGGGCGGAGACGATCCCCAGTCGAGGCTATGTTGAAGGGCAGAGTTTCGTCCCGAGAAACAACTACCCGACTCCGTTTTATACGGGGTCTACCGGGACTTTTTGGCCGAGCCTACGGGCTCGGATACCCCACATTAAATTCGGCCTTGTGGGAAGTTGGAGATTCATTGTGGATTTCACTTGACTCACTTCTAGCAGTTGACTACTACTTCTACGCGCCGCTGGCGAATCTTATATGTGTTGTTTTTGTTCTAGGTATTATCGTTCATTACCAACCTTCGTGCGATTATTCTATTCAGTAACCATCCCTCGGTTATAACACGCTCAATACAATGCCCAGGAGCCACTAATTGTAGACGGCTACTAATCGAGGTGGTGACGAGAGGATTAGGGAAAAACAACAAAAACTACTTAATTAATTCATTTCACCTAATACAAGTCCCAAGAGCCACTCATTGTAGATGGCTATTGAATGAAGCGAGTAACCAGCGGTGTAGCGGAAAAAATCAAATCAAACTACTTAATGGTTTTTTTCACCAAGCACAAAGACCAAAAGCCAATCAAGTGTTGATATATTAACTTAAGAGTAGGAAGTGAAGTATGTGTCGGATAGCTAACGACTGGCATGAAGAGAGTAAGACTGTAGTATTCAGGGAAGCATTGGTACGGAAGTCTGTTTCCACAATGTAGTGGTTCTTGGGAAGAAGTTTCGGAATGGAACGCTCTTTTTACCAAAGGAATACGTAAGGAATGGGGATGATTCAACACTTTGGACATGGCAAAGTGGATCTTGGCCGCAAAACTTTGATCTAGTGGTACCTATGAATGGAATTCAACTGAACATTTTCTATAGAAATGGCAATAGAACAGCGGTAGGTTTGCGATGTTGCATCTGTATGAAAAAGCTGTAGGTTGGAAAATATGTCCTCCCTGACACGGTGAGATCATGGGTGGCGACTTGGAATGAGTAATCGGAGAGCACGGTTCGAATTCCAGTCGAGTTCATTATATTCACTTACATGACAATACCCTTGGAAAAGATATGACATCATCTCTTCTTTCTTACAGCTATAGATAAATAGCAAAACAGATCCGGTCCTTGTTATAGAGATGAACACACCTCTCCAGAATATGACTTGGACGTCCAAATATCAGATATACTCACTCTGAGAATCGTCAGCACAGAGTTATTCGAGAGCGATCCTTATATCCTTACTACAGAATTCAGTAAGGCTACGTCGATTCCAAGCGACATTATATTTCATTATTGTGTTATCTTCATTCACTGGAATGAAGACATAACTGTCATATAGATTTTGTTGACGACTAATCGACGAGAAGGAAAATCTCAAACCAGTCCGGAGAGAGAGACTATCTTGTCCAGAACACCTAACTGATGCTGCGAGTTCAGTTGTAACAATACGATTTCTCACACATCATTAAGAGATAAATAGATAGATTCCTTTTCCTGTGGGTCAACTTAAGTGCCCAAAGCTTTCAGGATTTCTTTTTCCAGCCTGCCTTTTAATTGGCAAACATAAAAGGTTGTTAATGATTTTAGATAATCATAAAAGTAGAGTCTTTTGAAGATTTGACCACCCATCTGACTTTCAGGTGGTCTCAAATCTTCCGGAACACAATTGGATGGGTATGGTGTCGGACCCCAGCCATTATCCATATAAGCAGAGAGAGGCAGGAAATGAAGAAGAAGAGATCCAACAGTCAATGAGAAATCAGCAGACAGCGAGACCACGGGCAAGTATGTTGGTGACCAGTTAGTGTGTAAGTGCCCAGCGGCCGACGATGAAGAGACCAACGGAAGTTAAGGAGATAACAGTTTAGCTGAAGGAAAACATAGACGGTTAAGTGACAA
Organism: Acanthosepion esculentum; assembly: GCA_964036315.1. NCBI lineage: Eukaryota > Metazoa > Mollusca > Cephalopoda > Sepiida > Sepiidae > Acanthosepion > Acanthosepion esculentum. Next base: position 49,331,750 of record OZ038494.1, read on the forward strand.
TTTGCATTGTTATTTCCCAACCAGAGAGTCTTGAAAAGCAATTGTCTTTATATTGATGAATTCGATTACGTCCAAGTGGACAAACCTGTGAACATAGCTAACCGGGTGTATACACATACAACCGACTTTGGAAGCCATCACAGGTGAAGTAAACGACGGACGAGCGGAGCACGTCATCACACAGTACATGTGTTGCCCTGACGACCCTAATGGGCAACGGGACTTGTGATCGTGTTAAGTAAAAAGTAATGCCCATCATATCAGGACATCCAAATGAAACAAGAGCAGCAATTCAACTATCTTAGCAGGTGTCAAAACAGAAAAATTTAAATGCAATCGCCATCTTCTATCTTCTTGAACCCTGTTAATTTTTGTCCTTTCATCAGTCCAACCTATTCTCAGTCTTCTCATTCTCATTCACTTTCACTCCCTGTAGTCCCCTGTAAACTAGTGGCATTACTGCCTTGTTTGAATTGAAATGATTTAAAAGATATCACAGAAAGTTGCATAAGAATCGCAAAAAGATACATTTCAGAAGCTTAAATCTATATTTTATATCTCTAAGGAATCTAAAAATAACATTCTTCTCATTCTATGGGCAGTGTCCCTTCAGGGCGTGGGCGATCATGGTTCTCCACGATTTCCTGTCATTTGTAGTCCTCAGTAAAGTTAATTGCTGTTCTGCCAATTTTACATAAGCACCTTAAGTAGATTAGGCGCTGCTTTCCTCTGTCCATCTTGCATTTAATATGTCCTGTGAGTGTCACATTTTCCAAGCCCTCTTTTCTCATTATATATTCAACTATCTCTTTCTGGCGCTAATTATAAAGTAACTTTTTTTATTTCCATCTTCGAAAAGAGGGAGATATGGAGAGCCATGTGCGTCGAGGTTCTGAAAGAATTTCTCACATAAAAGAGGAATATAGACTGGATAAGCGTTCAGCTTAGCGGTTTTTCTTCTTCAAGTTTCCCTGTCTTTTTGATGGATGATTAAGGCTCTGGACAACTTCCACTCCTTTGTAGCTCTTAATAAGGTATCTCGTTAGGTTATCGCACCCAATCTCTTTTCGGCCATCCATTTAAACAATCCCATTAGTTACTTTACTCACTGATTTGCTCTGATCCTTCAGCTTTTGATATATCCTCTGTCTGATTCTCCAGGCTCTCTTTCCTCACTATGTCTCTTGACAGCAAACAACGACCTGAATTAATTTTGCTATTTCAGTTTCAACAAAATTTGCATGATAGGAAAGAGAGAGACGAACAGAGAATTTATTGCGGTCTCTTTTTCATGAAAGTTATGGATCAATATCTCGTCCTCCGGTCAGCTAGGTTTTAAATAGCAATGCACACTGTGGCCATTAGGTATGGTTGGCAACCAGTTTGGGAAAAGAGAAACGTTGGTTGTAAAGCTGACAATCCAACCCCATAGAAACGTGCTTGAAACCACAAAAACACATGTCATAGTGTGTCTATAGCCCAATGATCCAAATTAGAATCTAATGACTGCAGAGAAGTAGAAGCTAGATATATTAAATATCAATCTCTAGTTTCTGCTGATTAGTCTTCAGTTATGTCGACGCTTTCTACGGCTTTCTGCTTCACTTCTGAGACGGCGCTTGATTTATTTTTTTTAATCTCCTAAAAAATTATTATTATTGTTGTTATTGTTGATGTTGTAATAATAATAATAATAATAATAATAATAATAATAAGAAGAAGAAGAAGAAGAAGAAGAAGAAGAAGAAGAAGACTCTAGACGCACCCTAAAGATAAGAAAGGAAACGTGATATTACTAAACAACAATTAATTACCAATAATATCATGACTTTACCACTGATAATTATCAATAAAAGTTTGGTATTACCGTTTGTAAATATCAGGAATACTCTGTCATTACTCATAATCAGCAATATTACATTGGTATTATCACTAGTAATTGCAAATAGTCTTACCATTACCCTGCTATTAACACTAGGAAGTACCAACAATTATCTGGTATCACCACTGGTAATTAATTAGTAATACGTTGTCATTACTAAGTATACTTTTCATCCCCTTTCTCTCTCTTTGTCTGTCTCTTTCCTATCATGCAACTTTTGTTGAAACTGAAATAGCAAAATTAAATAAATACAGAGAAAAAGGAAAAACAAACATCCCTCTTCCTTTCACTATACACCAATTATTCCTATTTTTATATCTTTTAATTCTTATTCTGTTTTTTGTTTTCTTTATCTCGTTCTTTTTCTTTCTCCCTTTTGCTTCTCTTGGCTGACTAAGCTATACCTCGTTACCCCGCTCCACAGTTTTTATCTTCCTTTTACAACGTTGTGAGACGGTTGCGTATTCCAAATCGGCTGTGAAAAATAACGCTGATATTTTATTTCGTATTTGTGGTTCATTCTCTCTCTGATATTTTCCAGAACTTAATAAGCAACAAAAAAAAAAAAAACTACCAAGGGAATGGCAGGAAAAACAGTTACATTAACGTAGAAATAAAAATAAATAGTTTAAACTTTTTTTTTCAAGCTATCAGCTAACCAAAAGAGTTCGTGAAGTTTTAGAATTCTCTATGTTTCGTTGATTTTCAAGAAACAGGAACCTTCCAAACCGCAAAATCTTTGAGAATCTTCATCTAGATGAATAAATAATAATGATAAAAAATAAACATATCATCTTGAACCAGATAACATTCAGAAGACAATATTAGCTTCACTATTGGATAAAATCAAGAGGCCGAATAAAAAGGTAAATGTTTAACATTGCCTACTGTATAATTTGGAAGTGGCGGGCGGAGTGTAATAGTCATCGGAGATAGGAATCGGCCTAGGCTTTTCACTCACTTTCGCATTAAATTGCTGGGGAAAGCCATGGGCTCGTCTATTCTTCCCGAAAGATGCATTAGATAGCTCAAATAAACTGGACTTTTCAAAGTATGTGGCAGCAAGTCTCAAAGAAGGATAATTCTTACTTCAAAACTGAAGAAGGCAATAGCAATCCAATGCATCACCTAAGTTAAGGATTAACTGATTGATTAGATTTTTACGGCTTATCAACCTTTTGCTGGTTATTTAAGGCTAGGCAATATTCTTTAGAGATTGTAAGAATTTTTTAAGTTAATACTGATTTGCAGATACAAGCCCTACTAGTTGAGGGAGGAAGAAAAGCTGGTACCATAACTTTCCCTGCATTCAAGCTTAAAACACCCGGTATTCTCAAGTGGTTACTCATCCATTTACTGACCAGGCTTGAGGTTGTTTAACTTTGGTGATCATACTAGTGTTTCGACGCGATTTGGTCGTAAGGAATCATAGAATCCACAGGAAAGTTGGGATCAAACACTGATCACATACAGCTAGGTATTCAAAAGAATGAGAAGATAAAGAAAAATAGGGAACGTTTATTAATCTAAACATGTTTCACTTTTATTAAAGCTTCACCAAATAAAATATGGGGGGAAAAAAGAAATCGTGGTATTTTTACTTTTTTTATGAAACCTAACGGCATGAAGGGGTTTAAGTCTATGGAAGTTAACTCCTCGCCCGGTAAGAACAGGCATGCACAACAGGTGTCACCTGACTGTCATCCAGCAACTGCTAGTAGAAACGGCGTAAAGAGGATAACATTTCTCGGAAAGTATCACTCGCCCGGAAAGGAACGACAAGACTGCCAGGTGTCACTGGATCGTTATCTTGCGACAGTTCGCATCAAACACAAAATAATTCTTGGGATATGGAACGTTCGGACATTGAACAACTGCTGACAGCTAGAAAAAATAAAACAAGAAATGAACAGGCTAAAAATTAACATCCTATGCGTATGTGAAACCAGATGCCCAAACAACGGAGATTATGTCAGCGACGGGCACGGGATTATTCATGCCGGCGGAAAGAAAAATTAGAAAGGAGTAGTATTAATATTACATAAAACATTTAAGAAATGCGTTCTGGAATATTGCCAACTATCCGAAATAATTCTGGTAGTCGATCTGAAAGGAAAGCCTTTCAACATATCTATCATGGTAGTGTACGCACCGACAGCGCAAAGTAATGAAGAAGAAATCGAAGATTTCTACTCAAAGCTGGACAATACTTATGCTCTTTGCAAATCACGTGAAGTCATCATTATCATGGGAGACCTAAACGCCAAAATAGGAAGCGAAAGAGCAGGGGATATAACCGGAAAATTCGGACGAGGTACCAACAACGAACGCGGAGAAAAATTGATTCAATGGTGCACGGCCAATGACAAAGTAATAGCCAACATCTGGTTCCAAGATCATCCGAGACTATTATGGACATGGAGGAGCCCAGGAAGAGACACTAAAAACCAAATAGACTACATAACTATCAACAAAAGACTCAGGAATGCAATCGTTCACTGTAAAACCTATCCAAGTGCCGACTGCGGGAGTGATCATCGCTTTGTTATACGTAAGCTAAGAGTGAAACTACGGAAAGTAAAGAAGCCTTACGCAACACCCAAGTTGCAATACAACAAACTCCTGAGCGACCCGTACCTGAAAGAAAAATAGACGGAAAATGGGAAAAGAATATGCGAGGGGTGCAATGGAAACTCGAAATGGGAGTCGCTAAGAGACGCTTTAGTGACATCAGCAAGCGAGGCCGTCGCAAATGAGAATGGACGAAAAAGAAAAAAAAAGAATCGATGACTGAGGAGATACTGGACATGATGCAAAGGAGACAGAAAACTTTGCCACGATACAGAACAGAATACAAAAAAGTTACACACTGAAATAAAGACCAATTGCAGACAGGCTAAAGAAGAGTGACTAAACAAAAAATGTGCAGAAGTGCAGAGATTGAGTACCATAAACAAAGGAGATATGCACAAACAAATAAAGCAATTAACAGGACAAAAGACATGCTCGTCAACATGCTCCTTAAAATCAAAGGACAGAACACTCATATTAGAAAACATTCTTCAACGCTGGAGCGAGTATATTGTTAAACTGTTCCAAGACGAAAGAAAACAACAAGCAATATACAGAACTACCCACTGACCTGAAATTCTAAAAACTGAAGTAGAAGCTGCAATGGCCAAATTGAACAGAAACAAAGCGACAGGGCTAGACGGAATTGTAACGGAAATGCTGATAGCCTTAGATGAATTTAGCATAGACAAGATCACAGAAATAAATCAATGAGATCTACAACAGCGGGGACGTACCGGAAGATCTCAGCAGATCTATTTTCATAGCACTACATAAGAAACCAGGCGCAAACGAATGCGAGCTCTACCGAACAATCAGCATAATGAGCTACATAACAAAACGCATCATCCTTATTCTGATGAATAGAGCATGCAGCAGAATCAGGCCAGAGATAGGACAAGAACTGTTCGGGTTCGTTAAAGACACAGGAACAAGAAACGTGATAGTCATGCTTAGAATGTTATAAGAAAGAGCAATGCAAATTCAGAAGGACGTGTATCTATGTTTTATAGACTACCCAAAGGCGTTCGACAAAGTACGCCATAAGGATCTGATGAAACTGCTCAGCAACCTTGATATATTCAGGAGGGATATCAGAATAATGAAGAACCCATACCGGCAGCAAACGGTATGTATGCGCATTGAGAATGAGTTTCTGCGAATATACAAAAATAGAAAGGGGCGTAAGGCAAGGATGTGTCTTCGCATCGGACTTATTCAACTTATACAGCGAGGCAATTCTGAGAGACTTGGAGATCCTACCGGGATTCAGCATTGGCTGCCACAATCAAACCAACATTAGATACGCAGATGGCACAGTACTGATGGCAGACACAGAAAATAACTTTTAAAACTGTTGAGATCAATAAAACATCCTTCGTCGCCACTGTTGAGATGTTGAGTGTTTCCACGTGAGTATATGGTAATAACGAACAAACACAGTCGTAGGGAAAAATACTGGGATATTCAGAGAGGTATTTACATCAGAGAGATTAGTAGTAGAACGAACGTAGGTTAGTAGTAACAATAAGTAATAGTAATAAAGTCCAACGGTATCTTCCGGTCGAGAAACGGAAAGTGTAACTGATAACTTCAGAAGTATCACTCTGCACTGCATTACACTGCTACACTACTCACAGTCTCTAGAACTACTGTTCTATTTATAATAATAGGATCAGTCTATTGTGGTTGTGAAGGTGGGTGCGCCCCAACAAAAACCTTCTTCAGAAGATAGCAAGGGAGAGTGACAAGAAGGGACCAACCATAAATTACAAGAAAACAGAATGCATGGTCATCAGTAAAAGGATGAGCCCAAAATGCGATTTGCAGGTCGAGAACACCGAAATCAAGCATGGGCAGATGTTTAAGTATCGGGGAAGTGTTTTGACGGAGGACGGTAGGTACGACGCTGAAATCCGAAGACGGATTGGGATGTCCAAGGATGCATTCCAAAAGCTGGGCAGAATACTGCGAGACAGGAGGATTTCTTTGGTGACAAAGAAAAGAGTACTGAGCTGCTACGTGACATCTGCTCTCCTATGCGGCAGCGAAAGTTGACGGTCTCCTCAAAGATGAAGAAGGGACTCGAGGCGGCGAAGATATGGTTCTACAGAAGGATGCTAAGGATATCATGGAGCGAGCATGTGAGCAACGATGAGGTCTTGGAGATGATGCAAACAAGGAGGAAGTCTGTACTTAACATAAGGAAGAGGCAGATTAAATTTCTGGGTCAAGTAATGGGAAAGGAGGGCCTGGAGAATCTGATACTCACAGGTCGAATAGAGGGAAAAAGAGACAAGGGAAAGTAACGCATGATATACAGGCTTAAGCAAGTGGATGGCAGAACGTGTTCTGGGGGAGTTATCAGAGGCTCGGAACTTATTGAGTGCCACAAGGGATAGGGGGAAGTGGAGAGCCACGATTGCTTACGTCCTTTCATACAATCTAAAAATATTTTCTGGCTTTAAATAAACTTAAAAAATGGTTTATAAGTCTTAAAAAGAAAGAATTGCTCTTTCTCTTCGACTTCTCTACTTTTTCATCTTCTGCTATTTTTTCATTTTTTCTTCTCTTTACTTCTTTTTCATCTTCTACAACCTCTTCTTTCTCCTTGACGCCATTCTTTTCTTCCACCTCTTTCCTTTCTTTTTTCTTCGTCAAAATGATTTTCCTTTTCGTACATTTATTTTCCTTCTTTTTCATCTTTTTCTTTCTCCTACCCTCTTCACGCATATAAATATTTTTTTTCAAATTATTTCTCCTATCTTTCTTTATCCTTATAATATACTTACTGATTTCTGATTTCTTGTAAGACTAACTTTTCTCCATTTCTTCTTCTTGTAACCATTCGACAATATTTTCCTAATCTTTTTATTCGTCCTTATCGTTTCTTCTATTACATCTTTTCCTGCCAAAGTTTTCTTTCTGTCATTTTTATGATAATAGAGTTAAATGTTCTGTATTCTTATTCCAAATGTCCTTCATCTGTCATAGCCATCTTCATTCTTTTCTTTTTCACCTTTCACATTGATATCTTCCATCTTTCTTTTCTTCACAGCTTTTACGTTTTTCTTTTTTCACAAGATTCAATTAAGATGAAAACTACTCAATCCAAACGGACAATTCTACCAGTCAGAATTGGTTACTGCTTGTCAAGGCCTTTTCCGTAAAACATGTCATCTCAATAAAAAAATTCATTAACAAATAATAATACTCACACACACGTAGGCGCCATACTTTAAAGCTTCAAACAATCTTTATTGATATTTTAGTCCGTTATTCTATGCCAAATTCAGAATAAAACTGATTACATCTTGACAGATATCGTGAAATTTAAAAGAGAATGAATTCATTGTACATGCATTCCACTTCATGTCGAGTGAACAAGAAAAAAGATGATGAAATAACCACGTGACATCTTTGTTCTGTGATTGGTCAGTTGAATCAGAGGACCAGATACCGTTATTATTGATAAAATAAACTATAAATACTTATTAAAATTTCATTTCCTGAAGGCATTTATAATAAAAGAATGAAATAATAATTTCCGAATGCTTTCTTGACATAATGACATTATTTCGTATGGTTTTATAATCATGAGTAGATTTTGTAATCCTTCACCAAATTGTCCAGATATAGAACTAATTCTTAGTGATGTTTATATGGTTGCCATATCTTAATTTTTAGATTTACTTCATGAAAAATGATTGTATTTCTTTTGGTAGATTTATGCACCAGGCTACGTCAGTGAAACCCTAGAACGAGGGTTTGGCCAAACGTATTCCAGTAGAAGACTGTTTCCTTCCACAAAACCCTCTTTACTCGGGTAACAACCTTTTAACATCACATTGCCTGGAATAAATGAACAAACTTTCCTGATTTCAAATTCCTAATCTAAAACATCTTAGGAACTATTCTTTACCAACTAGCAACCTCCACATATCAAGAGATAGGACAGAGATTTCGACCCTGGGTTATGCTGGCATAAGTTTTAATATTTTTTTCCAATCATTTCAACCGAAGCATGGAAATTTAGCCACTAAGAAACAAGCGGTTACAGAGTGTAAGAGAATATGAGAAAAAGTAAGCATTATTAAGGAGAGAGTACAATTCTTCATGTCTCGCACATCTCGCCTATGGAACTCCCTTCGCTATTACTGTTTCCCTGACAAATACAATCTCCAACGGTTTAAGTGTAGCGTCAATCGTCATCTCCAATTGCCTTGATCTATCCACTTCCCTTCTCCACTTCCTGACATCTTTTATTCCTATCTGCTCTCGCTCTATATCTTCCGTAACCCCCTGCCTTGATCGACCCTCCGTCCTTCTCTTTCTCCACATCCCTTCCTTTACCACTCCTATCTGCTCTTCCTCCAACCCTTCTGTAACCCCATGCGTGATAGTGGCCACCGGCCTTGCTTGGGGTGATACGCTTAAAAAAAAAACAAAAAAAAAACAAAAAAAACAACTGGAATTAAGATGACAGAAGATAATGACTAACATTGCATTTAATCTTGTAAAGATCAAAGTTTACAGGAAAGCAAGAGTCTGGAACAGAGTTGCACAAGCGAGAGGTGCAAGTGAAGAAATTGTTAGCATAGAATTTACGGTTACATCTAGACATTTCAAATGTAAAATGATGAGACCTTGCCGCCAATCTAGTACTGCGCTTAGATTCATAATGTCTAGGTACCATAGATGAGTGTTCATCCGAACAATTACCATGAAAGTATTTATGGAAAAGGCATAGGGAAACTACGATACGGTTGTGGAAAAGTGAGTGAAGCCGAGATGCCAGATGAGGAAAGATAACATTACAGATTATTCTTTGCATTTCATCTAGAATCTCTGAATAAGTAACAAAAGCTCCAGACCAGGTGTGACAGCAATATTCAACACATCGACGAATGGTGTACTGATAAATGTGTAATATTGATTCTGGCGAGAGAAATTATCTAGCACAACACATAGAACCAATTTTCATAGCATTAGGCATTGTAATCGATTCAATGTAATCTTTCCGTTTCATGTCAGCGGAATGAGTCAATCTCCAGGATGTTAGCATCAGCTATGCTGAGAGAAGGTAACATAGTTTCTCTCAGGTGATTAAAAGAGATCAGTTTACTTTTGGAGGTGTTAAACCTCAAAGGTCATTTCTTGTCACAGTTAAAACAGATTGTGGCTCATTTGTTTCAGATCAGCTGCCAATTTGACATTATCGGACCGGTCAGACACTCTTAAGACATGAGTACATTGTTGTGTCATCAGTACAGATAAAAACAAAATATAGTGAAAGAGTTAGAGATCATGCAATTGGGAACTGTACTTTAAATAAGAGTAAAATATTATATATGGTTAAAAAAATGAGATATTTTTTATTAGAAATTTTACGTACAAAAAGAAAAGAATCATTTTATGATTAATTTTGCTTTCGTCTTAATATCCTCCTTGAGCCTTGATTACTCCAGCACATATTTTTGGCATTCGTTGCAAAAGTTTCACAAATTATGTTTGATAATTGATTCGATTCTTTATCAATGACTTTAAGAGCACTTTTTCATTTTTTTTCACTCTTCTATCAAGTTCCTCCCATGCTAATTCTGAAGGGTACCTCAAACTTTTGAACTGTAGTGTACATACATACATAATGACTGTTCACTCGTATCTAAGGATGCCGGTCATATATGGCGGCTAAAGAATCTCTGTTGCAAACGCCTCTTCAGGCACATTTGTGTTTGTTCACAGATCCCACCTTTAGTTTTTATTGCAACTATGCTGAGTTGAACTTAGTTACAGTTTGTGGGAGTTAGATCATTATCTGGCGTGATCAACAGTCTCAACTAGGCCAATACACGCCAACTCTCGGTCACGATCACTTGTGACTTCGTGCTAGCACGACAGCTATGGTTCTCAAACAGTTCCGTCTAACCAATTTCACTCACATGTCTTGGGTCAACCAGTGGTATAATTTTAAGGCTCTTTCTAAATGTGACGCTCGCTGGGTTCACCTTACCCAGGCCGATAAAATATCATAAGCTCATTCACATGTAAAAAAGACTAAATATAATGGAAACATTATTCATAAGAAAGAAAATGCGAACACTCAATAAAATCAACTATGAACATGGCCACAATGCTCTGATGGTGTTTGGAAAATAAAACATTCGTATAACTTTAAATAGATACATAAAACAATCCAAACATTCAGTTAAATAATATGATAATGGCTAAAGGTATAGCCGAAAGCGCTGGGACATACAAAATATTCGGACACATTCTACATAACATATGTCCATAAAAGAAGAAAATCGTAATACAGGGAGAATTAAGTAAAAAATGAAACTTAACAGCGACACTTTGTCAGTCGTTTTAATGCAACTTGTATAAAAGAGGGATTGCTGCCCAAACACACACACACACACACACACACACACACACACACACACACACACATATATATATATATATATTCATACATGTTTCATTAAATAATATAGACAAGTGTTGTCTATATATTTTATGTAAGTTCTTTTCATATAGTCTGATAAGCTTAATAACATTATCATTAAACAACGAAAGAAAATCACAATATTGATACATATTTTTTTAATTCAATCTAAGCTTTCGGCTTACATAAGCCATTATCGAAGATGACAATTACACAATATATTAAGCAATACACGAACAAGAAATTGATGATAGTCTGTTTTTGTTTATATATATATATATATAAGTGAACATTGAAGTCAACAGGCTTTTTCATGATAGAGGCAATCATCGGCCTGACGATAGCCTCGAGCATGAAACAGCCTGTCGCTTCTTAGTGTTGACTTCAATATTCACTTTTATATTTATATTTAGATACGCTTTATCTCTATATTGAGCACTTTATCGATATTTCTTCATATATATATATATATATATATATATATATATATATATATATATATATATATATATATATATATATATAAGCTCTCTTAAATTCAATTCAAACGCGCACACCCAAATATATATATATATATATTTAAATAAGTTTAAGAGATAAAATATATAATTTAGACATTTATATATGTGTGTGTGTGCTTGTTTTTTGAGTGTTGATGATTCTGTAGAACCACATTGTTTTTTTTATTTTACGCTCAGGCGAAACGTCATTATGTTGGTGTTATGATAAAAGATTTATGACAAGCCGTCTCCTAATAAAGCCATTGTGCTAATGAAATTGAAGAGACTATTGTTTAGCAAACTCTTCCACAATTGATTTGTAAATCGTGAGCAAATAGTCCGAGTCCCATAAAATACAGTTGCTGTTTTTTTTTCAACAAGAGGAAATACAATATGTGGAGAGTTGAAGAGGAAAAATATGAAGAATGACCCAAGAGAGAAAGACAGTAGAATCGGCGGGAAAAGAAGAGCGTTTGATAAAAAGACATACAGGCTGAATCGAGAGGAAAGAGAATTTAAAAGGAGCACTAAAATATGGGGACAGAATGAAAAGAAAAATCGTCATGATGAATTAAAAGCGGTCGAGAATGCGAAAAATGATGCGAATGAAAACGAAAGAAAAAATGAGATCCGACAAAAAATCGATGCTAATTTTTATAAAATAACTTGAAAAATATTAAAGAAAACAGATAAAAAATAAGAAAATAAAATAAGATTGAAAAGAAGTATAAATAGGAAAAGAAAGAGAAAATGAAGAAATAATAAAATAAAATAGAGAAAGAATGAAAGATAAGAAAAGAAGAAACAAAGAAAAAAGTAGAAAACGAGAAGAAATTTAAAAATAATAGTAAAAAGTGAAAGGGAAATTAATGACGAAACGAAAGAAAATTAAAAATAGAGGGAAAAAGACGGAAAAAAGATAAAGAAGAAATAGAAAAAATAAAATAAAAAAGAATCAGAAATAGAATGAGTGGAAGAAAGAAAGGAAAATGCGAAAAGGAAAAAATAGATGAAGAAAAATAAGGAAAAAATGAAAGAACAAAAAGAAATAAAATAAAAAGAAATGAATACATATAAAGAAATAAACAAATAGGAGGAGATGTAGAAAGAGATAAGAGAAGGAAAAAGTAGAAACAGAAGAGGCAAAGAAAAAGGAAGAAAGAGAAGAAGAAAGGAGGAAAAGGAAAAAGGAAAGAAAAATATAAGGAATAAGTTTACACAAGATAACACGCGACGAACAAAAATAAAGTAGAAAAAGGAGGGGTGAATGTAAGAAGAAATATAAAGAAAAAACGAAGGAATTTGAACAGGGAAGAAAGGTCCTGGATAATCGAAGACAAATAAAAAATAAAAATAAATCAAACGAAAAAAAATAAAAAACTTAAAAAATAAATCAAAGGTGGGAGAGGGGGTTTCAAAGACGAAATAAAAATCAAAACAAAACGAAATAGAAAGAGTTGAGATAAATAAAAGAAATATGAACGAAAGCAAAATGGAACAATAAGAAAAAAGAATGAAAATGAAATACAGCAAACATGATAAAAATACGAAACAATGAGCACGTATAATGAAAAACTAATAGTTTATTAATAAAAAAGCGCGCACATAAGTGTACATGTGCCTGTGTACACATGTTTATTTGTATATATATATATATATATATATATATATATATATATATATATATATATATATATATATATACATATATATATATATGTGTGTGTGTGTGTGTGTGTGTGTGTGTGTGTGTGTGTGTGCATATACCTATATACGTGTATGCATAAATGTGTACTTGTGCGTATGCATGAGAGAAAAATACAGACATATACACATGGATTCAAACACTAATAAATAAAAATGTAATCATAAATCTAACATCCACAATTAATACTTATGATACCACTAAACCAAATAAGAAAACGAAATAATAGCCTCGTGAAAATATATATAAAGACGTGTATATATATATATATATATATATATATATATATATACATATATATATATATATATAATTTATTTCGTATTGTTTTTACTCTTTTAATCAATATTCATATATAAGTTTTATGTTCATCCTTATTCAAGCCAGTTTTCGTCGATATTTGTGGAGATATATATACGTGAATTCGAAGTCACTTGCTACAATTTGATATTTCACTGTCTGCCTGTAGCTGAACAGGATTTTCTCATTTCAAAATGCTCCGCGATTACAAAACCACCTGAGGACGTTAGTTAATTTCAGCCTTTCCTTTTGACTAAATTTCTAATCATTTTTGAAAAAAAGAAAAACGAAGAAAATGTGACAAAATACGATAGAAAATTGCGAAATCGAATCGATCTTGACAAGAAAATATTGTTGAGGATTTTGACTACTGGTTAAAATAGTTATAATGCTTCAGTAAGGGAGAAAATTATAGATTAAAATAGTAATTTTAATCTCTAATTATAGCCTGGGGCTACTGAAAGAATCAGTAAAACGAAAATTGTATAGAGACGAGGCTTAAAATAAGGAAAAACTGAGAACATTAAGAAAGAATGAACAATTATTAAGAACCCGACAAATTAACCGTATTGATTTCTGTCAGATTTAGAGTGTTACCCCATTTTTGCAGATAGAATGGGATTCACTCGATTTGTAATTCTTTTCTGTCAAATACAGGATATACGGATATGTATAACAGATGGTGGCTCGGAATGTGAAATCTATTATTCGAGTTGGTTACATTCACAAATCCCCTTAAGGAAGGTATGAATATATCTCTTCTCCCCTCGTTATGGATTAAATAGTATACAGACTATTTCTAGTATTAAATTAATACTTTTGGTTTCTTAATATTATTATTATTGTCTTCATCGCGTGGTTTTCGTTTTCAACTGGATGTGCGGGTGGTGCAGTGGAATGGACAGCGGCTCGGCTTAAGAAATCGGAGAGGCGAGTTCGAATTTTAGTCGAGTTCATGACATTCACTTAAGCGCAAATATGTTTCAGATAGGTACTAATGCGTCTCACTCCAGCATCGCCCCAGATATGAGACAAAAAGTAAGACATGGATCTGCAAACATCATTGTTATTCTAAAAAAGCTCGCCAGTTCTGATTGACATGCCGACACCCATAAACCGCACCTCCTAACATAATCAAACAGTTAATAATAATAATAATAATAATAATCAAATAATAATAATAATAATAATAATCAAACAGCTAATAATAATAATTATAATAATAATAATACGAACACCACCCTGACCCGGTTACGGAGATAGGACCTGTTACAATTCTATGGGACTACACAATACACACTGACAGAACAATCAAAGCCAACCGCCCAGACATTGTTATTAAAGACCACAAACAAAATAAGTGCCTCCTTATTGATATGGCAGTCCCTGCAGACTGCAATGTGTCTTTGAAGATATTCGAAAAACTGTCAAAATACAAGGACCTTGAAATAGAAATCACAAAAATGTGGCACATGGGAACATCAACAATTCCTGTTGTAGTTGGAGCCCTTGGACTGGTTGGAAAAGATTCCAGTAGGCTGATTGAAGGGATCCCTGGATGTCCATGCCTCAAAGAGATACAAAAAATTGTTCTGACAAGTACAGCCCACACTTTACGAAGGGCTTTATCTATGTAATTATTTTTTTTATTTTTTTGCAGTGGAAAGTGTCATGACGCCATTTCTAACCTTAGGTCCCTGGGCGGGACCCGGAAAGAAATGTGTAAACGCCAGATATCAAAGGAAATAAAATAATAATAATAATAATAATAATCAAACAGCTAATAAAAATAATAATAATATTAATCGGTTACGGACCTATCAATGTAACAATTTTATGTGACTACACAAACACAGACAGAACAATCAAAGCTAACCACCCAGACATTGTTATTAGAGACCGCCAACAAAACAATTCCCTCTTTATTGATATGACAGTCCCTTCAGATTGTAATGTATCTTTGAAGATCTTCTAAAACCTATCAAAATACAAGGACCTTGAAACTGAAATCTCAAAAAAGTGGCATATGGGAACAACACCAATCTTTGTTGTAGTTGGAACCGTCGTATTGGTTGGAAAAAGATTCCAGTAGATTCATTGAAGGGATTCCTGGAAGACTATGCCTTAAAGAAATACAAAAAAAATGTTCTAACGAGTAGAGCCCACACCTTACGAAGGGCTGTATCTATGTACGATGTGTGTGTGTGTGTTTTAATTGGTCAGTGGAAAATGTCATGACGCCATTTCTGACCGTGGATCTCTGAGTGGACCCGGAAAGAAATGCGTACACACCAGAAACCAAAGGAAATAAAATAAAGATAATAATAAATACGGAATCGTGAAGATTGCTTAGGAACTGCTTCTTGACAAAAAAATATGGCTCTTGGACTGTGGACTGTGTATTTAAGAACAAATTCCATCCATATGAATAGATAAGATGATTTACTCATGTGCACGTTATATCTGCGTGCGGTTGAGATACACTGCTTGACGAACCCTCTGACTTCGGACAGAGAGGAATCCAGATGAAGCTCTGCTAAAGGGCAGAGTCCCATCTTGGAAGCTAAACAGCTACCCGACCGCGTATATACATGATCTACAGGGAATTTAAGCCCGAGCCTAGGGGCTCGGAAAGACCCATGTTAAACCGGCCTGTGCCGCATCCCGCTCTGTGGAGAGCTTGGATAAATACCGTGCACGTTATGTAGGAAAGCTACTAAAATCATGCAACGCATTCTCGCCATGACAATGCAACCCTCAGAATCCATTGGGAACAATGAAGGAATTATTGGCACGAGCGACAGGAAGAGTGGTACAAGAATTCACTACTGTCAGTAGCCGAGAACGGATAAGTGAAGTTCGTATGGGATGCGACCATCTTGACTGTGCATAAGAGCAGTCATAAATTAATCCTGACAGACGTAGAGGTACCTCAAGAACATTATAAAAGCGAAGCAGGCGAAATTACTAAGGTGCCAAGACCTGGAGAAATATATACAATGTAGCAGTTTAAGTTGTCCCTATTGTGATTGGCTCGCTGAACGGAGTGGTGATGTCTAATATCATCGGGCGTGCGCAGGGGGTAGGAAAGTTTTGTATCATTAATTTGCATGTGGGAGCATCATCTCTCGACCAAATCAGTCTGAGAGGATATCAAATAATAAAAGTAATATTAATTAGAATGGTTCATATAAGGGCACTTTTTAAAAGATCATTTCACCCTATGCAAGGCAGGAACGCCACTAAGAAACAAGGTGTTACCGCAATGAAAGAATTAGAAAACGGAAACATTATTAAGGAGCGAGAACAATAGAAGTGTAATCAGGGAACAGCAGATAATAGTGGATAATGAACTTAAATTTTTGAAGATCAAAGTTGGCTGAAAAAGCATGGAGCCGGAAGAGAGTTCCACAAGCGAGAAGTATGAGAAAAGAAACTGTTAGCATAGAACTTACGGTTATATCTAACCAACTTTTGGACATCCCCCAGAAATTTGACGTTATAAAACTGATCAGACTTACTATCGAGACAGGGGTAAATAATTGTGTCACCAGCACAGATTCCAAATTGAGAGATGATGCCATCACAAATGGTATTGATGAAAATTAAGTACAAAATAGGTTCAAGTGCTAGGGTATATCTGTATTAGTACAAACCTATCTAGAAGATTCAGGGTAACTTTCATTTCACGATATTATAAGAAAGACTACATCAGTTCAAAAATTCGTCCGGAGATACCATGACCTTTTTCAACTTCTGAAGAAGACCGATATGCCAAACTCTGTCGAACGCTTTCGAAAATGTTTGAAATTGATTGCGTATTGCCAGAAAGAACGACGTAAAATAAATTAATCTATATGTATTATATTTATAAAAAATATAACCATTTTCATGAGGTAAACCGATATTATATAGAAACGATCATCACTTTTGCATGCTATGCTTATGGCGGAATCTTCATATCGCCGTCAGAACGATTGGAATCAACAGACACAGCGAGGGAGACGTATAATTCTTAAAAGGGTTTCCGTCTTGGGTATGACGATAAACTACATCTGCGACAGGGTAAGACGATAAACTACGTCCAACAGCAAGGCCTCTGATCAGGAGGTTTTGAGGAGCGTGGAATCACCTCTTAATTGCTGGTGTTCCCAGGTCCACCCTGATCCGGAGTGGTAGCACCTGCTAAGGTCCCAGGTATGGACAAATAGTTAACACCCAAACTTGTGTAAAAGTACTTTTTAATACCAGAAATACTTTTTAATTAAAAAAAAACCTTTTTACGAAAATAAAACCATCCAAGATTGTAAATTCCCTAAAAGAATGTTGGATTGTCATAAAAAATATCAGTAATTGAAAAATGGTTCAAATATATATGTATACATACATACCTTTTTACCAAACTATCGCTATGAATCTATTTGAAAAATTTTGTTGGCATTAAATGACCCACTTACGTTGATATGCCATAAAACAAAAGAACAACCAACTTAAAAGGGTTTAAGGAGTCGCTCGTCCAGGTATTTCGGTAAGGGGGTGTAAATTCTAGTAGTCGTTCAGAGAGGATAATTGAGATGCGAAACGGCTCTCAAAATCAAAAGAAAAATATTCCCGGCTTTAAATAACCTGCAAAGGGTTGATAAGCCGTAAAAAAGATCAATAAATCAAATCAACTTAAAAGGAAATTATTACAGGCGAAAGCGAACAAACTTGTCCAATAGATTAAATGTTTCAATCCTACCTCGTTCTCTTCTCCAAGACAATCCTGGATCTACTGTGCATCGAGAATCCAGCCGAGAAATGATGGTCGATCCTATCGAAGGCCTTAGACTAATCCGAATTTATCAACACGTCTTCAGCATTATTTTCGCTGTGATTATGCGAGTCTTCTTCTTCTTATCATCATCATCCTCCCATCCTTCTTATTCTCTATCCCTCACAGCAAGTTTTTAAGCTATATGACGACTGTCAGTAATCAGTTTGAAAAACGTTAGCACTGTTTAATACTGGTAAGGCCGGAAATTACTAATCCCATCC
The DNA here is from genome assembly GCA_964036315.1 of Acanthosepion esculentum. Lineage (NCBI taxonomy): Eukaryota > Metazoa > Mollusca > Cephalopoda > Sepiida > Sepiidae > Acanthosepion > Acanthosepion esculentum. The sequence goes on from OZ038494.1 coordinate 49,350,193, forward strand.
TCTTCTACCTTGTTACTAGATAGCACCTTCACTAGTCCCCATGCTAATGTTGATGGTATCGTCTTGGGACAATCTTCCGATATCTCGGGAATGTTAAATATACAATGCAATAGAGCAAAGAATGAATAAATCTATGTCTCTGATCGTGAAGACATCTGCAGCGATTATTTGAATTCTTCAGATGCATAGTTGACCTGCAAAGGTGAAATGTCAAAGACTTTATTTGCCTTGGCCAACCTGGGCCAAATTCTGACAACGCGTCTCGATCCGCACGTCAAATAGATACCATGGTATCGTATCCCCAATATCGATATACTTTGACTCCTTTTCTTTTATTGTTATTCTTAAGGGAGTGCTTCTCTTTCAAGCTCTCAACGGAGTTTATCCATCTCTTAATAATGCTTGAAAGAAGAAACAGTTGATCTAGAAGAGATAGGGAAAGGCGTCCGAAAGGAAATATTGTGTAAGTAGGCCCGGATGACTGAGGGCCACAATTTGGGGAATATATTTACATGAAGTAAGCGTTGGCTGTAGTATTTTTTTAAAATCGTATCACCCCCAAGAAAGTCGATAAGGCCACTAAGATGCAGGTGGTAACAGGAACCGAAAGAGAACGAGAAGTGAAGGAAGAAGTGAAGAGAGGAAAATAAAGGAACAGAATTTAGGAAAAAAGAAGATGGTGATTAGCTTTACATGGTAATTTCTGAACAATGGTAGAGATGCAAGAAATCGGAATGGTGTTCCACGGGAGAGAAGTGCGAGAAAATAAACTGATATAATATCAGTTGCTGTTGAATCTAGCTAGTATAACAGTAAAACGGTGAGACCTAGTTGCCAATATAGTAGCACGTTTAAATTCACGCAGTCGAGGTACCAGGAAAAATAGCTTATGAAAAAAAGTTGCCATAAAAAAACAGGAAGGCCACGCCATATCGGTGAGAAAGTGACTGAAGTTGAAATGTTTTGTCAGGATAGATTACATTACACAATTTTTTTAATTTTGTCAAGAATCTCAAGTTATGCAGAAGGAGAACCAGACCAGGTATAGCAACTGTAATCAACAGATGGTAGATTTATAATTATGCAAGTTGAATGCCGACGAGAAAAAAAATTTCTGGCACGAAACTGAACCAACTTTCTTCGCAGTAGATGTAGCAACTGATTCAGTATAGTCAATCTCCATGTCAATAGAAGATGTTAGCCCAAGAAGGCGTAGAGTGTTGCCCTAGTGGGGTTTATCATCAGCCATGCTGATGGCAGGCAGAAAATGTTCCATTCGTGTGCATAAATAATTGTTGTAACTGCAGCTGTTGTGGAGTAGGCAGGATAAATGGGGACATAATTGCCCCCACTGTTTTTTCTTTTACTTTCTTCACCCTATACATTGAGGTAATTATGAGAGAATCGGAAGACCTACTAGGATTCATTATTGACAGCCACAATATTAACAACATAAGGTATGCAGATGACACTATCTTGGTGGCAGAGACAGAAAGGAAATTAGATAAACTCCCACAAAAGTTGGTGAAAGAAAAAGAAGATAAACTAAGCAAAAAGAAAGAATGTATGTTTATCAGCAAAAGGAACAGCCCAATATACAAATTACAAATTGGTGTTACAAAATCAAGCAAGTATGACAATTTAAATATCTGAAAATCGTATTAACACAGAACGCAAAATGTGACACCGAAATCCGAAGGCGCATTCCGATAGAGAAAGATGACTTCCAAAAAGCTGAGCAAAGTATTAAGAAAATTGAAAACTGAATTGTTAGGACATATCGATCCTCCTACCGGACTTTGAATATTGGACAATCTCCTCGCAGATGAAGAAGAGACTTAAAGCAACAGAAATATTGTTCTACACAGGGATACTCAGGATATCATGGAATGAACGTGTGAAAAACGACGAATTTTTAGAGAAGAATTGAAACAAAAAGGAAATTTAACCTCAGAAAAAGGCGGTTAAAATTTTCATGGCACATAACGAGAAAAGACAATGACCAGCAGCATTTGGTTTTCGACGCCCAGGCAGTTGGAAATGGCGTTGAAGGATTTTCTGTTGATTATAAAGTCAAAACTCATTGACACACAATCACTATTTTGTCATATTTTGGGGGATAACGCGACCAAATGAGTATCTAACAGTAGCTAGTATCCTCAAAAATAGTCACCTTGGACTGATATTACACGTTGAAAAATATTTTTTAAATCATTTCACCCCCAAGAAAGGGGATAATGCCATTAAGACGCAAGAGGTTACTGGGAGTGGAAGTGAATGAAAATTTAGTTAGGATAAAGGACAATAAAAGAACAAGATTCAAGAAGAGAAAATATTGCAATTGACATGTCATTTAATTTTTGAAAATTGTAGATGGCGAAATTCAATTTTCTTGGGAGCATTAGTAAGTTCTTTTACGAAAAAATCTATTGCTGGAAATTGTTTTCCTTACAAAAATCTATTTCTGGTAATATTTTTTCCTTACAAAAAATGTATTTCTGGCATTTTTTCCTTGCGAAAATATATTGCTGGTAATATTTTTTCCTTAGAAAATTTTATTGCTGGTATATTTCTTTTTCATTAAAAAAATGTATTGCTATTACCTGCACTATAAAAATGTATTTCTTCACTTTCATAGTGTTTTGATCAGTTTGGGGTTTCAATATTTGCTCATAGCTGGGACCCTAAGAAGTGCTACCACCTCAGGTCATGGTGGACCCGGAAACAACAGCAATTAAGAGCTGGTTCTATGCTCCTGAAAACTTCCAAATCAAGTCATACTCAGGATGAAACTATTTTACAGAAAAAATCATCTGAAATTCACCGTTTTGTTTGAACTGCTTGTTACATCTTTGGGTAATACTTTTGCTCAAAAAAAGTCCTGTTTCGTTTTCAGCCAACGACGAAGAAATCAATTCTATTTTCGATAAGATCTGACCTCAATATACGTAGATCGAATTACAATTCACCTTATTTTACAAGTTGGCTGAACTGTCTTGTCTGCCGTGCCAGGTTTGTCTCATTGATTTATTTTAATTATTCACCCAATTCAAAACCCAAGAACCATTCAAAGAAGAGAGTTATCGAATAAGATTCTTTACATTGACAGAACCTAGACTTAAAAGAGGTTGTGATTGGTGGTCAAGCATCCAATCGTAGTGTTCCACAAGGTAGCGGTTCTCAAAAAGATGCTGCCCGGATGAAGCTTACTCCTTACTAATGGAATATGTAAGAAATGAGATGATTTAACTGTGTGTACCTGACATGGTGTGTCGTAGCTGGAAAGGTCTGAACTGCAGGAACTAAGGATGCACGTCAGAACATATTTTATAGACATAGCGTTAGAGTATCGAGAAGCTTGGGATGTTTCGGCTGTGGGAAATGTGTTGCAGGATGAAAAGAAAACAGTTCATCATCCACACGGCCACGTAGATGCTTTTGAAAACTGGCAAAATTAGAAAAGAGCGGCTGATGCAACTCCATCCTTGATATAGCAAATATAGTTTTAGACTGCAAGAATTTAACGAACCAAAATGGAACTGGAACTTGGCTTTCCGATTAATAATTCCGAGTCATTATCCTTAAGACAACCCGCACATCCAAGCTAAACAGCGCCTGTTATTTCAAGAGGTCAGCTATCTAGCTAGTGACCGTGGTCGACGTCGCTTATATTTGGTGATCGTACAGATGTTTCAAAATGATATGACCGTAAACCTGGGTCTGATCTGACGTTTTAAAAAACAGATCATATCAGGATGGTTGATATTATTTATCGGCATATCAGTCTCCATGAGTTTTGTTAATGCTGAAATATAAATATTTTAAACACCTTTTTATGACTTCAAATAAATATATAATATAAATAGGTATTGTTGGTAATTTTACCATCAATATATACAATGTTTTTATGCATTTATAATGTTTTCTTTTTGTTTTGGGGTTCAGATGCGACCCGGGAACAGTAGAAATTAAGAGGTGGTTCCGCGTGCTTCAAAGCATTCAATTGCATGATCAGAGGCATTTCTGCTGGATATAAGCATGGCAAGAGAACTCAGGAACTTTCTGAAGTGGTAAATGAAGCGACAGTTGATGGATCATATATAAGTTTTAATTTCGGTCTGAAGTGACATTGCGTTGCAATAAACTTTCAACCAAAGGATCTTTATTCAGAGTTCAACCGTTCATCACGACAGAAGAAAATGGAGGTACTCCTCGGCGATGATGAAACGTTAGAAGCTTCGTTTTGGTGGTATTGAAGGTTAGAAGCCATTTTTTACCTCATTGAGCTATTAGGGCTAGATCAGAGGTGAGATCTGTTACGAGGTTCTGGTCACCTTGATTTTTGGACGCGCAGACATAAACTTTGGCATTATCTGCATAGATATTTAATTATGATCTGATAATATTCTTAAGCAGGTCGTTAATATCAACAATGTCATAAGATTAAAGGGACAGCATGGGTTCCAAGTATTTAAAGAAGTCCATTTTTTCAAAGGTGTTGTTTCGTTTTATCGTTGTTTTTGTTCGTATTTGATTTCTTTTTTTTTCTTGTCTATTCTCTATTTTTCTATTCTGCATTTTATGCCTTTTTCTAAACTACTTTTTTCTTTCTTGTTTATTTTTAATTTGTCCTTTCTTTTTCTTTCTTCCTTTTTTCTTTCTTTCTTTTTGTTCCTTTCTTTTTATTTCTTCTTTCTTTTATTTTCTTTCTTCTTTCTTTTTTCTTTCTTTCTTTTTTCTTCCGGTCTTTTTTCTTTCTTTCCTTTTTCTTCCGAGTTTTTTTCTTTCTTTCTTTCTTTCTTTTTTCTTCTAGTCTATTTTCTTTCTTTTTCTTCTGTTCTTTTTCTTTTTTCCTTTCTTTGTTCTTCCGTTCTTTTTCTTTTATCTTTGTTTTTCTTTCTTTCTTTTTTCGTTTTTTTCTTCCGTTCTTTTTTCTTTCTTTTTTCTTTCGTTCTTTTTCCTTTTTTTCTTTTTTCTTCCGTTCTTTTTTCTTTCTTTCGTTTTTCTTTTTTCCTTATTCATTCTTTCTTTTTCCTACTTTTATTTTTATTACTTTCTTTTTTCTTTTGTCTTTCTTTTTTCTCCTTTTCTTTTTCTTTTTTCTTTCTTTTATTTTTCCTTATTTCTTTTTTCTTTGGTCTTTCTTTCATTTTTCAGTTTATTTCTTTTTTAATTTTTTATTTTATTTTGGACGAGGTCGTAAACAAGCCTTTTACATACTTTTGAGCATCTTTGATGCTCATTTTAAAAACAAAAGTGCAACCAAGAACAATATTAACTTTCCGGTAGATGAAGAGCAACTCGGACTTGCCAGTCGGAGAAAATCCACTTAACACAGCTCAAATGAAATCCTTTATTGTCTTGTAAAGAAAATCTTATTAAATATCGAGGTGGGAATACAAAACCGACCACGCAAAAATGACGGCCAGACAATACACACGATAAATCTTTAACATCCGAAGTTAGTAAAGTTCGTTGGGTATATTTGCAATATGTCTTCTGAGATTTTCTGCATATAATATCTATTCTTATGTGAACTATCCTTCAGTCAATCAGTTAAGTACCATACATGATACACGCTTGGGTGGTCTTTCGATCCATGACTGACTAGGCCGAACATTTTTCCGCAGTAGGTGCCATTTCTTTCTGCGGTAGACTGGTTGCCAACTAAGTCTATAGAAACCAGTACCTTCTGCTATTCAACCCATACATGGAGGGGGAAGAGGTGGATTCATACGTGACCCAAAATATTTGCGTGACTAGAATTCAAACTAGTCGAGTTCGTTGTTTCGGAAATGACAGAATTCATTACTAAAATTGTGCATGTATTTCGATTAGTAAATGAACTCAAAAGATACAGGCCATAGTAACATATTTGATAAACACGTTATAAAAGCAAAAAGAATCCGTAAAGTTATCGGCCCTTACGTGGTATCTCAGTTTCAGTCACTTTCCCACAACTGTAAAATAACATTCCTATGTATTTTCTATAAATTTAAATTCTTCAAAAGAGAGTTCGACTTAATGCTCACACAAACACAAAAACACACACACGCGCGTGCGCACACACACACAGATATGTTGTAGTTCTTGAAAACAAATTGAAAAATGGATTTTGTCATATACTCAGTAAAGGTAAGCATAAAATTATTTCAGGAACGTTATTCTTCAATATGCTAATGATGTAAATGGCGAATACTTATGCATTTTCAACACATTTTACAGTTTATAGCTATATCATCACATACAAACTTAAAATAAACAAAACAAGTTCCAGGAAGTGCTAGAAGTTTCCAGAAGTTCAAAGTACTACTATACTTATATACAATTTTAGAAATTTCGTGTTGGGTGTGAGAGTTTTTGAAAAAAATAAACTGAATTAAACCTTTTTTCATTATTTTCTAACGAAGGTTTATTGAATTATGATACAGGAAATTATTTCACAAAACGTCTCTCTCTCTCTCTCTCTCTCTCTCTATATATATATATATATATATATATATATATATATATATATATATATATATATATACATACGAGAGTCATTCAATAAATAAGGTGAATTTTTAGGTATAAGGACTTCTAATACAGATAGAAGCTTACTTTTTTTTTTCAACGTAGTCTCCCAGCACTGTCACACACTTTTCACATCTGTGCACAAGCTTCCGTATTCTCTCAGCGTAAAAATCTTTGGACTGATGTCTCAGCCAGTCGCTCACAACACTTTTGACTTCATCGTCACTTTTAAACTTCGTGCCTCTTGTGAACGCTTTCAAGGGACCAAACAGGTGAAAGTCTGAAGGGGCAAGGTCTGGGCTGTAAGGGGGATGAGGGAGCAGTTCCCAGCTCAGCTCGTTGATGGTCTGCACCGTTTGGGCTATTGTGTGAGGCCTTGCGTTGTCATGATGCAAGATGGCTCCTTCTGACTGATGACCCCTGCGTTTGTACCAACAGATATGTTCAAAGTCCTTGCAATGTCATCCACTGTCACCCTTCTGTCAGACTGAATGAAGTCATTGACTGATTCGATTACCTCAGGAGACCTCACTTCTGTAGGCCTCCCAGGCCTGTCTTCATCCTCAACACTGCTCCGTCCTTCTTTAAACAATTTAGCCCACTTGTAGACATTGTTTTGGCTGAAACATGTGGCACCATACACAGTTGGGATTCTGCTATGAATTTCAACTGGTTTGCACCCTTCAGCAACCAAAAACTTGATAACTGACCGCTGTTCAATCCTGGAACATGCTTCTTGGTCGGCCATCTTTGTTAATCGCCAAAACTCTAAGTTTTTTTTTAATCTGCAAAAGAAATTAAATCCATGTGTAAAAGAAGTAAAAAAAAGAAAAAAAAAAGAGTAAGCTTCTATCTGTATTAGAAGTCCTTATACCGAAAAATTCAACTTATTTATTCAATGACACTCGTATATATATATATATATATATATATATATATATATATATATATATATATTGGTTTGAGTTATAAATAATTTTGTTTTTTTATTATTCGTTAAAAAATAAATCACGTGTAGATTTTATATATTCGCTATTATTTGCAATGACTTGTTGACACTCATCATGCGGCTCTTCGATAAATTTGGGATAAACTTGTGCATGTTTTGATGCGAGAAATTGTTCGACAAATTCATGGATTTGGTTTTCATTAGAGAGAGTTTTCTTCCTCAAAGAATTCTGATGCCATCGAAAAAGTGTAATTAATCGTTTGAAATACAGTGAATAAAGCTGATAAAGAAGAACCAACCAACCTATTCCCAAAAGTCTTCCTCTCTAAATATTGACGCATGCAGCCTTTCATTGTCATAGAGAAGAAAAACACGTGTTCTTTCATACACTGCTGTGCAAAAACTAATGTTATGTTGTGTTAATTTACTACAAACTGATTCTTAATTGCCACGTTTGATTTCTAGTCAGGATGTTTCATTTTTCATAAGAATCTGTTCCTAAAAATAGAAATTACTTATGACTCATATATATATATATATATATATTACAATTAATCATTCATACAAAAAGTCGATTAGTAAAATCAATGATATAAAATAGCGAAATCCCTTCACAAATTTTATAAATTTCCGAACGGATTTTGCCATTTTATATCATTAACTTTACTATTCGACTTTTGTATGAATGATTCATTGTAATATAAATTGAACTGCACCACATATTTTATATATATATATATATATATATATATATATATATATATATATATATATATATATATATACATAATGTAGTTCACCCTGTACAAGCCCCGGGAACCACTCGACGTTAGGTTTACAGAGTAATAGGCATAGTTTATATCGATATCTGGAGATAAGATAACGGTTAACCCTAGGCTTGAACACGTTCAGATTGTAGTGATCGGGAAATCATCCTCTTGGTGTCTGTGTCACAGGGCAGTCGTCCACGGAAACAATCTGCTTGAGTGGAATTTGCATCTCGCCAGTGGAAACAGAAGGAATGAGGTTGGTTCACGTCGCACGGAGGGTCCTAGTCGTGAAGGTTAGGACTCGGGGAACTCAGGAATGTAGTTCGTCGGAGCACTTTCCATAGAAGTAGCCATAGAGCAAAGAGAGGCTTGCTACAGCTCACCGGTCAGAGATAGAGGTTGCAGGGTAGAAAATAATTTGTCATCCCCGAGGACGCAGATACGCTTTTGGAATCTATCTAGCGACTCTTGTATCCCACGAGGAGTTGGGTACTTGCTAGAGCTGTTTCAAGGCACAAACCATTTTTCCTGCATATTTAGCGACAGATTGTATGAACGAGTTCCATTTGAGGTCTGGGTTGAGTTTGAGGCCCAAGAGTCACGAAAGACACGGGGCTTCCCTGGGGGAACATTCATTCATCGTGATTTGTGGTAGATCAGGGTCTGATCGGCGATATTTAAAGAGGGATAGCAAAAGCAGAATAAATATGTAAGTGCTACTCACCGTTTGGTACAACTCTGCGTTACATGCACGTTGTAACTGGCGATTGCCACGTACAGGAAACCCGGATTTTTACCAAACACTGAGGAACTAATGTATATTTCTTAGTAGTACAAATTTTAGCTTTGTTATTTTACACTGGGCACTGTTTTATTATAACCAGCACTAAAAACAAAACCAAAGAAAACACACCAAAATTACCTGGAAGAGTGAGTCCCACGTCATTGTTCATTTTTTATCTCGTTGATAAAGGACACAGGCGTTTCCGAAAATTCCGACTTTAATATCTTTTTTTTCTCGTGCCTGGGTTTAGTCAACATACCTACTAATATAAAATAAATATCATCAGTCCAATTGATAATATTTAATCATTTTTTCTTTTTATTCTTCGAATTTTATTAACCGAACTTTATTAACCGAACTTTCAAATCTACAAACGCACACACACACACATACATATACATATATATATATATATATATATATATATATATATATATATATATATATATATATATATACATACAGTGACAGAGAGAGAGGGACAGGCAGACAGACAAAAAGAGAGAGAAAAAAAGAGCGAGTGAGAGAAAGACATAGCAGACAAGTCATACATATGGATGTAAATCGTCTGAAATATATCTTTCTCATCAACTGAAGGGTTTCATTTTGTTAACATGATTAGCATAGCAAATCGTAATCCCCAAGTAGATATCTCATGGTACATTATTATAATATAATAAATGACGTCTGTACACGTTTTGAATTTCTCTCACAATGTTATTCTACCGCATATGACATTATCCAGCTATATGACATAATGAAAGGAGGCAGACATTCATTTCAGATTCAAAATAAAGAAATGCTATGTCGGATTTTGATTATGCACTTTATGCTTTTCAATATTTGTTTCTGAAAACCAGAGGTTCTTCGTATTTTCAGATTATGTTTGTATTAACAGCATATTATGCCATTTACAGCTTACTGTAATTATATAATGTGATTATATATACATTATAATCCTCATGTAAAATATTGAAAACATATTTTTCCGGAGATATCCGTATTTATTATGTTAAAAAATTAAATACAATTTTATTTTATACTTATAATTATAGGAAATCGGCTTGCTTATATATATATATATATATATATATATATATATATATATATATATATATATTTTATACACTGTTCTTTAAAAACGACTGACACGATACTGCGATTAAACTTTTATTTCATTTTTCTTGTGTTCGTGCAAGTTATTTTCTTTTCTGCATACAAAGTGCATAAAAATTCCCCAGAGTTCTGCATATCCGAGCACATTCGGCTATTCTTTTAGCCATTATCATTGACGATTTTTATTTTTAACTTAAATGCGTTGGTATTTTTATGTATGTGTCTAAAGTTATAGGAATGTTTTATTTTTTCAAACACGGTCAGCACATTGTGGCTCTGTTCATATTCAATGTTATTTTTTTTTCGTTTTTATTATTAGTGCTTCCATTATTTTAATCATTTTTACACGTGGATGAAGCTAATCTAATTTTATTTTGTACTAGTGTGTTGAGGTGGGAGTGTGATTGGTTTCCGTGTATGTTTAACCAAGTCTTAATTGAGCTATGGTCAGAGAGGTGGAACGATTTTACACAATCTGTGTCCAGAAAAGAAAAATTAAATAAAAATCTTAATTACCCTGTCAGTCGTTGTTAACGAAAGTTCCATATATATATATATATATATATATATATATATATATATATATATATATATATATATATATATATATATACATATATATATATATAATTAATACAAATATAAAGTTTTTTACTTAGCTGATTGATGTTATCTTCAATATCTTCACTCCAGAGTTTTATAGACAAACACTCCAGCCATCCCTTCGTTCACTCATCATGGGGTCTCCTCTGTTACCTAGTGGACCAGTGTGACATGAGGCAACGCATAGATAAGCTGCATAAGGATCATAGTAACATTAGGCAGCGACTCAGAAACAATAACAAAATACTAGCGAAATCAAATAGTAATAAACAGACTCATTATCCTTGAACATACGACAAAAACAACCATCTGTCAATAAAACAATTATAATTGAAGAGCCCGCATTCTCAAATGTTTATAGATAAAAAAAACTTTAATAAATTCAAAAAGAACACACACGTTACATCTCGCCTACGTTGTAACACTCTTTGCTTACGCCACAGCATCTCATTATCTCATTATCTCATTATCATCACCATGTCAAAGCTTAGTCCATATTTCTTCTGAAATGAACTACAGACAATTTCTGACGTAATTTCCTTCTTGTCAGGATTCTTATTCGTAATTTCGAAAATTTGATCATTAAACTTAATCGACACAAATTGTCTGTTTTCTTTAATAATATATATATATATATATATATATATATATATAATTAAAAATCTTTTATTAAAAATTGTTTGCGAGAGTGATTCTTGCCATTTATATCATTAAATTCACTATCTGCTTTTTGTATGAATGATTCATGTAATGTAAATTGAACTGCACCACATACTTGATATTAAAATAACTGATCCGACGTTCAACTTTCGGATAATAACTGTGACATTCCTCTATTTATTGGACAATTTAGTTCATGCCATATTGACTGGAAAAAAACCTACCTCTACAAAAGAATTCTCATATTACTATATTAGTACAAAAACGCACAATTCCAATTTTAAAAAAAAAATTCAACCTCAGCGTTGCGACCGCACGCTCTAAAAAAACTTTCACAGTTAACAATAACACATTTCCAAAAAAAACATATTTCGGAGTACATCTTAACTTTCGTTGTCCTGTTATTACCTGGATGCAAAAAATACATCTATTTCTATACCTGAGGATGATTGTATGAACAATCGAAAGATTGTAGTAAAAAAGACTTTATACAACTGGAATTTATAAACAGGGATCATAACATTCATCAACGGGTTCGAGTTTAATGTATTTTATTAAAAATTGTTTGCGTGAGTGATTCTTGCCATTTATATCATTAACTTCACTATCTGCTTTTTGTATGAATGATTCATGTAATATATATATATATGTGTGTGTGTGTGTGTGCGTGCGTGTGTGTGTATGTGTGAATGTAGAACCGCGTTAAAATTGTAAAAAAATTCAATAGATTTAAGTCATATCACTAAAAACATAAAGCCTATGCGAAAATAGGACAAATCAGAAATCGACTGATTTTTTTCCCCAGAAATAGGCTCACACGAGTTCCAAATTTACACATTAGCATTTATTAACAAATCAAACGATATTTCAACCACAGCAGAATATGATTAACAATATTTTCCCTCCTAAAATATATATTAAAAAATTGGAAAATATATTTATTAACAAATAAACTTCTGAGTTTAGTTAATCTAACGTTTAGCTTCCTGTGATACAATATTTTTTTACAAACATCGTAGCATAAATTAACACGTCAGTTTTCAGATTTCAGCAAACAATTGACCAGGGATGTATACAATAATGATAACTCATCTTTAGCAATATTATCGAATTATATAAGTCTCTTCTTGCAACTATCTTCTCGCATTTATTGTAAATTATACAACGCGATAAAACTACGAGCGTAATATATGCAAACAAAGCGAATTGTATCAGTAGTAACAATATAGAGCTCTTGGCTGGAAAATGCACGCATATGTAACACTAGCAGTATAACCTGTCTTCGACCAGGTGTTTCATTACAGGGAATTTTTGCAGTTCAATTGGAGCAGTTTAAGTTTAAAGTCAGCCCACCCGAAAATCAATATTAGTAAAAATAATTGGGGGCAACTGAGTCACATCCCCAAATGTGGGGCTTAACAGTTTGAATAAGGATGTTTTTGCGTTCTCAATCTTTCAAGGAAGGAACTTCTTCCATGGACCGTCATAATGATAATATATGATAATTTTTATTTATAATATATATTTTTTTTATAATTCTAATAATCTTTTTGCGTTAGATATCAACTCTCTAAATTGATTGTACGCTGTTTTTTACAGACATTAAATTTTGATTTTTGCGCGAAGCGTAAAAATATCAGTTTTTTCGATTTTTCACCCTCAAGGTTATAATTTTTTCCAGACAATTTGAACTCAAAACTGGCATTGAAGAACTATCTATCAAAAAAATTCCATTGAAATCGGATGAAAACGCATAAACAACATCCGATGACACACAGACATTTTGAGAATTATAGATATAAATAACGTAAATATGTGTTTCTTGCTTTAGTCACGATACATTGTTTCATTCATACTAACGCAATTCATTTCTTTTGTGTTGTAAATAATATAGATAAAAATAAATATTTTTCGTTGAAATTTGTTTGCGAGGAACTTTATAACTCGTTTCTTTCAACCTGAAAGAAAACAAATATTATTTCCATACTCCATATTGTAGTTCAGTTTTTCCTTCCGCTTGTGCTGTTAGGCGTCTCGGGGAGACACAGTCGTCTGTCAGCGGCAAAGGCGAGTGACCTGGAGGAGAGGTATCTCGTGGGCTCTGAGAGTGTCTGCCACTGAGTCGCTTCAGCGTATTCTTGGTCTGCCTCTCGCTGTCCAGCAAGAGTACCTGAGGGTGTATGCTCGTAGGGCTGTTTGGTTGATAGGCATACGAGTGGGGTCTCGAACAATTTGATCCTCGGTCGTTCGATGTTTTGTATGATTGGTATTGCTGCTACCATATCTCTTATTGCCTCATTCCTGATCTTGTCTTGCCTGGTCTTGTTCACTGCTTTTCTCAGGCATTTCATCTCGCAAGTGATCAGTTTCCTCTCAAATGTGTTTTGTTAGGAGCCATGTCTAGCACTGATATGTCAGTGTTGGTAGGAAAATGGCGTTGATAAGATTTGCTTTGGTGCCCATGGAAATGCTAGGATGTTTTAGAAGTTGATAACTGACTGCGTTGGCTTTCTGACATCCGGTTTCGAATTCTCTGTCTGGTTTGCCGTTTTCAGTAAATATTCTGCCCAGATATTTGAATTCACTGTTTTGCTTTTGCTGGGTCCAATTGCTGTTAATGTAAAGTTTTTTTTTGTTATCTTGCTGACGGCCATGACCTCGGTCTTACCTACACTGATCTTCATGTCGTATTTCTCGCAGATCCGATATTACTTAAATGTATTGAATCTGTTGAATGTTCCCCTAATTTGTAACGGATTTCTACAAATATATATATTAGAGAAACAAAATAACACATATTTTTTTTTTAATTTATGTCCCGACAGGACGTAGAGGAATTCAATGTAGTTGGAATTCAACATTTTTTTTCTCTTATACTAGATGCCAGCCAAGGCTTGAGAGCTCTTTAACCCGTAGGTGGATGAAGAAGTGAAGGATTCACGTTTTGGCCAAGAAATTAGTTCGAAATGTAACGCAAACGTGTAGTCCAGAAAACTGAGTTTTACGTTCTCAAATATTTAACCCACAGCTAAGTAAGGAAGATAAGGATTCAATTTTCTGGAATTGGGACTCTGCTCGTCGAATCCATTTTTCTCTCTGATATCGCTTACACAATCCGAATCCTATATATATGAATAAATCAATATTACTTTATTGTATATGTTAATATAGGGATCCTTTACGTTTCATAGCATACATCATTATCTGATCCATTGGTATTAACTGTTCTATGGATTTGATTTTAGCATTAATTTCAGTTGTTTTCTTGCTTTTTTTTTTTTTTTTTGCTTATATATTTTTGTCTTCCAATGTTTTTCTTTTCTTTAATTATTTCACTACGAGGTGATAATGCCAGTAAGACTCAAAAAACGTTAGAGATAGTGAAAGAAAACGAGACTTTCGGTGAAAGAACCGGAAATCAAATCCTAAACAGGAAACAAGAAATAAACCTTTACTCCCGTCAAAAATACAGGGATAAAGTGTGAATAAGGCGGTAGGATTGTGTAAATTCCTTTTAAGGAAGGAACATTTTTTTTCTGATAATTAATGGAACACCTTTTTTTAATCACTTCACCACAAGCAAAGCGATAAAGGTCACTAAGTGTGAGAAACCGAAAGGACACTAAAAGAACAGGTTTTAAGGAGATAGAAGATGAAGATTGACATTGCATTCTATGTTTTTGAAGTTAACATTAAGCCGAATGGATTTCTCACAATACGAGAAGTACGTTGGAAGAAACTATTAGAAACGAACATGCGGTTGTATCTAACAACTTCTACAGTAAAATCTTGAGACCTAGCTGCCAATTCTAATGTACTGCGTTTAAATTCAGTAGCAAAGAGGAAATCGCAGCTGAACAATTACCGAAAACAATTTATAGACGGGCGTAGGGAAGCTGCGTTACGTCACTGGGCGGAGATTGACTTAAGCCGAGATGCCTGTTCAAGACCGATAATGTTGTACATTTCCAATTAGATCAAGAATCTCTAGATATATAGGGTATATATACCAGAGCAGATATGGCAGCAATATTCGATGCGCGAACATAGGGTACAATTATAAATGTGTAAGATAGATTCCAAGAGACATTCTCGTAATTTTGGTGTCTTTGAAGTCTTTCATGGCAAGGCGGGCAATAGCCAGCTTTTCAGAACATGAAGGGGCCTTATGCTACATGAATATAATTTTATGCTACATGAATATGATTTTAGCTGACTTGTTTACTTGTTTCTGTCTTGTACCGCTTAATAAAGAAAAACGCCTCGTCCAAAAATGTTAAATACTTCTCTGCATTTACCTTGGCACAGTCATCAACTTTGAAGTGAGATATATTTTTACTGGCTACAATACTTTCCCACAACAATACTTGAACTTCCAACTGTTGTTTTTGTTGACGGCTTCCCTGAATGATCCAACTAACTTACCAGACCTCAGGTCCATCCAATATACAGGGGTCCTTGACTTAGGTCGGCGATCCATTCCTACGGCGCGATGTAACCTGCTTTTCGACGTAAGTCGGAACTAACCTTCATAAGCAACCACGAGTCTGCCTTACGCTTGGGATCCATAATGAAGGGGGAAAGTTTAAAAAAAAATAAAACAAATAAAAACCACACAAACGAGAGATAACGAATCTAACATGATTCAGCTGGTGAAGAAAAAGTGCTGTCTTCCTCATAGAGAGCCGTGTGACGACGTATTATATTATGGGAGATGGTGCCGTAACCACGATACGCTGTAAGCCGAGGACCTTCTGTAGTTCATAATTTAGTCATAATGAAGGGCAAAAAGTTCGCCCCAAAACCATACAAACGAGAGATAACGCATGTAACACAATACAATATGGCGTACAGCCGTTGAGAAAACAGCGCCGTGTGACGACGTTTTATATCATGGGAGATGGCACCGTAACCACAAAACGCCGTATGTCGGGTACGACGTAACCTGAGGACCTTCTGTAGTTCTATAGTAATCAGGAAAATTGTGTTTTAGAAATATTTTCAAGCACTTCGAAAAAATTATAAAATTTTCTTTTTGATCTTTTATTTATTTAAATCCGGTCCTTCCGTTGAGTTTAGCCAATATTCTATATTTCTTTTTGTCGTTTGCGTTCGCAACCCCAGAATTCTTGATGGTCAATCCCATTTTCTTGCTTTTATTTTTATCATATATTTTTGTGATATTCTCAAAGCCAATTATTTCGTTTTTTTTCCTTGTCAATGTTTACTTCCGATTACAACCTTATGCGACACTATAACAGAAAAGACAAATAAAGGGAGAATGGACGGGCAACTTCACTTAGTAAAGTGTATGGTCTTTTGCAGACATCCTAATATTGACAAACAATTAATGCGTAATGGAGGGAGGTGGACAGGCGCTGAGCTGCTCAACTGCGTATCGACCCTAAGATCATCCCCGTGTCATGGGTCGCGTAGCGGTAACCGGGTTTCTTCACTAACTCATTTTACAATACTTAAAAATATTATTAGAGGTACAAAATACAATTAAGGAAATCAACGCAGACAAAAGTAGAAAAACATCAACCACAGTAGTTGGTAATTCCAATTCAGGAGTAAAAAAAAAAAAGAAAGAAAGCAAGACAAGAGCAAAAACCAGTTGTCATTCCTTACACGTCCGAACTAAATTGAAGAAAGCAATTTTTTTATGCACATCAAATAAAAATTTAAATATGAAGAAAGAATGTCCGCGTTTAAATAATATAATGATTTGGGTATATTATTTTATGAAAAAAAAAACGCATTTAGTCTTAAGAATCATTCTTTTAAGGTTTTCATGATTTAATGAAAATATTTTCAAGAAATTCTAAACATAGGATGTTATTCCCAGAAAACGGAAAATATGACTCACCTTAGAAAAAATCGGTAGTGTGCATAATCCTTTGCGATATAAAACGAGTTTTCCTAGCAGTTCAAATAGGTTTTAGTTGTATTTTTCCAAAATTTTCGCTTAAACTATATTGTCACTATCTTGCAATCTCAATAAGGTTCCATGATTTTGATGTCTGTTGTGACATAGGTTTCTTCCAGACCACAAAAGGAGATCATATATACAAACCTGTGCTAATGAAGATGGATAGATGTTCGGCTCGTTATATCGTTACAAGGAGTATCTCACTTCTGCGACGATTTATTTTTCAAAAGAATGAAATACTGCTGCCATTTTGGTGCTGGAGCAACTCCATCTTATATTTCAAGTCTTGGTAGAGTTCAAAAACCGTTTATTTGTTCTACTAGTGTTCACCAAACGAAAGGTCAACAGCTACTCAAGTTTGTGAATGAGTTGTGTGATCTGAATGTAAGATGAGGATGTGGGACATGAATATTATGAGCATATGGAGAATAGATAAAGACTGTCCCCTGTGGAAGTTTTGTAGTGTTTAGGGAGTATCCACGTGGGATTATCTTCCACAAATCAGTTATACTTAATTTACACTATTTATATTCGGACTATTGGCCTTATCATTGTTGCTGTTACCACAACCGCCGTGCTCTCCGGTACATCCAACGCTTTTATCCACTAAGCCTGGTGGATAAAAACCGTTGACCTTCAGAAATTTCTGTAGGTAAAGGCCGGAGAGTACAACAACCGAAGCGTTTTGAGATGAACAACAACGATGCGGGCCATAGTCCGAATGTAAAAAGTGTACATAATGATAACCCTCCAGTATCTGTCTATATTTCTGAGATGAGGTATTATGTAAACTATTTACATTATTCGGACTATTGTCCTCATCTTTGTCGCTATACTTATTACAACGTTTCGGCCGTTGTTCGCTCCGGCCTTGTGGTTGTAATGTAATGTCGAACTGAACCCTTTATTCCGCCCACTGGGGTAGACTGTTCTAGTTCCACGTGCCATGATTTTTTTTTGTACAGTGGATAAAGGCGTTGGTTAGATCCAGTGACAGGATCCAAACAGTGTGAGTTCAATACCCGGTTAAGGCAGTGGCTAACTTGGAGAGGGGAATTAACAGTAGATAACTGATAACTGACATCCATTAAAACGAAAAAGATGGCACATGAAACTAGAACTGTCTACCCCAGTGAGCGAAATAAAGGGTTCAGTTCGACATTCCAATCACCTGAAGAAGTCCGGCGCGTACAACGGCCGAAACGTTGTAATAAATATGGCGACAGAGATGAGGACAATAGTCCGAATAATGTAAATGATAACTCCTCATCAAAGAAATTCATACATTATTATTTATTTTCCACTCTACAAATATTATATTAGCCTCTCGCTTAATATATCGCAATTTCAATGGTAAATGTCCATTCTCTAGTTCCATCAGTTCATACCTTTAGAGCAAGGAGAGGCCATCTTATTTCCACGAAGTCCTCTATCTCTCCGTATTTCAAATGCAAGAAGAGAGTTTCACTCATCTTTTCTCAAACAGCTTCCACTTTGTGGAAATTACACAGGCTTGTGTGCCTCCGTGAACAATACTCCTGGCATATACAAATCAAAGAACAATCGTTAACTGTTTTCTTTTTCCTCATAATCTCCACTTCCTAACTCCTTTTCTTCCCTTTGATTCACACCGCTTTTATCATAAGCATTCCAACTGTAACCCTTTGTATTCAGACTGAATTAATTAATTGATTGATTGATTGATTCGGTTTCTAAAGGGGGATTGAAAAGTAACTTCCCATTTGAAAATACTTATAATTTATTTATTAACAACAATTTTCACATGAAATCGATAGAAGAGATAGAGAGCGTTTAGCATGCGGTCTTATTTAAAATACGATATGGGAACCAGATTTCGCCACCAGCTTCCCAAGTCGTCCAGGAATTGCGTCAACTGATTTCACCAGGAACTCTTGCAATATGGAAGACATAACTTCTTGTATTCGCCCTTAAAATACTTCAAAATTCTTGGTTTGGTAATTCATGCTCCTTTAACAAATTCCAAAGAAAAAGTTACAGGGTGATGAGTCAGGACTGTAACCTAGCCACTCTTACATAAAATAGGAAGTTACTTTTCAATCACTCTGTATAGTTCAGAGTTTCTCAACCATTTTAAGAAACGTGAGCAATTGAAAGTGTCACCACACACTTAGCAAACAATGTTAATGTTATGAAATAAAACCATAGATTTAAAAGCATACGCACAAAAAGGAACTTAATTTATTTCAACGTTTTTATTCAACTACTTGTGCAGATAATTTAGCGTGACACCCGAGCTTGATGTTTTTCGAGATTTCTTCAATGTTTGGACAAATGTGCGATAAGAAGACTCTCATTTCTTCTTCAGTTAAGCGTAGTCTTTCTCTTCTTATTTATTATGTTATTTAGGGTTGAGAAGAATAGAAAATTGCAATAAAACTGATAAAGCCTTTTCTCCTGAAGTGTGATATTCCTTTTGTATTGAAATTCAAAATCTATCAATGGGTAACGTCGATTTTTTTTATCTTGAGCCCTCGATCACTAGAAATGGTTAAATGGGTTTTAAAAAGTTCAATTAAGAAAATAAAAATGCATTATAAAAAGTAAATATCAAAACAAAGTATTTAAAATAACATAATCGACGAATACTGAAAAGAATAATTTGAAAAAAAAAAGTTTAATACTAACGTTGTACCATTACTACTTCCCCCGGCCCACACATGCATATAGCGTCCTGGGTATGACGATAAACTACAACCGGCAGCAAGGCATTTGGTCAGGAGTTTTTTTTTTTAGAGTGGAACCAACTCTTAATTGCTGGTGTTACCAGGTCACCCTGACACGGGGTGGAGAGCCCCTGTTAGGATTCTTGCTATGGGCAAACAATTAATCCCAAAACTGAGGTCAAAACATTATAAAAGTTTTAAAACAAATTTTAATACCAGCAATAAACATTTGGAAAAATATTATCAGCAATACATTATTACCAACAATACATTTTTTTTTAAAAATGGCTAGCAATACATTTTGGAAAAAGAAAACTATTACCATCAATACAATTTTGAAAAAAATATTACCAGCAATACAGTTTAAAAAAAGATATTACTAGCAATACATTTTGGAAAAAGAAAACTATTACCATCAATGCAATTTTGAAAAAAAAAACTATTGCCAGCAATACAATTTTGAAAAAAAATATTACCAGCAAAAAAATCTTGCCAGCATTGAATAACCCATTGATATGAAGTATAACAAACCAAACCAAACCAAACATATATATGCATGCAGTGACAATATTTTGCGACAGACTTCAGAGGATAGCGCGATACACGTCGGTTGATAAATCACTGCTACAGATTATCAATCCTTTTCAGGATATTTAAAGCCAGAAAAAATATTTTTAAATTGCTAAAAATGTGTTTTTAGATTAGCTTTGCTTAGTGACCACTCTAGGAGAAAGACAACTCTGAATTGAAATCAATTAAGCGGGCGACAGGCAATCTCATGTCAAAATCTTATTTGCTGCAGAAACCACAGCAGCATCATGTTGTATATTGAAACTCTTGTCCCATGTTCTTCAGGGAGTATACAGTAATTACTACTTCTCCTAATCTTCCTAACGAATTATGCCGACATAATCCTTTTACTGTAAATTTGTGACTAAGTATTTTCGTCTATAATTAGTAATCATCGTAATAAAAGAAACCGACACAATGCTAGGATCGTTTCGACTTCGGATATATCAGTGGTCACCATTCTAATAAAACACCGGTACACGTACAATCATCACAATTAAGCAACGTCGAGCCTGGTCGGTACGTAGATGGGTGGCCGTTTGGGTGTATCAGGTGCCGTAAGCTTTGAGTCGTTTTCTACGGTTTATAAACACTTTACAGGTTATTTAAAACAAGAATATACTTTTTTAGGATGTAAGGAATTTTTATATATAATACTGGTTTAGTGATGCAAGTCTTACTAATTAACTCATAACTTGGTGGGTAGTAAAGGTGGGTTCTTACTTTTACCAGAGTTATCTGCAGGTAAAGGAATATTACACACGCAACTGGAACAGAACCACAACTCTCCGATTTACATTACCAAGCCATTATTAATTAATCCACCCGCACATCCAAACTTACAGCTCCTGGTATTTCCAAGAAGTCTCCCTCTAGGAACTGACCAGGCTTGACGCTGCTTAACTTCGATGAACTTACGGGAACCGCTGTTTCAACGTGATGTGGTCGTAAGCCTCTATCTGCAGCGACTCCCGAGTCTTTTAATAGAGTGTTTTAACCTAGGGAAGGTTACTGAATAGAATAATCACATGAAGGTTAGTAATGAACGATAATACTTAGGACAAGAACAACACATATAAGATTCACCAGTGGCGCGTAGAAGAATTAGTCAACTGCTAGAAGTGAGTCAAGTGAATTCTACAGTGAATCTCCAGTTGCAGGATATCTACCAGCCGCCCCACGCGGTCAGATGTGGCACAAGGCCAGATTTAGTTATGTGGTTTCCGAGCCCATAGGCTCGGTCAAAAATTCCCCGTAGACTCCGTATAAATCGGGGTCGGGTAGTTGTTTCCCGAGATGACATCTGCCCTTCGACACAGCCTCGTCTGGGGATCCTCTCAGCCCGGAGGTGGAGAGTTTGACCAGCACAGCTGTAAACGAATCTCCAACTGCAGGATAAATTCCAACCGCCCCACGTGCTCAGGTGTGGCACAGGGCCGAATTTAATATGGGGTGTCCGAGCCCGTAGGTTCGGCCAAACATTCCCCGTAAACATCGTATAAAACGGGGTCGGGTATCTGTTTCCCGAGACGAAACTCTCTCCGATATAGCCTCGCCTGGAGATCCACTCTGTCCGGAGGCAGAGAGTTTGACCAGCACTTCTGGAGACGAATCTCCGACTGCAGACCAACATACAGTATTTACTACTGTATTTGTGTGAATGGGAACATAACCATTATCGTCCGTAGGTATGCTACAACATAGAGTCAGGGTATTATTCTTATTATAATTTTATTGAATAAAAGCTATATTTGAATCAAAGGCGAAATAGAAAACGGGAAACTGAAAGACTTTAAACATGGCTTCAAGCCAACAAAGTTCGACTGCTGTAAGGAAGTCAAGGACATTTGAGCAAGGAATGCAGACACGGATGCCAATATCGCACCTTGGCAGGGAAAACAACCGATTCTATTGAAAGTCTATTGAAAGAGAGGAGGCGGTACGTGTTTGCCAAAAACGACCTGGCCACAGAAGATTCTTCGTTTCTGGTAACATGCAATGGATCGATAGTTGGTAGTTTAAAGAAGAAGAAGAAGAAGAAGAAGAAGAAGAAGAAGAAGAAGAAGAAGAAGAAGAAGAAGAAGAAGAAGAAGAAGAAGGAGGAGGAGGAGGAGGAGGAACGATCAGAGTTGTTTCCCTGGAGTAAGCAATGCATGCATGCACATTTGTCCCCACTTTTCATGGTTGGAAATGGTTATAACAGCCGTTAATAAAATACACATACACTTAAACTGAATGGATACGATAAAAATTCAATTAAAGTTGGTCTCATTATCAAACAATTATATTCCACTGGCAAAACCATATCTTCCTCTTTTATGTACCTTGTCATTTCAGAACGTAAGTGATCATGGCCCTCCACATTTTCCTGCCCCTTTTAGCTCTTAATAAGCTGTATTTTTGTTATTTCTCAAACCCTGTTCCACCATCCATTTACTTAAGCTCATCAAGTATGTTACGCACTGCTTTCCTCTGTCCCCCTTTTCCTCAATCTGTCCTGTGAGTATCAGGTTTTCCAAGCCATCCTTCCTCATTACGTGTGCCAGAAATTTCAACTGCCTCTTCCTGATGATAAGAATAAGTTTCCTTTTTGTTTCCATTTTCTCCAAAACCCAGTTGTTACTCACATGTTCGCTCCATGGTATACTCAGCATTTTTCTATAGAACCACATTTCTGTGGCTTCCAGTTTTTTCTTCATCTTTGTGGAGATGAAGATTAACGCCAAGAAGTCACTGCGTAAAAGTGACTAACACGCGTAATATTCGCAGGCATGGACACACTCTTATACAATTATCCGCAAACGAAAATGTCTCCCATCTCCCTAGGATTGCTCTTCTAGACTAACATGTCCATAAACAGAAAATAACCACAGGTGTATGAAAATTACATAATATATATATAAACTTACATCAGTTAACTGACCAGCACCTTGCATTATGAAAATCCGTTTAACATTGCAGAGGGTTCTCGACTTACTTCGAAGATTCGTTCCTACGTCGCGACGTAAACTGATTTTCGACGTAAGTCGGAACTCAACTACATAAGCACCCACGAGTCTGCCTTACGCTTGAAAGCCATAATGAAGGGCAAAACATTAATAAAAAAAGAGAGATAGCGAATGTAGCACAATCCAATATGGCGTACAGCCGGTGAAGAAACATTGTCATCCTCCTCATATAGCGCCGCGTGATGACGTATTATATATAGATGGAGATGACGCCGTAACCACAAAACGCCATAAGTCGGGTCCGGGGTAATCCGAGGAACTTCTGTACTCTGATAACGAAGAAAGCTGACAATATCCTGGTTCAAACATTTGTCACTTGTCACCCTGAAGAAGAAGGTAAAAAATCAAATATCCCTTGAGAATAATTCTACCTGCAAAATGATACAAGAATGTAAAAGGATTATTTTTAATATTCAATATAGTTAAATATATTAACTGAACCAAAATGTCACTGCATTTAAAGCCATAATTTTTTGATTTATTCAACTGGGGTGTTTTCTTCCATTGGAGAGAAAGAGAGAGCGAGAGAGAGAGAGATTGAAAGAGAGAGAGAAAGAGAGAGAT
>OZ038494.1:49379369-49431869 GCA_964036315.1 Acanthosepion esculentum
ACAGGCCGGCGGCAGGGATTCGTCCCTGCGCTGGTAGTATCGTGGCTACGTCTGACTAGCTATGACCAGCCAAGACCAGCTATGACTAGCTAAAGCCAAAGCACTGCGACCCGGGTGAAAACTCGGGTCCATTCCCCCTCCCTTCCCACGTTAAACTCCGACCTTGTGTCACAACCTGACCGTGTGGGAGGTCAAGTAAATCCCGGGATTCGTCCCTGCGCTGGTAGTATCGTGGCTACGTCTGACTAGCTATGACCAGCTTGGACAAGCTATGACCAGCCAAGACCAGCTATGACTAGCTAAAAGCCAAAGCACTGCGACCCGGGTGAAAACTCGGGTCCATTCCCCCTCCCCTTCCCACGTTAAACTCCGACCTTGTGTCACAACCTGGCCCTGTGGGAGGTCAAGTAAATCCCGGGATTCCTTCTCCGATACAGGCCGGCGGCAGGGATTCGTCCCTGCGCTGGTAGTATCGTGGCTACGTCTGACTAGCTATGACCAGCTTGGACAAGCTATGACCAGCTAAGACCAGCCAAGACCAGCTATGACTAGCTAAAGCCAAAGCACTGCGACCCGGGTGAAAACTCGGGTCCATTCCCCCTCCCTTCCCACGTTAAACTCCGACCTTGTGTCACAACCTGGCCATGTGGGAGGTCAAGTAAATCCCGTGTAGTATCTGTTCTCAGATTACTCTCTGGACGATCGCCTATGGACTGAGATTCGATCTCTGATACAGGCTGGTCGCATGGATTCGTCCCTGCGCTGGTAGTATCGCAGCTACGTCTAGCTATGACCAGCTAAAGACCAGCTAAGACTAGCTATGACCAGCTAAAGACCAGCTTGGACAAGCTAAGACCAGCTAAAGCCAAAGCACTGCGGCCCGGGTGAAAACTCGGGTCCATTCCCCCTCCCTTCCCACATTAAACCCTGACCTTGTTTCACAACCTGACCCTGTGGGAGGTCAAGTAAATCCCGATCACGGTGTAGTATCTGTTCGCAGATTACTCGCTGGACAATCGCCTTTAGGCTGGGATTGCTCACTGATACAGGCCGGTCGCAGGGATTCGTCCAAGCGCTGGTAGTATCGCGGCTAAGTCTAGCTCTGACCAGCTTGGACAAGCTATGACCAGCAAAGACCAGCGACCTGAGTGGAAACACTCGGGTCAACCCCCCTCCCTTCCCACGTTAAACCTCGACATTGTGTCACAACCTGACCGTGTGGGAGGTCAAGTAAATCCACATCTACAATGAATATTCAGTTCTAAAGACAATAAAAGTTATAACGTGCAAGAAAAAATTCAAGTTTCAAACGTTATTTTTAATGGATACCCGTATTTAATTAGACACCCCTTTTATATTTTTGTGTTTTTAAACATTGTATATCACGTCAACCGCCCTGAGCACGCTAGAAATCTTAATAAAGTAAAAGGTTTGATTCGGCGTCTCTATTTGTAGAAGTAGCTATCATCAGATATAAGATGGACGCAGGTTCGAACATTTCCGGATGACATGTTTCCTTTACTAAGTTTTCTCGAATACACAGACCCATAGATGTAATAGACAATCTATTTTTCTATATATAAAATTCTGTGACGTCCGTTAGACCGTTCGGCAGTCTCTCTCTCTCTCTCTCTCTCTCTCTCTCTCTCTCAAATAGCCATAAATTGACCAAATTTGGTGGGGTGGATTTATTAAGATTTTTTTATTTATCATAAAAACGATGTAAAGATGAAAATAACAAATACTTATTTAATAAAAATGCAATATTATTTGTACATCTTTTCTTTATGTACAAAAATCCAATTTCAAGTTCGCCCTGCGTTTGCGAGAAATATAAACAAATCACAATGACAAACGCTTGTTAAAATGTTGGAATTTGGTCCCAGAAAGAAATATTTACACATGGCCATTTGTATGATGCATGCTCAAGAGTAAGAAATCTTAAGAATTTATTCTTTGCGGTTAAAACAGGTATTTTCTTAAAAATATTCTTTATTATAAAGTCCTATAAAATTAAAATAAAGAAATTATTAAACCACGAAGTAGGCTTTTTGTCAAATTATTCTTTATTTTTTTGTCAAATTAGTATCAGTTTATTCAAATTGGATCGATTAGTTTGCAGAATTGAATGAAGCATAGAGTTTGTAAATCTCGACAAAAAATGTTAGCGATAATTTCAACAATAATAAATACTGTGAGGATTTCAATACGCGTAAGTAAAATAATTATAGTGTTGAAAAAAGAAAAGAAAAACGTGGTTTCTTCTCAAATACAGTCATTCACTAAAACTATCTTTTTGAATTGATAACAATATCGGATAAAAATAAAACCATTAACTCTTTAGGGGAAAAAAACTGTGTGTATATGCGTGTGAGTCGCTCAGAGTGTGAGGACAATTCTGTCAGTCTTAACAAACGTCAAATAGGCCCCCAAAATAGAATAGTGGTGTTATATATCTGGGCTGGATCTGCTCACTTTTTCTATCTCGACAGAGTACACAATGGTTTACGTGGACTTGGGATAAAAAAAAATCTATTCTCCATTTTGCAGTCAATTTCTCACAGTGGCAATTTTTCAAATGAGCTCCATTCTTTATTTTTACCAATTCAGACTTTTAACAACTAGGACTCGGTAAGCCACTTCCGAGGAGTCAAATCACCCCCATTTCCTACTAATTTCAACTGCAAGATTGTTTCATAAAAAACGATTTAATGGGGAAATAAAACGATTTGTTACAATTATAATCATCGCCTTTTTGACGATACTTAGAATTAATTAACTCTTAATGCTCAGAAAACAACGCTCTTTAATGTCTGTTTACATGAACACTACAAAATTCAAGTCAAAGGTCAATCGTTATCACGCTTCCTAAGCTTTACTTCCTATCACATCGTCTTTCACCCGTATCACATCTCATTCATGAGAACCTTTTTAACAGTAATCCTGTGACTTGAGTAGCTCTCGAGACCTGTACTCGGTGAACTTAATAGTAAAAAAGTTTTATGACACGCGATTACTAAACATTCCATCACAACGAGCAACCAAGGATAAAAATACTGACAGAATATTTCAGATGATTCTTATTCTTATTGTTTTGCTTTTTTCAGAAGACAGGAAAAAGCGAACCGTCATAAAACCAGGAGAAAAATATCCTTACATCCATTTCAGCCATTTTTTTTAATCATCTGAAATTTTGATATTCCTATAAGTCTTTGGTGAATATAATAATTGACGCTACGCATATTGATTGGAAACAGACGACAAGTCGACCAACATGTCATCAGAATTTTAAATTAAAGATTTGCCAAATCGAGTGCTTTTTCGAAGTGTTGACGCCTTGAATAAAAATAAGGGAAATTAATGGAAAAAAATGGTAGAGTTTCATCTATATTTCAGTCATTTCATCTGGAACAATTAATGACGGCATTTTGTTTCTGGAAACTACGCTTCTCTTTAAATTGGATGCTCAAAAGTGCAATACATACAAATATATAGGTACATCAACCAGTCCACAGCTTAATAATAATAAAAAAAAATTTCACCGCAAATATATATTTCAAAATAATATCATTCCTTGTCAAGGAAAAATTCAATAGCCCAATGATCGACATTTTGTACAGGGAAATTTTATTATTAAACCTGTCCTTCCATAAGAACATTTGGCAATCATTCACCGAGCAGCCGCGTATCAGTGGTTGTTTTGCGGTTGATTTAGTTGTTTTATATAGATACATATATAATATATATATATACACATATATATATATATATATATATATATATATATATATATATATATATATATACATATATATATATATATATATATATACATATATATATATATATATATATATATATATATATATATATATATATATATATATAATAAATGAAATGAATTCTAAAGATCCATGAACAACCTAGGTCTCACCTAAACTGATCTTCAGTGTAAGCTGGCTGTTGTTCCTAGTTCTTTAGGATTTATTTCATTTATCCCTGCTCTACTTAGCGTATTGAGCTTTATTACTGACTTGTGTTTTTTTCTTTGGACTAAAAACGTAAAGCACTGAAAGATTTATTTTCGCCCTGTTCGAATGTTTCTAGTTCTTTCTTTTTTTTTCCAATTGTTTTCCTCGGCTACCAATTTGTTTTAATAGACTTACAAGTTGTGCTATGCGAGTTTTTTTCCAACCGAGTATTCCTAGTAGTATAATAATTATAATATATATATATATATATATATATATATATATATATATATATATATATATATATATATATATATAAATAAAAAGGAAAGAACAGTAAGATATAAAATCCGGTGTTCTTATAGATATTTTTATTTTTACACAATAGTGCTCTATGTAAATTTAAATTTACAGAGCATTAATATTATAAATTAATAGATTTAAAATATGGTTTTACCGCTACACAGTGATAACCATGTTTCAGAAATGGAAGCTAAAGCCCCTGAATTTAATTTAATAACAAAATTAAATTCAGGGGCTTTAGCTTACATTTCTGAAACATGGTTATCACTGTGTAGCGGTAAAACCATATTTTAAATCTATTAATTTATAATATATATATATATATATATATATATATATATATATATATATATATATATATATATATATATAACATAATATATACATAATATATGTATATAATATATATTATATATATAATACATATAAACTGCGTCTAGAGATTATATGCAAAAGAGGTATTGTCAAATACATTATGTAAAATTCATAGATATGTGTTATTCAATGAAATAATTTGTACTATTATGTATAGCGAGTAAGCATGAAAGCAATTAAGTCCCAATTTTCAATTTCAGAATGATATTTACTATTTTTTCAGTAATTATAGCAATTTGCAGTGTCAAGAGAGTATTTGCAAGAACTAGAATTTGGTATGATGGCTCGTAAAAAAGAACTAACAATGAATGAAAAGAACTATATAATCAAAGAAATTAGCAAAGGAAAGTCTTCGCTTTAAATTTCTAAGGATTTGAAAAGGAATCATCGAACATTCAAGAAAATATGTCAAATGGGAATTCAACCAAGGTAAAAAAGTCTCAGGCTGAATTCAGGAATTTAAAAAACGAGATCTATCACATATCCGAAGTGAATTAATAAGAAACCCAAATGCGTCAAGTGCGTTCATATTTGAGGCCGCTCGAGCTCCTATGGTGTCAAGGGAAGCAAGGTGTAAAGCATTAAGGAAGTTTGCTGATGTAAAAAAATCAAATAAAGAAACCCATTTTAACAAAAATCATAAGGAAAGAAGATTGCAGTGGACAAAAAAATACATGAAAACCGATTTCAGTAAAGTGCTTTTTACAGACGAATCAAGGATCACCCTCGATGGGCCAGATGAATGGGCTCGATGAAAGGTTTGCAAGCAACATGACTCAAGAAAATTTTTAAACGCCAACAAGGCGGCGGTGGTATCATGATATGGGCTGGGATTATTGGTAATGAGCTCGTGGATCCATTTAAACTGAAGGACGGGGATAAAATGAATTCCAAAAGTTACTGTGATTTTCTAGAGCAATAATGGCAATTTGAATGGCTTGATAACCAGTCTTTAGCCAAGCGTAGATCTATGATCTTTATGCAAGACAACGCACCAAGTCATGAATCAAAGTTTACTAAATCTGGTTGAAAGAAAAGGGATTTGTTCAAGAATATTTTATGGACTGGCCTTCAAATAGCTGTGACTTGAATCCCATTGAGAACCTGTGGAGCATCCTCAAGGGAGATATTTATTCTAATGGAAGGTAATTCAACAGAAAGTGTAACCTCTGGGAGGCAGTTAAAGTTGCTGCAAACAACTTACCAGCCGCTAAAATTGCAAATCTGACATCAGATGTTGACTATAAGCTGCTAAGAGTTATTGAAAAAAAGGAGCATTTGTGCAATAAAGGAGGTCCTTATTATTTTTTGTTAATATATCTTTTATTTTTAAAATAAAATGTTTTCTTTTATATTTTTCCTTTAAGAAATTGACGAATTTGTTCTAAAATCTTTTCATATTATTTTTTACATTAGTTTTACAAGGTATAATAATGTAAAAGTATCAAAATAAATAGTTGCAAATAAACTACTGACAGTCAAATTAGTCTGTTTTGTTAACTTAGTAAAATTTTTCCAACCCAAAACAATAATTTTCTCTATCACTATATATCTAAGTTAATAATATTGAGTAGAATCTAAACATCATAATAGGACTTTTAAGATTAAAGACGCAACTCTTTATACCAATTCATAACTTGCATATAATCTCTAAACGCAGTTTATATAATATATATATATAATATATATATGTATATGTATGTGTGTGTATGTGTGTGTGTGTGTGTGTGTGTGTGTGAGTGAGTGTGTGTGTGTGTGTAGATATATATTTAGGCAGCAATCCTTCTTTCATGCACATTTCATTGAATACGACCGACAAGGTATTTTATTTAGATTTTTATACAATTTCTCATGCGATCTAATAATTTTTCCTTTCAGATGATAAATTATATAAAACTGTCCGAAAGTTATTTTTATCCGAGCGCTTTCAGCTATACATTTAGCCTTGTCTGTCGTATTCAATGATATGTGCATATATATATATATATATATATATATATATATATATATATATATATATATATTTATGTACATACATACATACACACACACATATACATATATATATATATATATTACATATATACTACATATATTATATATATAGTATACATATATTATATATATATATATAATATATATATGTTATATATAAATATATATATATATATACACATTATATATAATTATATATATATATATATATATATTAGATATATATATATTATATTCATAAGAACACAGGAGGAATTAAATAAACTTAACTGCAGTACTTGTCAGTAGTTTTAGTGAATCTACTTTGTGGAACATTTCCCAGGGTATGCTTCCTCGATCACTGCAGCCTAGGGTTAATAAAAATCTTTCTAATACATCTTCATAAACTGCGGTTCTTACCTCTTTATCTTAATACTCATAAAACAACCTCCTTCAGCGGAACTTGGACCTTCCCTTGAGTGAACATTAGTAAAAATAACAAAAAAACAACGGGGACAAATATAGAGTATATGTCTATGTAGTTATATTGTTTCAGTCATTGTTTTTATTCCGCCTCAAGAAAGTGGACAATGTCACTAACACGAATGATGTTAGTAAGAATTTAAATAGAATGATAAGAATGTAGTAAAGAAAAATTATATAAATATTGTGGGCTCTCTCCTTTTTACACAAATGGACTCACCCAAGGTATACATATACTACTACCAGTGAATACCCGGACAGTCAGTAGGATTACGTCAAGTCAAGTCAGTAGTAATAGAAAAGTAGGAACGTAGAGTCGGTCGAGTAAAATAACGTAGTGGCAAGAGTCACAGTAACGAGCCCGTAGACTCAGTAAGAAGTCATACAGCGATACGTCGATAACAAAGATTTTATATAAATATTTGTCTACTAACCTCGAATTTCTGGAACTACTAACCTGTATTACCAGTTTGTATTATTACGTTAATACATTTATTTTCCTATATTCATTCTTGGCGTTTGTTATTATTTGATACCGAATTTCATCCCGGAATCCACAACAATAATAGAACAGGATTCAGGAAGAGAGATGTTGATTTAAAAGAAAAAAATAGATTTTAGATGCTAGGGAATCAAGACACCGGCAGAAAATATTAGAATAGAACTTACGGTTATATCTAGCTACTTCAAAAGTTAAATGGTGCGATCTGGTAGTATGTTTGAATTCATGCAGTCGGTCCGCGCAGGAGAACAACTCACCAGAACAATTGCCATGAAAATATTCATAGAAAAGACTGAAGGAAGCCACGTCAAAGCATCGGGACCGATTACATTACAGATTTATCTCTGGATTTAATCAAGAATCATGATATATGTGGTCTAATATAAACATTACTAGGACTGTTACTATGGTAACAGAGCTAAATTAAGCAGAATGAAATCGCTTGGCACAAAGTGACCTTGATATCTGCCGCGCATGCACACTAAGTTATAACATTCTCTGTCACTTCCGAACGTTTATAGCGGTGCTTGGAAGGAAATGTGTAGAGTGTGGTCGTCTCACCACACCCCAGAGGTTCCATAAGGGACCATCACCTCTGTACCAGTTTCTGGACAAGTAAAACAGTTCCCAGGTCCAACAACCACCATATTCTCAACATCTCGCCACTTGTGACTTTTTCCTCTTCAGGAATACAAATTCCACTTGAACGGAACAAGATTTCAAGAAGTCAAAACGATCCAAGACAATGCAAAAACAGAGTTCCAAGAATGTTTTCACCAATGGATATGGCACTGAATAAAGCGTGCGACTTCAGAGGGGACTACTTCGAAGGAGATTAAATGTCAAATTTAAAAAGAAAATTATAAGACCTCGGAAATAGCAGGACCACCAAAGCAGATATGACAGCAATACTCAATGCATGGACGACTGGTACATTAGTAAATGGGCAATATGATTTGTGTAGATAAACATATATAGTATGATACTTTGTTTGATATACTTAAGAATAGATAGTAACAATCTGATGAATAATGTAGATAGATAGATAGATAGATAGATAGATAGATAGATAGATAATGGACATATATATATATATATATATATATATATATATATATATATATATAATGGACATACTGCAGTAGATAGATAGATAGATAGATAATTAACGTATTTAGATAGATACAGAGATAAATAGATAATTAACGAGTTTAGTTATATCTATGCATATATATATATATATATATATATATATATATATATATATATATATATATATATATATACAAATAGATAGATAGATAGATAATGGACATATAGCAATATATATATATATATTTATATGTGTGTGTGTGTGTATAATGGACATACTGCAGTAGATAGATAGATAGATAGATAGATATGAGATAATTAACGAGTTTAGTTATATCTATGCATATATATATATATATATATATATATAGATAGATAGATAATTAACGAGTTTAGATATACATAGAGATTGATAGCTAGCTACATAGATAGAAATTTAATTTTCTAAAAAAAATAATGGGTTTTATTTTTTAATGCTGCATATTTTTCTCATATTAAACGTTATTTTTGGCTGATACCCTTATATGAGTTGATTTTCCGTTTACTTTTTTAACTGTATTTCCAGTCGTCTACCGGCCTGCACCCTCGAGAAGATTTACTGAGGGCGCATTTCCTTTAATAAGCTTCTTGGATGAGACAAAATAAGATCAGTCAATTATGGACCATACGTGATAAACGCTTAGGCGATCATGTATTTTTCGATACATTACTGACGAGGCAGATTTTTTTTTCCACTGTAGGTTGCCATTTCTTTCTGCAGTAAACCAGTCGCCATCCAAGGCTATAGAACGTGTTCTGTCCTGCTATTTACCCATAGCTGAGGGAGAAGAAGAGGATTCATACCTTTCCCAAGGTGTAATGGATTCGACTGAAATTCGAACTCTACTCTCTGATTCCTCAATTCAAGCCGCTATCCATTACTTCATCGTGGTCAAAAAATAATCGGAGAGTCTACCCAAATATGAGTAGCTACTAAAAATAGCGAATAATTTAAAATAGAGAGATAGATAGATAGATAGATAGATAGATAGATAGATAGATAGATAGATCAGAAAAGACTGAATACATAGATAGATAGATAGATAGATAGATAGATAGAAAGAACTTGGTTGATAGAACTTGGTAGATAGATAGACAGACAGATAGATAGATAGATAGATAGATAGATAGATAGATAGATAGATAGATACATCAGAACAGACTGAGATAGATAGATAGATAGATAGATAGATAGATAGATCAGAAAAGACTGAATACATAGATAGATAGATAGATAGATAGATAGATAGATAGATAGATAGATAGATCAGAACAGACTGAAATAGATAGATAGATAGATAGATAGATAGATAGATAGATAGATAGATAGATAGATCAGAACAGACTGAAATAGATAGATAGATAGATAGATAGATAGATAGATAGATAGATAGATAGATAGATAGAAAGAAAGAACTTGGTTGATAGAACTTGGTAGATAGATAGACAGACAGACAGACAGATAGATAGATAGATAGATAGATAGATAGATAGATAGATAGATAGATAGATAGATAGATACATAGATAGATGAGAACAGACTGAAATAGATAGATAGATAGATAGATAGATAGATAGATAGATAGATAGATAGAAAGAACTTGGTTGATAGAACTTGGTAGATAGATAGACAGACAGACAGACAGATAGATAGATAGATAGATAGATAGATAGATAGATAGATAGATAGATAGATAGATAGATCAGAACAGACTGAAATAGATAGATAGATAGATAGATAGATAGATAGATAGATAGATAGATAGATCAGAACAGACTGAAATAGATAGATAGATAGATAGATAGATAGATAGATAGATAGATAGATAGATAGATAGATAGAAAGAACTTGGTTGATAGAACTTGGTAGATAGATAGACAGACAGACAGACAGACAGATAGATAGATAGATAGATAGATAGATAGATAGATAGATAGATAGATAGATAAGAACAGACTGAGATAGATAGATAGATAGATAGATAGATAGATAGATAGATCAGAACAGACTGAAATAGATAGATAGATAGATAGATAGATAGATAGATAGATAGATAGATAGATAGATCAGAACAGACTGAAATAGATAGATAGATAGATAGATAGATAGATAGATAGATAGATAGATAGATAGATAGAAAGAACTTGGTTGATAGAACTTGGTAGATAGATAGACAGACAGACAGACAGATAGATAGATAGATAGATAGATAGATAGATAGATAGATAGATCAGAACAGACTGAAATAGATAGATAGATAGATAGATAGATAGATAGATAGATAGATAGATAGATAGATAGATCAGAACAGACTGAAATAGATAGATAGATAGATAGATAGATAGATAGATAGATAGATAGATAGATGCTTCCGCTTCGAGGATGATCCATGATTCTTCCTTTATTTTTTACTTCGATGTTGAGAACGAATTTCAAAAAATTAAAAAAAGATAAAAAGGGAATAAAATGAGGCAATTGTATTAGATGTCACTCGGAAAGTGGCGCTTAATTTACAGAAAATAGAACTTTTGAAAATCTATTCACTCAGAATACGCACTCACGAATAAAGAGAATACACATTCATTTTCTGCGTCATTATGTGCATTTGTGTGCTACTGAGATCCCAACTGACATAAAGGATAAACAGAAAACTAACCACATCGAAAGAACGAAACCGGTTATACGATAGAGAAAGAAAATGGTGAGAAAAGCTGTAGGAACAAAAAAACGGAGAAAGGAGAAATAGATTAAAATCCTAAAATAATCCATTGATTTGTTCTGTGCGTTTGTCAATATAGAAACGCCTAAACACACGCCTATATGTTGATGCATGTGTACACATGTGTACAGCTACTTCATTTCTTAGGGTATAATGTATATGGACATTAATTTTTATTGTAAAACGCATTACAATCAAGGAGAATACAATTGATAAATGTAATTGTAGCTATCGACCGTCAATAAGCTAGATGCAGCGTCATTTACAAATTATAACCGATCTGTGAATCGAAAACCTTCATTGGAAATCGCAGTGATTACAAATGCAGACCCCAATGTTATTAAGGGATCAATTGGACCGGAAATTACAATACACTCTTAACACATTTAAAAGGTATCAGACCAATAAATATCAAGCTAAGATGTGTCGTCTTTACTGTTTTTTTTAAGCATATATGGCATACACTTTCGTTGATTTCGACGGATCAAACATTAGTGTTCTTTCACCATTGTCGTTAACACAATACAAGCACCAAAAGACACTGAAGGTAAAGGGATACTAAATGAGATAGTATTTTGGACGTAAGAGGAGAAGGTAAGTATTGTACATGCTGAGCATACACAGAATAAATAACGGTTAAACTTGAAGAAGATAAGGATTTTAGAGGTTTGGGTTTGGTTTGTTTAACGGAATATCAACTCTTTCTGGGTCATTTAATAGCCAGAATTTTACTTTGTGAGCAATAAGGATGATTAAGAGAGCACACTGAACAAAAAAGTTTACGAACGAAAAAGAAGAGATTTATCTGAGAAGACCAAGATAAAAGGAATGTAAATCCATAAGAAATATTTTGGTGAATATCAAACCAAAATAAATATCGACCAATACAGACGAAACATTTTAACGCTCAAGAAACCATTATCATAAAATAAAAAAATATTGACGAAACGTCGATTATGATGAACATAAAAATGAGTCAGATCGGGCCGAAAAATTGAGTACTGCTACCATATTTGGTCAGGAGCTGCCCAATCCTCACTTTGCAATATTGATAGACTTCAAAAGAGTCTCCGAGTCCTTGTTGGAGAATAATCAGTCCCACCCTCCAACCTCTTTCATAGATAGATAGATAGATAGATAGATAGATAGATAGATAGATAATTAACGAGGATAGATAGATACAATGGTGTACTGCTGCCATATTTTGGTATGAGCTACCCAATCCTCACTTTGCAGTCTTGATAGAGTTCAAAAGAGTCTCCGAGTCCTTTCTGGAGAATAATCAGTTTCCATCTTCCAACCTTTCTCATAAACGGGATGTGGCGAGTCTAACTGCACTATCGTTACTTCCATGGAAAATGTTCGGACGAGCTACATTCCTTGGTTACGCCAGAGCTAGGACCTGCCATGTCACTTACATATTTGCAAACCACCCACATTTCCTCCGTAATCCATCGGTGAGAATTAGGTCCAACTTCTTCCCACAAACCACTGCTCAAGGGAACAGACTTCCAAGAGTATGTTTCCCCGATCACTACAATCTTAACCAGTTCATGTCTAGGCTTAACCATTATCTTCGGCTGCTATCCATATAGACTACTCCTTAACTTGACCTTCTACCTCGAGAGACCCCCGGGCCTTGTACAGGGTGAACCTTACTGTAAATCAGTCAATTGCTTATACATCCTGATGAGTGAACGGATTGTTCCGTCTATGGAGTCGGGATGCTGAAAGTAATGTCAATCATCTAAGTGATAAATCTTTTACTATATATATATATATATATATATATATATATATATATATATATATTTGTCATCCACAGACAGACTGTTTCGCTGTTTCACAACTCATCGGTGTGGCTAGACGTCCGGTTGCCTCTAGCTAGGATCGAAACCCGACGCACGGCAGGGATGAAGGTGAATTTTAGCGTGTTTATTTTTAGATTTAGATAAACACACAGTGACTGACAGTGACTCAATTCTGCCGAAGAGTCGTGCAATATTAGCTTAAATAGTCACTGTTTACAAACTGACACCTCAAACCAGAGAGCTCAACCGAAATTATCTGTGCAGGGTGTTCAAAAAGTTTCGCACGATTCTTCACTGAGGCGAACGTGTATGCCTCAGCTGCATTCGAGCCACACTAATAGTAATGTCGGATAGCAGCAATTCGTTGATTCTGATTCAGTCTAAAAGCTGGGTTCATGAAGCCATGAAGACCAAAATACAATAAAATTAAAATAGGGCAAATGTTTTCGCCACCCCGTATATTGTAATGATGAATATTCTCCAAGAACATTAAAATGCAGTTGGTGTTGTTTGCTCAGCTGTGTATAGGTTGCGATGTGAATAATAAATTGCGAAAAGGCGTAACTTGGGGCCATTTCTAAATTAGTTTCTTAAAGTAATAAATGCAGTCATGAAAGAAAAATAATCAGAAAATTTAGTGTAAAATGAATAAAATCAATATATCATTTTTTCATCATTTTACATTGCCTAAAAATGTGTTACATTTCGAATATCAGTGCTTCTATTTGAAAGAGGTAATGGTAATATCAGCAGCTTCCTTATAAGGAAACACTTGGCATTCATTGACCGAG
The DNA here is from genome assembly GCA_964036315.1 of Acanthosepion esculentum. Classification (NCBI taxonomy): domain Eukaryota; kingdom Metazoa; phylum Mollusca; class Cephalopoda; order Sepiida; family Sepiidae; genus Acanthosepion; species Acanthosepion esculentum. The sequence goes on from OZ038494.1 coordinate 49,393,431, forward strand.
CAGTTTGTGATAATGCCAACTGAAATTCATCAAATCTTTCTCTTCAAAAGAAATTTTCAGAAAAATAAATATCTCAAGTCCTGTAGTTGTTATCGCTCTTTCCAGTATTGAAGCGGGTTTCCTTCCTAACCTTTTATTTGAATTAGTCTAGAATGTCAGCATCTTGATTGTATTATCATTTTATCTTCGAGTTACATGTGATATCCACTTTAGTAGTTGTTGCTGTTGAAAAACCTCAAGTGATATCGTTTCTGTCATTTGGTAATTTTTTTTCTGTGCGATTTAGTAGCGCCATTCCACAATGTTCAAAGAAGTGTGGCCTTTTCTAAAACCCACAGGCTTCACTGGCTCAAAATATTTTTAATCGTTGATCTTAGAAAGCGGTTGTATACAGCAGACAATTGCCATTGCTGTTTAATATATGCCCTATTATATAAATAATATATGCTCTACCATATATATAATAATATACGCTCTACCATATAAATAATAATATATGCTTTACCATATAAATAATAATATAATTTCTACCATATAAATAATAATATATGCTCTGCCATATAAATGATAATATAATTTCTACCATATAAATAATAATATATACTCTTCCATATAAATAATAATATATCCCCCACCATATAACTAGCAAAATATACCCCACCCTATAAATAATAAAATATACTCTACCATATAAATAATTATATATGCCCTAACATATATGCTCTACCATATAAATAATAATGTAATCTCTACCGTATAAATAATATATGCTCTGCCATATAAAAATCTATATATGCCCTACCATATAAATAAAAATATATACCCTACCATATAAATAATAAAATATCCCCTAAGATATAAATAATAATATATGCCCTACCATATAAATAACAATATATGCTCTACCATATAAATAATAATATAATCTCTACCATATAAATAATAATATAATCTCTGCCATATAAATAAAAATATATGCTCTGCCATATAAATAATAATATATCCCCTACCATATAAATAATAAGAAACAAGACACATAATGAGGAAAGACGGCTTGGAGAACTGAAAGTAAGGTGGACAGAAGAAAGCAGCGAATAACCTAACCAAAGAGCGTGTGTTGGTAGAAAATCTACAAACGACAGGAATTTGACGTTGTGGAGAGCCATGATCACCCACGTCTTTAAGGGACACGGCACATAGAACAAGAAGACAGGATTGGTCTCATTTTTTCTACTGTTCGAATTGCTAAATGCAAGCGTAAGTTGCATGATAATAGTGTCTTCGCTTCCACTTGTCGCTTGCAGAAATCTCTTTTGGCTTCTTGCCTTTCTGTCTGGTATCTTCAGACATTCAAATTGAACATCAATCGTCACCGTGAACCCTGGTCTTTTAAAGTCCCCACTCTCTCTGTCCCCCCTCTGTCCCTCCTTCCCTCTCTCTCCCTCTCCCCCTCTCTTTATCACTCCCTCTCCCCCTCTCTCTCCCTCCAACATTTACTTCACACTCAGTAAACCCTTGTGTTTGGTGGCTTTATGGCCTTGCTTGTGGTGAAATAGAACGTATAAAGTGTTTGAAAGCGCCATATTTTTTCAATTTCCAGAAATTTATTTTTACTTATTTTGTTATATACTTGAATATATATATATATATATATATATATATATATATATATATATATATATATATATATATATATATATATATGTATGTATGTATATATATATATATATATATATATATTCTGATGCCTCAACCATATCAACTACAGGGTAACCAGTTATTAAATTAGAGAATTGAAACAACACAAATGTGATACTATACAAGTATACTGCGAACAACATGGACTGAACATGTGAGTAACGGGGAAGTTTTAAGGAAAATGGAAACAAAAGGAGCCATATTAGGGGGTGGAGAACTTCACGTATTTGACAAACACAGGCTATGAGGTAGAAGAAAAAAGAAGAAAAAAAAGAAAAAAGAAGAAAAAAGAGGCATAAGAAAAACAAAGAAGAAAAAAGAGGAATAAGAAAAAAGAAAAAAGAGGAAAAAAGCGGCGGCAACAGTAGCAGCAGCAGCAGCAGCAGAAGAAGAAGAAGAAGAAGAAGAAATTTAAATATAAAAGACAGTTAATTTGTAGCGATCAATTCATTATCACTATTTTATCTTCCAGAAATAATTGACCTTGAATATATTTCTTGAATATTCATGACCTTGGGCAATCATTTGACTCTCACTCAATTACTTAACTCTGATTGCTTTTTTTTATCAATGATTAATATCTACTCGATCTTGTGAATCGCCATTTAAAGGTTTTTTGCAGACAACTTACCTCTTTCATTCTGCCCTTCTCGTAAGGCTAAACTACTCACTGATTTTGAGCGTCAAGTTATTGTACTTTACAAAGAACATCCGACGTAGGGATTAACGAAATAAGCGGGAATCCTTTTTTCAGTCACATCAATTGTCACCAGTTTTCAACCGTCGTCTTACATCTTTCTGAGTTTACAGCTTTTTTTACTGCCCCCCCCCCCTGTAGTAGGCTTTATTAATTTTTATTATTATTTTGTTAAATTTGAAGTTGAACCTTAAATTCCAGAATTGAAATTAGGGCGTTCTAACAGTATTGGAGCATTTATACGTTTTCACGGCTTTAATTATAAGTAAATGAAATCTGGTGTTTTTGATGGACCTCAAATAAGCGAATTAATGTAAGACCAAGATTTTACAAATTTCGTCACTGAAATGGAGAAAACAGCATGCAAAACCTTTGTTTCTCAGAGGCAAAAAAAGAATTTAGAACACGAAATACAAGGACTTCAAATTAAACAACCGTGGTCGAAACAGTGATTGAAAATATTTATCATTTTGGACGAGCCTAAAGATTCTTTTCCTCAAAAGCAACCTTCACAAATTCCCTGCTAATCTCGTTGAAGTGAGCCAATGATTAAGTTTGGTTTGGTTTAGTTTACGGCATATCAATCTCAATGGATTATTTAATGCCGACAATTTTTATTGCTAGTAATATTTTTTTCAAAAAATGTAGTGGTGGTAATATTTTTTTTTTTTTACAAAAATGTATTTCTGTTTGTATAGATGGTAACATTTTTTTCAAAAATGTATTGCTGGTAATATTTTTTCCAAAAATATATTGCTGGTAATATTTTTCCAAAAAACATGGAACTGGGAACATCAGCAATTAAGAGGTGGTTCCACGCTCCTCAAAACCTCCTGATCATCCTTGCAGTTGGATGTAGTTTATCGTCTTACCCAGGACGCGGATGTAGTATATCGTTATACTCAGGAGAGGAATGATTTAGTCTGGATATTAAATTGCTCTTTCGAGTGCAAAGCACAGAGACGAAACCGAGGAAAATTATTCTGAGAGGTGCCCAACCCTGGGGAACAGCTGCCCGAGTCCTCGCTCTCTCATTGCACCTAGAGAGGGATCGGTGCTCGCACCGAGGCCAGCCCAACCGACAGTAGCGGGGGCGGTGGACAATTTTTGTTCCTGGCCCGGGTCTACGCGCACAGGTCCCCAACATAAAAAAGACCTTGTGTCACAACTCGTCTTAGTAGAGAGAGAGTAAATATCTAGTATAGATATTAACGTTACGGGGATGAGGTATCAAGTCCGAAAGTAAACTAATATGATGGCAGATTACGGTTTGAAAAAATTAAAGACACAGTTCAGACAAGAGACTTTCGCTAATTTCTCCAGAATTTGTCCCAACTCCACCCGATTACTCTTGTCTTGCAACATACCAACGAACAGAAATGAGATTATTATACAGATACTAGCAGCATGGCCCGGCGTTGGCCGTGCTTGATTAAAAAACCGTACGGCTCATACAGCAATCGCTATCACTTGACTTAAAATATTTTTGCCCTACCATGCCTTAAAAGGAGTGCTTTTTGCCGTGCTGATGTTGCTACATGCCTTACTTCTTGCCTATCTCACACTGCGAATTTTTTCTAAGCTCTATACTAAACATTAAATCTGTTACGAAAAAAAACTAAACAAAATGAACACAAAACGATCAGCTTTAAAAAAAGGACTCGTAACTGAAAAAAACTGAATGAAAAAAAGAATGTTAACAACAAATACTTTTCCACACCCAACCCAGTTCTGCGGAATCAGAATCAACGTTGAGTTTAAGCAAGCGAATGAGCCAATTGGAGTAAAGTGCCATGCAGATTTGAATTTTTCCCACTTGTGACGAATACAGCTATCGATTTTTTTTTGCATGCTAGTTAACATTCGTGTCAGTCAGCTGTTGGCTCTCACGCTGGCCAATAGAATCTTCCTGCTTATTCGTGGCAGCCAGCTATAGGCTCTCACTCTGGCTAGTAGAAAATGGCCGCAAACTACATGAAAACTGCCGTAGAAGCATGAAAAAATCGATTATTTCCACTATCGATGGGAGTTGGGAAATGCAATGTCGGTCTTTGCCTTGGAGCATGTGCATGTAAATTTTGGTGCAAATCTGTCGAAAATCACGGCCGTGCATTCGTTACACACACACACACATCCTGCCATTTATAGATAGAGATACAACTATTTATAAATGTAAAAGACAATAGGAAAACTGTAATAGTAGACGAGGTGTTTCGTCCGACGTGAATTTTTCAAGGAAAATGTATTTATTAAACAAAGTAACTAATAATAACAAAAAAGGGGGTGTTAGTTGTTTCTTGTATATTCTGACTATATCTGTGTGTATGATTTTGTTTTCTAAAATAGTCAGAATATACAAGAAACAACTAAAATCCGCCTGTTTTGTTATTATTAGTTACTTTGTTTAATAAATTCATTTCGTTTCGCCTTGAAAAAGTTCACGTCGGACGAAACGCGTCGGCAACTATTACAGTTTTCCTATTGTCTTTTAAATTTATTAATATTGTCTTTTTCTACAGGTGAACTCTGAAAAACTTTCATATACAACTATCTATTTAACTATAATTTACTATCTAAGAACTAAATAGCGTAGATAAACAATCTAATAAACAAATAGTGTTTATTATTTTTGTTGTCAATTCTGAAGACCAAAGAAAATGTATTCACTTTCATATGTTTAGGATTTATTACAATTCTAATAATCAATTTTTAAAATAATAAACACCGCCAAAAAATGTAAAAACTACCCCATTGACTATCTGACTAAATGCAGGAAATTTTATCCATGTTTCGCGAACTATCTATATAACTATAATGCAGTTCCGTAAGGCTCTCTCCCCATAGTCACACCACAGATCAAAGAAAGGCGACTGGACATTGCTAGGCAATCCGAATTAAGAAGAATCAAGCCTTGTACTGTGATAACCTACTGATGGGACACGAAAACGTTCGTTATTTAACTGTATAATGAAATTGAACTACATTCTGTTGATGAACCTTGAACTACTGATCAAGAATATTGAAGAGAAACTAACTACTCGGCTCGTACCTGACCTAACAAACGACAATTTTTTAAATGTCGTCTAACTTCAGTACGTAGGTGATCATGACTCCCTGCAGACCATTATCATCGATGAATACCATGCATTAGGTAGGGGCTTCCCCCTGCTTGATTTCACTCTTTGAAATTCAGACTTTTCAATCTCTTAGAGTGATTGCCACTGAAAGCTAGATGACCTAGAGACTGATTTGTGGCATTCCCAAGGAACATGAGTAAAAACTACGGTTAAGTCAGATTTGTGAGAAACGGAATAGAGAAAGCGTATAGAAAAAGATTCAGGATAAGTAAAAGGAAGAAACAAAAAAGGACAAAACCGTGTGGAGACGGCTAAGGAGAGTAAGAGAAGGGATCGCGAGAATATTAACAGTAAAGAAAAAATGCAAGCGAGGGCAAGAAAGAAGCATTCCGCGGCCTTGCCCGGGGATGCATATTATCTCTCAGTTGTGTCTCTGTCTTCGATAAGAGTGCGACACAGTTGTGGCCTCTGTCCGCGGACAGAAATGCAGCTGACGGAAATAATACTTCGAGATACCCGTCCTGGGGAACAGCTGCCCAAGGCCGTACCTTCTCATTGCACTAGAGAGGGAGATCGAAGGTCGCAACCGAGGCCAGCGTAATAGTTTCGGGGGCCTGGACAAATATTGTACTTGGCCTGAGTGTACGCGTTCGGGTTCCCAACGTTAATCCTGACCTTGTGTCGCATCCCGTCTCAGTCGGGAGGCATTGGCAAAATACCCAAGAAGCAATGAGTTTGAATGAGGAAAAAGAGACAGGTCAAGGGAGGAGTAAGTTTAGCGAAAGCTTTAAAGGAGGAAAAGATGAGAGACAAAGAGAAAGAGTGTGAGGGAAAAGGAGATTCATTAAGGGAGGTAGTGGAATTGCACTAACAGGTTTCAGGGAGAAAAACAGAAGGGTCAGAAATGAGAAAGAGAAAACATAGAAAAAGCTAAAGTAAATAACAATAAGTAAAAGCGGGAAATCGATAAAGGGAGGTAAATCGAAAGTGAATCTATTACAGAAAATGAAAATAGGGTCAGTCGCAAAGCGATAGACGCATAGGAAAAGGAAGAGTGGGCGCCTCGAAAAGATAGTAAAATAAACAGAGAGAAAAGTAGAGGAAGCGGAGAAAAGCGTGAATATCATGAAACATTTAAAGCGACATTAAAAGATAGAAAAGGAAAGAACAATCTTAGGTTAAAAAGACAATTAAGCGTTAGGGTTAGGGTTAGTAGGTTTAACAACAAATATTAATGTCGACCACATCTCAAAGGACAAAACATACAAGGAATCGTCACAAAAGCACGCATACATCCGATTTTCACCAGAATAAAAAAAGAAAGACATCTGCCCAGTGTAGATTAGTCATGAAGGCAGAAATACGACGTCTGATCAAAAAGTACCGGGACTGTTGCTACAGTAGCGGTTCTCAAGTATGCAGAATAAAGCCGCTCGGCACAGATTGACCTTCAACTCTGTTGTTTATAGAAGTGCTTGGGTTGGGTTTGGTTGGTTTTACAGCATATCAATCTCAATGGGTTATTTTATGACGACAATTTTTTTAACGCTGGTAATATTTTCTTTCAAGATAAACTGTAGTTTGTAATATTTTTTTTCTAAAAATGTATAGCTGGTAATTTTAATTTCAAAAATGTATTGCGGGTAATAATTTTTTTACAAAAATGTTTTGCTGGTATTAAAATCTATTTTTACACGTTTTGACCCCGGTTTGGAGGGGGGGGTAATTATTTGCCGATATCTGGGACCCTAACAGGTGCTACCACCCCGGGTCAGGGTGGACCTGGGAACATCACCAATTAAGGGGTAGTTCCACGCTCCTCAAAACCTCCTGATCAGAAGTTTTGCTGTTGGACGTAGTTTACCGTCATACCCAGGACGAGAAGTGCCTGGAAGGAAACTATGTAGAGTGTCGTATCCTCACCGCGCCAGGGTGGTTCCATCAGTGACAGCGCTTTTGCAATACTTTTGGGCGGAACGCAATATTTCCCAGGTCGGACAACCACTATATTCCTCAGATCTCGCCACTTGCAACTTTTATATATTAAACATCAAATCTCACTTGAAAGAAACTAGGAAATTCATGTGAATGCGATGAGACAGAAGCTCGTGATCCTTAAAAGAAAGAGTTCCAAGTATGCTTCCACAAAAGGAAACGACGCTGGATAATGAATGTGACTTGAGAAGGGTAGTACTTCGAAGGAGATTAAATAGCGAATTGACATGTATTGCAGCGGGTTTTTTATGACACTAATTCCTATAATTTTTATCAGACCTCGTATGTCCGGTTTCCACAACGCGCAATAATATCAACATTGATGAAGTTTACACTAGACACGCAAACGTTGATATATATATATATATATATATATATATATATATATATATATATATGTATGTATATATGTATATATATATTCTACTTTGTTTCCTCTCTCTCTTTCTCTCTTTCTCTCTCTCTCTATATATATACATACATACATACATACATATATATATACATATATATATATATATATATATATATATATATATATATATATATATATATATATATATATATATATATATATATATACAAGGTAACAAGAAAAGTTATGTCCGTTTTTAAAGGAAAAAAAAGAAAACGCTTCATAGTATGTGTAACTCATAATTAGTCTTCGAAGTAATCGCCATCGGCATCCAGCACCTCCTGCCAACGTGTCTCCAGCTGTTCAATGCCCTTGCGGTAGAACTCTGGGGGGTTTGACGCAAAGAAGTCCGTGAGGGCTTTGCGCAAGTCTGCTTCATTGGTGAAGGATTTCCCACGAAGATGATTATCCAGGGAGTAAAAAAGGTGGTAATCGGATGGCGCAAGGTCAGGTGAATAAGGTGGATGGCACAAAGTCCCCCACCCAAGTTGCTGTATGGTATCCCTGACCACTCGCGCGACATGCGGCCTGGCGTTGTCATGGAGGAAAAGCACACCTTTGCGATTCACTAGTGCTGGCTCCTTCTGGCGCAATGACTGTTGTACACGTTTCAATTGCTACGAGTATAGGTCTCCAGTGACCGTTTGGCCCGTTGGTAGCAGTTCATAATCAACCACTTGACGACCTGTCCACCAGACACAAAGCATAATCTTGCGGGGGTGCATAGTCGGTCTTGCGGTGTGAGGGACAGCATCCTTAGGACAACCAGTGTCTGGAACGCTTGGGAGTTTCGTACAGAACGTCTCGATTGAATAATGATGCGGTACGGTGGCGAGAAAGCAGCGATACGCAGGCTGCCACTCGTTGTCCCTTGTGGACCTCCACCAGCGTTTGCGGAACCCACTTGCTCAGTTTGTACGTCTTACCTAGGCGGTGCAGGTGAAGTCTAACTGTTTCATCGGAAACGTTGAACTGTCCTCTTCAATGGCCGCCTTCAGGTCTCCGTCATTCAAGACCTGTCGTCATCACGGAGAGACAAATCTCCCGACTTTAATTTTCGAAACCAACGCAGTACGTTCATCCACAGCACTATCCCCAAATGATTGATATATGCGGCTGCTGATAAGCCCACGTTGTAAAGCAAACATCCCCGAACGAGATCTCTAGACACTTCCATCCTTCTCACAGCTGTCCGGCTTATAACTGATGGCCGGGCACGGTGCGCATGTTTTTTATAACGTCGGATGTTCCTACTTGCGGCTGTCCGAATTTGAAAACAATTGCTACACGTATTTCGTATATATTTCAACTTCATTCACTGACTAATCAAAAAACTGACAGAACCTTTTTGGTTACCTTGTATATATATATATACATATATATACATATATACATATATATATATATATATCTGAGATGAGATATTGGAATTATTTACACTATTTATATTATTCGGTCTGTTGCCCTCATCTTTGTTGCCATATTATTGCCATATTCACGACGTTTCGGCCGCTATACGCCCCGGCCTTCTTCAGGTGATTGTAATTTCGAACAGAACCTTTTATTTCGTCTAGTCAAAGACACATGACCCAGTGGATAAAAAAGTTGATTGAATCTAGTGACTTGACCCAAAAGAGTTGTGAGTTCAATTCCTCACTACAGCAGACGTGAACAAAAAATTATTGGAGAGTTGAGTTAAAGGGAGATAAATGATACGAAATAAAGGGTTCAGTTCAAAATTCCAAACAAGTCGTGAATATTCCAACAAAGATGAAAACAACTGTACAGTATATATATATATATATATATATATATATATATATATATATATATATATATATATATAGTGAACTCTCCTATTGTGAACGATAAATGAGAGTTAGCACTGGATGGTGCCTTTTGTTTTACACTTCTGCATGTTAGCAGGGGCTATTGTGGAGAAAATCAGATAAGGGAAAGATATATATATATATATATATATATATATATATATATATATATATGACCAATTACCTACACCAACAAAGTTCGAGTCTGCTCATGCTGTCATCCATGTTTATTTGATTGTTAGTCCTAACAATATCTTCGAAAGCATCACTGTATTCCGATCTCATTTTATAGGTGCGTGAACCAAGACAAAAGAATTTATTACAAAATCTATTAGCGCAGATTGTTCAGTTTTAACTGACAATGCCGTTAGCAGAAGTATGCAATCTCTAATTACTTTCGCGTTTTTTTCGTTGGTAACTATCGCTTCATTATTTTTCGATTCCTTCCATCTATTCAGCAACAAATATATATATATATATATATATATATATATATATATATGTGTGTGTGTGTGTGTGTGTGTGTGTGTGTGCGCGTGTGTGTGTTTGATGAAGATGAAGATATATATTTTTATATGTCAAGAACAGTATCGCAGAAATTGTATGACGAATTGGAAAACGCTTACTTGTAACACGTTCGACTTCATCGGACTATTTTTTATGTTGATAGGACTACAGAAACACACACACACGCACACACACACACATACACACACACACACACACACACACACACACACACACACACACACACATATATATATATATATATATATATATATTATAAATTTTCTAATTTGAAAATATGGTTCCGTCGCTACACAGGAATTACCATGTTTCAAAAACAGAAGGTAAAAACTTCAAATTTAATTGCAGAATTAAATTAAAATCCTTAATTCTTTTTCATTTTCAAGCGAATTTTGAAACATGATAATTCCTCTGTAGCAATGGAACCACACACACACACACACACACACACACACACACACACACATATATATATAAAGTCTATTTAGGAAGCAATCACTCTCTTATACATGTTTCATTAAAGACAACAGACAAGTACTGCTATTAAGCTTTTTATTTAGTTTTTCTCGTGTTCGAACAAGCTTTTTCGTTTTTGTATAGACAGTATATATAAACTATCCAAATCTTCTGTATTTCCAAACGCTTTCGTCTATACTTGTAGCCATTATCAACGATCATTTTATTTTTACTTTTTAACTGGATATATGGTTCATGTGAATGTATCTAGAGTTATAGGGATGTTCTATTTTCCGAACACAGTCAGCACATTATGGCCGAGTTCGTAGTTAATATTATTGAGCGTTGAAGATGGCGAGTGACATTGCGTTTAAATTCTTGTAGATTGTAGTTTTTAGGGAAATCAAGTAAACGTAAGGGAGTTCCACACAGTGCGAGAAAAGAAACTGTTCGGGTAAAAGTGGTGGTTGCATTTAGCTATTTCAACAGTAAAATGGTGGGACCTTGATGCGAATATAGCAGTACACTAAAGTCTCCAGCAGGATTCGAACATGCATCCCACTTTGCAAAAGAAACCGCCGTTAGAGGCGACATGCTTTTAACAGTCTTGCTACATAGATGACGCTCTTCGTGGTCGAACCGGTTAAAAGCACGTAGGATCTAATGGTTACTCTTTCAAAGGAGGACGCCGGTTCGAGTCCTGCAAGAGGGTGCATTTTGGTTTAATACGATTTCTCGATTATTCAGGAAGAGGGAAATAAATAAATAGTTTTAAGATTTTTATTTATTTATGGATGAAAGGGCTCAATATGAGGGATAGCGTGTATGTAAATATGAAAGAGGACAGTGAGGTCAACACCGAGCAGCTTCAGACTGTTTTGTTTTGCTTGAAATTAATCTTCATAGCATGCGAATTGCCACTCGTTTTTGATGTCAGTGTCCATTTACACACACGCACATACACACACACACACACACACACATATATATACATATATATATATATATATATATATATATATATATATATATATATATATATTATAAATTTTCTAATTTAAAAATATGGTTCCGTCGCTACACAGGAATTACCATGTTTCAAATACAGAAGGTAACAACCTCAAATATAATTAGAGAATTAAATTAAAGTCCCTAGTTCTTATTCATTTTCAAGCGAATTTTGAAACATGCTAATTCCTCTGTAGCAATGGAACCATATTTTTAATAAGAACACCTGATTACTGTATTTCTCTTTACATATATATGTATTTCTCTTTACATATATATATATATATATATATATATATATATATATATGTGTGTGTGTGTGTGTGTGTGTGTGTGTGTGTGTGTGTGTGTAGAGAGAGAGATGAATGTAGAAGCTTAATGTATTATGGTATCTTATATATAAGAGAACACGCACCAACTGACAATAACACCTCAAATCAAAGTAAACTTTGCCTTGAGAAGCAAATTGCAATAATGATATTTGCAGAAAAATAGAAAATCCTAAAGAAAAATCCATAGATAAGTTCTCAATACGGTTGGGAATATAAATTCCTAATATGCTATCTACATCCACATTGCAACTCAAGCGTCTTAACAAGTTATAAGCATTAGGCAAAAATAATAAACATTATAACTACAACTCTGGAATCGAAGAAAGTTATGTAGGTACATTACTATTATAAATAAATAAAAATAAAACATGAAATTATAATAATGAAAATAAAATAAATTAAAACAATAATATTTAAACTTTGTTCAAAACAAATTAAATACATAAATAAAAATAATAAAACTCTCCCAGCACCCAACAAAAGCTGTTCCCGTCGGAAAAACGGACTCACGCTAAAAGACGTTAAATTCAATCTCTTCGCCGAGAACCCTTAAACAGGCAACACGTGTGTAACTTCTTTATTTGTGATATGGTTTGTAATAATACAGAGTGACTTTTCCATTTTACCACATGTACTATAAAACAATTGTAACCTAAAAATTACAAATAAATTGTATTAAATTGACATACATGCTTTCCTCTTATTTCTGTACGTTTTATTTCCTGTCAAATATACTTTTATCTCCGTGAACACGAGGCTAATTTCTGCTACTTCGATGTGAGTGTTCACAAGGGGTTTACAAAAATAAATGAAATAAAATAAAAAAATAAACGAAATATAATAATTAAAATAGATCAACCAATAAATAACATAAGCAAAATCGAAATGAATCAAGTGAATAATATAAAAACATTAGTCTTAAATTAAAAAAAAATGAAAAATTCAATTTCCACTCATTCCATATATCAAAAGCCCCGGGGATCTATGTATAGCGCCAATTTAATGCCGAATAATGCATGGCTTTATGATCATTTACCGCATAAAATTGCCTGTCAACTTGCATTGCTGCATTCTGTCTACATTGCCTATATCTGCATAAGTTTGTCCACTCTATAAATACAGCAAACGTAAAACTATATATTTACCTATCAGAATGCATACTATGCCAAAAGAATATGTGGGAGAATCTGAAGGGCCTTTCACTCCTGAATTAATAATATAGGAATCGGATCAAGTCGGATCCCCACGAAATATTATTACCTGTAGAACATTTCCGCCTAGAAAAAAGTGAATTTTGCATAATTCACTTTAATTGAAAAAAATAGAAATAGATAGAAAAGATAACCTTAGAAAAATACTAGAGGAGCATGAAGAAAAATGGATTTTGCGCCTCAAAACACTTCGTCCAGACGGGCTTAACCACAAATGTAACAACACAGATAGAATTAATATATAACCCTATAAATCAAGCCCAACCCCTATTTATCACCCACACAAGACAGACATACTTACAGAGGTGTTGATGATTCACACTTATACATACACTCACACAAATATATACACATATGCATATCACACACACTCTCAAAGAACTAAAAGATAACATACACTTATCACGCACATCCCATTCCCAGTAACCAATAAAACTGTGGAGAGGACCAAGGAGGGGATTCTTAAAGTCAGGAGGCCGCCATCCTTTATCTTAAAAACAACTTGAAAGAAACAAATGAAAAGTACAGATAAAGTTCACTTTCCTCAGAAACAGTCATTCACTCGTGTAGTTCACTGTTACTAACATTTTTCTTCTCTTGATGATGGCAATGCTGGCCGAAACTAGTCGGGTATTTAATTGAAAAAATAAAACAGAAAATGTTGATATACAAACCAGTGTGTCTGAAAATTTTATTTTGTAATTTGTTTTATTTTTCAAAACACACACACAGATAAACACAGATATATATATATATATATATATATATATATATATATAAAACATCGGATAGCACAACTTGTAAGTGTATCAAAACAAATTGGTACCGGAGGAAAACACTTGGAAAAAGGAAAGAACTAGAAACATCCGAACAGGGCGAAATAAATCGTCCAGTGCCTTAAGTTTGTAGTCCAAAGAAAAACAAAAACTCGCTAGTAATAAAGCTAAATCATAGAATTCTGAATACGCTAACTAGAGGAGGGATAAAGGAAATAAATCCTAAAGAGCCAGGAACAACCTGTGTAGGTTTCACCTAAACGGATCTTCAGGGTAAGCCGGCTTACCCTGAATATCAGTATTTATTCTAAAAGCATGTTCGTAAGATTTTGTCATCGCATGTTTTCAAACATCCGTTATGATCCAAGCATTACTGACAACGTGTCAATGGAATCCCAGGCAGCTATCAACAATTCAATATGTATTTGTCTGCATTCTTCCTCAATGGAAACTCTCATTTCAGTGATTGTTGCTGCTTTTGAGCGTAGACTTCACTTTTACGTATCCCTACAAGAAAAAGTTACAAGGGTTAAGTTCTGGTGAACAAGAAACTTCGTCTTCCGATACATCTGATTGGTAAGATTTCATTTAGGTACGATCGTACATCACGATGGTAATGTGCGGTTGCTCCATCTTGCAGAAAATAAAACTCATCGTCTCCCAAAACTTGTCTAATTCTTGGCATGATAGACTGTTACAGGGTGAGGTTTAGTGTATATATACCAGATGTAACAGCAAAATTGTCCAAATCGTGTAAGAGCATAATTGTCCGTCCCACAAAATGATTAATATCTAAAGCAACTAAACTAATGAAGTTTCTTTTTTCCAGGTTTTCAGATAAGACTTTTAGCCATCTTGATACAATTTGTCGTAAGAATTACTGAAAAACCCTTTGATTTATTCGGCTACAAATAGAACAAGTTAAAATCGTTTTGTACCAGCCCCACCGTCTTCACAACTGAGCAATGGTGAGAGAAAAAAGATCATTCGGGATTTCAGTAATGGTACCAACATTCATACTCTGGCTTTCATCTTCAAAGTCCATTCAAGAACTATCAAGAGAACGGTGAATAAGTTTAAAAAACAGGTAACAGTAGAGAGGAAAAATGGATCAGGAGGTCACAACAGTAAGAGGGGTCATCATTTCAACTTAGAGCTAAAGGTATCAATTGGAAAAGATCCAACTGAATACATAAGGCGTTTGGCATGTGAGAGAGGAGTTTCAACTATGACAGTCCAAAGAGCAGTGAAAAAAGACTTGAAATTGAATCGTACATGAAACGTGTGCAGCAACTTGTTACTCCAGGACAGAAAGTCAGAAGGCTAATGAGGGTGAAGACAATTTTGAAGAAGTTGGAAAATGATCTTGGAATAATATATATTTGAAATTAATTTCAATCCTTTATGAGCTTCCGATCTTTATCTATTAATTAATGATGAACAAGTCATTTTCGTTTATGATCGATTTCCTCACGATTCTTAAGTTAATCTTGGAGAGTAATTCCACATTATTATTACTCAAAGTGAAGTCTAATAGTGTTATAAAAACATCGGAGAATTCCAGTAAGATATATTTAATCATTTCTAAGATATAATAGTTCCAAGCTTAATCTAACAATTGGGTATTTTGCTGTTACAGGATTCGGACAATTTTACTCTTACACTCGTTATATATTTTTGAGACACACTGTATATAACAAATAATGTCTGGCGTTCCTTGTTTTCCTTAATCTTATTAGAATCGTAGAATTCAAAGTTTCATCTTTGACAGGAAATTACTTCCGTCACCCCGCTGAAATGACCAGAAATTCTCCAAGCAAAATCACTTATTATATTAATTTTTCATTTCACGACTCAAGAAACCGTTAGTTAATTAATACTTGGATCTGATTATCTCGCTTGAACCGAGATATTTCCAACGGTGAGTAAGCAATCTGTATGAGACAAGACACTGATAATTCATTTTTCAAGACTTGGCCAATTTTCCTCAAGAGCGTCACTTGATTGTCAGCCGTAGTTTAAGGTGGATTAAATAGCCAGTAATTACAGTTAATCAGTTTGCATTGAGCATTAATTATAATGCTAAATAATAGTAATATATAAGGAGTGGACATCTGAGATAATTTTGTCATATACATACATACATATATATATATATATATATATATATATATATATATATGTGTGTGTGTGTGTGTGTGTGCGTATATATATATATATATATATATATATATATATATCGTTTGTAAGTATAATTTGGTACATTTTAATTGGGAGCTTTTTTATATATTATTAAAATATTTTATATATATATATATAAAACTCCCTTTTCGGCCCTTCTCATTTTTAAACCAATACCTCATTCTTCATATAACCTCATTTGTAGTCATAAGGTTAATATCAGGGTTGATTTGGTGGGGTCTCTTCCCTTTAAAACGTATACCTTGCGCCCTCCACTTACCAACAACTCGGCCATTTGGTCTGGCTGAGGCGTCCAAATGGGCAAATGGGCAGGTTTTTCACCAATTTTTTGACTGTTGTCAAATTTAAATTTTAAGTCTCTAATTTCGAGACGAATATAGTCCATTCAACGGTGTTGAATAAGACCAACGTACTTCACGTTGATTGAATTTGATCTATCCCCAAATGGGGTAATTTGGGATTTTGTTGAATAATTTATATGTTCTCTTATAATAAATACATTGATTTTTTTTTCGGATCCGTTCTACTATTTGATATTACTAGGATCCTTTTGGATAATATACCAACGGATTTATTACCTGTACTATATATATATATATATATATATATATATATATATATATATATATATATATATATATATATCTTCAAATGTAACTAAAAATATATCTGTAAAATAATAATAAAGACAAGAAAACTTATCGTATCCGAAACATTTCATCCTCTGATGGATTTTATCAAGCAAATTTAATGATTAGATTTTTTAACAAGTGTTTATAACCAAAAGTAATATTGCTGTTAGTTCTTTCAAATATTTATATTTACGAAAGCTTATAAATATTCATCAGGCTAAATGAAAAATCGAAGTAAATTATGGAGAACGTAAAGGGACATAATCTAATTTCTAAGAAACAAAAGTTAGTAATTAATATTAATATTTTCATTTAGGCTTAATTTATGAATCATGTATTTTAAATAATAGAAAATTATGAATTTAACCGTTTTATTTTAAATTGTTAACATTATTAAAGTCATGTATTGGGCGCACTTTTATATTATATATATATATATATATATATATATATATTAAAGTTATTTACATATTAAACATTTTTTATATAGTATATAATATAAATGTTATTTATATACGAGGGTCCTTCAATATATAAGGTGAATTTTTCGGTATAAGGACTTCTAATACAGATGGAAGCTTACCTTTTTTATTTTTCAACGTAGTCTCCCAGCACTGTCACACACTTTTCCCATCTGTGCGCAAGCTTCCGTATTCCCTCAGCGTAAAAGAATCTTTGGACTGATGTTTCAGCCAGTCGCTCACAACACTTTTGACTTCATCGTCACTTTTAAACTTCGTGCCTCTCGTGAACGCTTTCAAGAGACCAAACAGGTGAAAGTCTGAAGGGGCAAGGTCTGGGCTGTAAGGGGGATGAGGGAGCAGTTCCCAGCCCAGCTCGTTGATGGTCTGCACCGTTTGGGCTGCTGTGTGAGGCCTTGCGTTGTCATGATGCAAGATGACTCCTTCTGACTGATGACCCGTGCGTTTGTCCCAACAGATAAGCTCAAAGTCCTTGCAATGTCATCCACTATCACCCTTCTGTCAGACTGAATGAGGTCATTGACTGATTCGATCACCTCAAGCGACCTCACTTCTGTAGGCCTCCCAGGCCTGTCTTCATCCTCAACACTGCTCCGTCCTTCTTTAAACAATTTAGCCCACTTGTAGACATTTTTGGCTGAAACATGTGGCACCATACACAGTTGACATTCGCCTATGAATTTCAACTGGCTTGGACCCTTCAGCAACCAAAACCTTGATAACTGACCGCTGTTCAATCCTGCAACATGAAAAGTTTTTTTTTAATCTGCAAAAGAAATTAAATCCACGTGAAAAAGAAGTGAAACAAAAAAATAAAAAAGAGTAAGCTTCTATCTGTATTAGAAGTCCTTATACCGAAAAATTCAATTTATTTATTGAATGACCCTCGTATTAAGGTTCGATAACGATACTGAAAAAATTTTCGTCTACATTATTTTCTCATTTAATACGTTAAGTTTGAATTGTTTTGGATACTACATGTTATGGAGTTAGTATGTACTAGTATATCTGTATTTTTATCTAGTTCATTATGATTGTTGCGATCGTTAATACTGTCATTATCTATATTATATATATAATATAGATAATGATAAGAGAATAATAGTAGTATATATATATATATATATATATATATATATATATATATATATATATATATATATATTGGACACTATTGTAAATGGGGGTAATATGCTGTCTAAGTAGTTCGCCACAGGTTTACCTATTTCACGCTGCTGGCGAGTATTGTATTTTGTTGATGTTATAAAGATTACCATTTCATTCCCAACCTCTGTTTTGGTTATTCCTCATTCATTAACCCTTTCTAGGATACAACATGATATATATATATATATATATATATATATATATATATATATATATATATATATATATATATGTGTGTGTGTGTGTGTGTGTGTGTGTGTGTGTGTGTGTGTGTGTGTGTGTGTGAAGAAATCCTGGCAATGTTTTACTTTCGTGCCCACAATAAAACTTGTGTCAAAAGGACTGTTTTTCATCGACACCACCATTATTTTTACTGCCTTCACTCCTTCAACAATGGTTAGCGTTTTAAAAAATGATGACAAGAATTTTAATGAAACTCAAACATATGAAAGTGAATTTATAAATTATTTTTTGTTCTTTGAAAATTTATAACGAAAATATTAAACACTAATTATTCATTAGATTCTTTCGTTATAAGAATATTTTTATATGTACAACATACTAAAAATGCGACTCTTAAAATTTTGAACCAACAAATCCAATGCAATGTTTATCATTTATAAATTTATAATGAAATACATATGACAATAAATATTTTTTACTAATAAATTTATAAAACATGTCTGTTAAACATGGAAATTTAAATAAACAAATTTAGATAAAGATGATAACTAATTATAAATTTTGATATTTCGATCATTTCCTTCACACTGCAATTCATTGATATTTTTCATAAATTATGAATAAAAATCTTGTTTTGATACTTAGTTATAAAATGGTAAATACTAAATATCGCAATGTAGATGGTTTACTTATTTTGATATATTTTTTTTTAATTTTTTAATAAAAAGATTTCTCTTCACATCTATTTCTTTATAAAATTGTAAATGATAAATATCGCATTGTATTTGGTTTACGTATTTTTATACTCTTGTAAATGAACATTACCGATGGAGTACAAAATAATAGTGTTGTCAAGGGACTAAACGTCCTTTTGACACAACATCTTTTTTTCTTTTTTTTTTTCAGGAACGTAAGTTAAAAGTTTACCGAAAACGTTTTGAAACGTCCGCGTAAGTAATTGAAATGGTTGGATAGTGTACACAATGATCCGATAATATCCTGTCTTACGTTTGAAGAAAGTATGTCTACAGGAGGGGGAGATGAGAAGATCCAACTCTATATGTCGATGTTAATCGTGTGTACAAGGACACAGGACCGAGAGATCCAACGTCGATCTATCATTTTAAATGATGAGATATCGAAATAATATGATTAGGCGATATATTTATGGAATCGTGTGACAAAGCATCAAAACTAAATTTAAACTTTCATACGCAAAGATAAAAATATAGGACAGTTGACGCCATCTTAAACATTACCATCACATTTTTTTAATTGTGCTTATCTACCGTAGATGGTAATAAAATACTTAGGTTACCATGTTTCCACAATTTTCCAGCATGAAAACTCATAATCTTATACATCAGTGTGTGGCTTTCTTATAGCACTAGGCCAGAATCATGGAGCAAATCCACTAATCGGTAATTAATCTAGTTTGTTAACCATTACACTGCACCGAAGTGCAGTGCTATCCAAACATAATGACAAAACAATTCTACTAACCAGTATGACTTGTTTGTTCAACGGCATATCAAAACCTTCATCATCTTCTCCTTGACATTTGTAATCGTAGAGTGGATCTGAAGGCAGAAGCCACACTGACTCTTTTCCACATCCGTCTATTAACGGCAGCTATCAACAATTCTGGTACAGTCATACTTGTCCATTTTTTTTTTTTTGACATTGTCCAATCAGTTTTTGCGTTGGCATCCTCTCTTACGTCAACCTTCATAGGTGCCTTGCATGATGGTCTGGCACAGGCTGTCGTGCATTGGAATGTGTCCAAACCACGCCATTATTTTCCGTTTGACAGAGAAGAGGTTCCTGGTAGCCCACTAAACTTTTAACCCTTTTCCGCACAAACTGACTTTTTTTTGGCTCCCAATAGAAAATTCATTGGCATCAACTCCTTATGTATCATTTAATGCCGAAATTCTATTTTCTTGGGAGGTTTGAAGTAATAAAAATGATATAGGTTGTTCTGCTTTCACAACTGATTACATGGTAGATTATGCCCAATTTAAAGCATATAGATGTTTGTGTGGACATGATTACTGGACGCGGTGATATGTGTGTCTTATGTTTTAGTTTTTGTTGAGTCTTGACTCAATGTTGAATCTCGCCTATTGCATGGAATAATAATGCAACACAAAATGTACTTAGAACAAGAATGTATTATAACAAGAAAGTGTACACAATAAGTACATATAGTATTTCTGTATATTTCTGGGAAGACGTTCCTGGAGAATGTGTTGACTAGTCGCAGTCGATCAGAGTCTCTAGTTGGATCTCGTGATTCTCCTTCTTCTTCTCTCTCGTCTTCCGGTATCAACCATTATTTATATAGTTGGTAGTCACCTATGCAGATTAGGTGGATCCCACCACAACAGTTTTGTTGAAGTTACATTTTAGAATACAGTTTGATTTCTTAAGAAATTGAAAGAGTTCTTTTCTGTTAATAGTTTCGTTGGTTGGTTGATTGATTTGGTCGCATATCAACGTCTATGGGTTATTTAATACCGAAATCTAAATATTTTGTATATAATTTTATACTTTCAGAGTTAAGGTACGTTTTTTTAGATATATATTTTATAGGTCATCTATTGTTGGTAATTTTACTACAAAAATGTAATTTTATATATTTTGATGTTTCATTGATTGTCATTTTGCTATAGAATTTTATTATAAATATGTACTGTTGATTTTTATTTGAAGTTTCGCTGTTTTTTCGTAGCTGTTACCCTAACAGGTGCGACATCCCCGGGTCAGAGTTCACCTGGGAACAGCAGTAATTAAGAGGGGGTTCTAAGCGCCATAAAACCTCCAATCTCACGATCCGAGACATTGCTGCCGGCTGAGGTTTATCGTCATACCGAGGACGATCTAACCAGTATGAGTGCATTGTTCTAAACAGTAAGAATGATGAATAAGGGATCAGGTATTTTAGATTGTGGGCGCTGTTCATAATATCGAAACAGTGTAAAATCGATCCCTGACTATCTATCCGAACTTAGGAATATCAAGTTTAAAAACCTTGCTTATCTCACTTATATCTGCGTTCAAAAATAGACATTTTTTTTATGTTTATTTTAGATACAGAAAAAAAAGGGAAATATACATTTTAATTAGTTTTATTTTCAGAAAATATTTTAAGCATTCAACAAAAATTGTTTGTCTGTTGTAAATTTCTTTGCATTGGTAGCAGAGACGCTAGCTGATATATATTTTATTAAATAACGTAACTTTCTCAGAGGTTTTTCGTCATTGAAGGTACTCTCTTTCAGCGTTCAGTGAATTCGGATCCGTCGTTAGTTTGTCTAGTCAGAGTAGAGATTTACTTGACCCCCAATGAGTCTGCTTGTGAGACAAGGTCAGTTTTTAACGTGGGGACTCGGCTGTCTTCACTCTGGCCTGCTGGGCCAAGCTGGTCTTAGCTTGTCCAAGCTGGTCAGATCTGGTCTAGGCTTGTCATAGCTGGTCCAAGCTAGTTGTAGCCATGATACTACCAGCATAGGGACGGATCCCTGGGCCAGGTAAGTATCTTTAACAATTTTCCAAGCGCAGCTTAGATGCGGCACAAGGCCGAATGTATGGGGCACCCAGTAAGGATCGAACTCACTACTTATTCGTAATTGTTTTAGCAAGACAAGCTTGCTAACCATTAGACCGGCTCGGGGTGCCTTTAATGATTTTCTAAGCGTAGCTTAGATGTGGCACATAGCCGAAAGCGTGGAGATCGAACTCACTTTTCAGTCGTAATAGATCTAGCGAAGCAAGCTTGTTAACCATTACACCACGTGCCAGTGCCCTTTGTCTGTTCAGAGTATATGATCCATCATTGTGAAAGAGAGTGAGTAAAATAAATTGTGATATAGTAACGAACCTTTATTTGAATCGTTCTGCTTTAGTGCTGAAAAACGTTTATTTTATTGAGTTGGATGGTTTCAAGCGAGAGTGGAGATGGGGCGTGCTCATTTTATTAACCCCAATAGTTGTGTGTGCGCTTCTGAAAAATCGCAATCGATTTAAAAAATTCAGAAATTATTTTACAAAATGCGAAAATATCGATGTTTGTCATAACTCATTAAAAAGTTATTTTACATTTACATTAAGAAAAAGACATCATTTCTAAATCGATAAGAATCATTATTTTCCGTTTCTGATAAATGTCGTGACTTGCTTATTCCTCGATATTCCTCTTTTTTTTTTACACGTCAACCTGTCTATTTAAGTAGTTGCCGTTATTACAAACAGCAAGAACACTGAAAATAGTGATCAGGTGTTGATAGTGTATGCGTCACACCAGACGATATCAGAATATAATTTTGCACACAGTGTGACGTCAGAGAGTCCAGGTTCATTGACCGTGCTTATCTAGCCGATGACTTAGCAACCAAGTGCTGATCTACGAGTAAAAGAACGTCAGTGACTGACTCCGACATGTGAATACGCTTTCGACCCAGCCGCGCCTAGGATATGCGCGCGGACATAAAAAAGAAGAAGAAAATAACAGATAGATAGATGCACATGAAAATGTAAGATCCAAGTTCGGAAAACGACCTGGAGTCATACACTCACTGACCGACATTAATTGACGATGTCCGGAGCAGAATAAAATTTAAAATGTTTTTGGACGGTACGAATCGACAATGTTATAATGTGACTTCTTATCATTGGATCTGAGACAAGTGCCACCTCATATTAATGTCGTGAATACTCGATGTAATAAAATTCATAATAATAACAAAAGATTTTTGCTTTATTGTGAATATGAGAAAATAAAACAATGTTTTGTTAGGAAAGAGAGCCAACGACAGAATCTTGACATTTATAGATGTCTGTACCAGAAATAACGTTATTTTTTTATTCATAAGACAATGATGCAAGTACTAAATCATTTTCTTTATACACACACACACACACTATATATATATATATATATATATATATATATATATATATATATATAGTGCCAGATTTTATAATGCAAATCAATATTTTCACATTAAAATTGGTAGTAAACATCCGGCGTTTGCACCATTTTCAGGATATATTTATATGATCAATATACAATAAAAATTTCAACTTATTTGTTTTGATGGGAAATATTTATAGGAACATATTTCGTCGTCTGACATTTTATTATTTAAAGCAAGGTATGTTCAGCATATATATATATATATATACATATATATATGTTTCAATGGAGGCGACTGAGAAGGCACTGTGATTGCATTTTCTATTACATCTTTCTTGCATTCGTGCAAATATCTTTTCTAAATATAGATTCTATAAAAATGGATTTAAATGACTTATGTATGTCTGTCCAGAAAATAAATCACTTGTGCAAATGCAAGAATAATTTAATTAAAAAATTTACACGTTCTGCCCTTCATTCTTATTCAATGAGACCTGTATAAAAGAGCAATTTCTGCACATGTATATATATATATATATATATATATATATATATATATATATATATATATATATATATATATATATATATATGTATATATAAATAAAAAGGAAAGAACAGTAAGATATAAAATCCGGTGTTCTTATAGATATTTTTATTTTTACACAATAGTGCTCTATGTAAATTTAAATTTACAGAGCATTAATATTATAAATTAATAGATTTAAAATATGGTTTTACCGCTACACAGTGATAACCATGTTTCAGAAATGGAAGCTAAAGCCCCTGAATTTAATTTTGTTATTAAACCAAAGACATTAGTTCCATTTCCTCATCAAGCGAATTTTGCGAGGGTTCAATTTTTAATTTTCGTTGTATCAGTTAAAAATTGAACCCTCTACCACCCCTTGTCTAGATGAATGGATTTATCGGTAACCTTGGAAACCCTCAAACTATGAATCTTTCCTGTGCCGTTAACAACCGTAAATTTTAAAAAGTAAGTTACTCCAAAATTCGCTTGATGAGGAAATGGAACTAATGTCTTTGGTTTAATAACAAAATTAAATTCAGGTGCTTTAGCTTCCATTTCTGAAACATGGTTATCACTGTGTAGCGGTAAAACCATATTTTAAATCTATTAATTTATATATATATATATATATATATATATATATATATATATATATATACATATATATATATATATATTCTCTCTCTATATATTTTATATATATATATTTTATATATATATATTTTATATATATATCGTCTCTATCTTTCTCTCTATATATATTATTCATATATATATATATATATATATATATATATATGTATATATATATATTCTCTATATATATATTTTATATATATATATCCTCTCTATCTCTCTCTCTATATATATTATTCATATATATATATATATATATATATATATATCCTCTCTATCTCTCTCTCTATATATATTATTCATATATATATATATATATATATATATATATATATATATATATATATATATATATATATATATATATGTAGTTAAACCTAGAGAGCCAGACAAACCTACCAAGGTTTCACCTAAGCGGATTGGTAGGTTTCTCTGGCTCTCTAGGTTTAACAAGGTCTGCTCTACTTACTGTATTGAGCATTTTATTTAGTTAGTTGCGTACTCGTATCGGTTTTTTTTTCTTTGGGCTTCGGACCTGCATGCTGAACGATTGTTTTCGACAGGCGTTCATGTTCTCGGCTCTTTCTATTTCTCGTCAATGCTGTAAGCTACCTCTTCTTCCTTTATCGTTCACCATCCTCCCATGACTGTGGTGTATTCGAAAGCATTTCTGACATCATAGACAAGGCTATCTGTCTTCATCCGTTTGCTCATATATTCGTTCTCGGTGACTTTAACGCCCATGATGCAAAGTGGCTTATAAACACTATATCTGACCTTGCTGGCATACGAACCCTTTACTTCTCAATTACTCAATTCCTCACACGAGTGGTTGACTTTCCCACCCGTTTCCTCAACAACCATGACGGTAAGGCTTCTTTTCTCGATCTCTGTTTCACCTCTATCCCCGAGTTTTGTCGTACCACGCAGCTCTACCGTCTTGGCAACTCTGATCGTGCTGTAGTGTCTGTCAACATCTCCTACTTCACCCCCAGCAAAGAAACCCCTACCGACAGAACATCTTTCTGTTATCAACAAGTTAACTGGGACTCGTTCCCTGATTTCCTTTGTGATGTTCCCTGGAATGTGGTCTTTAATCTCCCCGCTCTAGAATGCTCTTCTGGGGTCTCCTCCTGGTAAAAGCTGGAATCGAAGCTTTCATCCCCGCAAGGAAATATAAGGTTAAATCACGCTCATCTTCCCCTGGTTCTCTGCTTCTTGCTCAGCTGCCATTGCCCATGGGAATCACTACTTCCGCCTATACCGTAGTAACATGTCAGACTGCAACAGACGTCTCTTTGTCACATCCCGTAATGTGTGCAAGCTTGTCTTCAATAAAGCAAAATCACTATTTGCTGATAAAATAAAACAATGTATTTCATCTCGCAAATTCGGCTCCACAGATTATTGGCGTCTCTGCAAGAGCGTATTAAACAATAGAAAACCCACAATACCTTCTTTTTTCAACGAATTTCAGGTCCTGACTTCCTCAGTGCTTTGCTCGTAAATTCTCATCCAATTCAATGCTCGACTCGTTCAGTGAACCTAAACCCGATTTCCCCCTAGAACTGAGGCTCTGTTGAGCGATTTTCATATACCCTCATCGTTGGAATTGGGCATCATCTCTTAATTAGAGTTGCATAAGGCTAGCGGTAGGGACGGGATATCAGCCATTGTCCTGAAGAAATGTGCTCCTGAACTGGTTCCTGTCCTCTCCAAAGTATATAACTACTGCCTCATCAACCTCCTGCTTTCCATCCTGTTGGGGGTTTTCATCTGTTGTACCTGTTTTTAAGAACTCTGATGACCCTTCTGACCCATCTAACCCACTGTCCTATCTGTCTCCTACCACTCTTCGGCAAAGTCTTTGATGATTTAATCAACGCCGAAGTGGTTAAGCACCTTACACCCCATGATCTGCTCCAGCAATATGGGTTTCCGTTTTGCCCGATTACGGCCATAACTGAATTTGTTTACCAAGCACTTCACAATAACGGAGAAGCTCGAGCCGTGGCTCTAGATATCTCTAAAGCTCTTGATAGGGTTCGGTCTAATGATTAAAGCACATTTTGTATATTTTCGCTATAGTAGATTACTTTCTCTTTTAATTAAAGTAACATCTTTAATCAAAATTATGATCAGACTAATTACCTCAACAACTAATGTATTGAATGTGTTGTTTTGTAAATTATTCTTGTTGTAATCAAATAATCAAATACATTCGAGTTTATCTTATTGTTATTTTGCTTTGTATTAAGTATTTATATAAATTTTATGTTAAGCTTAGATAAATTATTTTCAATCAAGTTTTGATAGAGTTGGTGAATAGAACAATATCTGGAACTTGGTGTGTATAAGGAAAATTGAACACCAACAACTACAAACTGTCATTCATAATTTTAATACTAATCAATCGTGTAAGCTGAAATTCACTTAGTATATTTGTTATATAAGTATGAACATATCCTGAATTTTTACCACATCGGTTTGTTAACTGCAAATTTTCAGAGGAAACATTGTCTTTTATAATGAAGTCTGATAGAGTTTATTATTGTTTACTTCAGAATCAAGTCAGCAGGACGCACCTTCACTATCAGTTGCACCTATTGTAAAATATATTCACTATAATAATAACGCATTACACATTCGTTAGATACCAAGGGACTGAGATAAATACATAATGCAAGAGAGTGCAAGTTAGTCACTGAGATAGATAATTTTGTCCACAACATGATTGGAAGGATTATCTTATTTTAATTATATAAGCGATCAACGCCTTCTTTCCGAGACCGTTATTTCCATTTTTTTTTAAATATTTTAAATAAAGTTTTTTTTCTTAACTACGATCAAATCCCTCAAAATGTCTGTGCATTCATGGAAATATATATATGTGTGTCTGTGTTTGTTTGTGTGTGTGTGCATATATGTATATATATATATGTGTATATATATATGTATATGTATGTGTGTATATATGTATATATATATGTGTGTGTATATATATATATATATGTGTATATATGTATATGTATCTATGTGTATATATGTATATGTGTCTATATATGTATATATACATGTGTATATATATGTATATGTGTATATATGTATATATATGTGTATGCATATATGTATATATATATATGTGTATATAGGTATATATATATGTGTGTGTATATATATATATATTTATATATATATATATATATATATATATATATATATATATATATATATATACATACATACATACATACATACGGGCGCGTGGCCGAGTGGTTAGAACTTTTGCTTTCTGAACATGAGAATCTCACCATGGTTGATGTGTCAGTATGGCGACTTCCTGCTACTATCGGAAGGGATCGAGGTCTATCTCAGCGTGAGCACTTTTGGTAAGTGTTTGAAAACCATATCACTGGTTGACCCAAGCCTTGGGAGTAAAATTGGGTAGACAGAACTCCTGTGGTCCGTAGATAGCTTTGCTAGCACGAAGAAACAAGTCATCGTGGCAGAGGGCTTGAGCGTGCTGGCCTTGTTCAAATTTTTGATCACGCTCTCTCCTAGAATCTGTAACTAAGGTTGTCTCAGCATAGATACAGGTGGGCTCTGTTAGTGTTGAGCAAACCTAAATTTGCCTGAGCGAGCGTCTTCAATAGGGATTGGTTAGCCGCCCTAGTAGACGGGTATCATCGAATACAAGTGGCCAGATATTATATATATATGTGTGTGTATGTGTGTGTGTCTACACACACACAGACACACACACACACACACACACACACACACACACATATATATATATATATATATATATAGAGAGAGAGAGAGAGAGAGAAGGGTGTATCAAAAGTACGTTTAGAAATATTGTGGAGCGGGTTCATCGCACCAAAACAAGGATAAAAATCCATAAAAACATATGTTTTTGAGTTATTAAATTTAAAGAAAGTTTACGGTAGGTGTAATGCTATGTGGACCAGATTACATTTGTCATTCGTGTACATTTGTGGCTAGTCTGTCTTCGACGGTTAGTGTGTGTAGTCGTGAGTTAACTAAGAAGTGTTCCGTTTAACATTACATTTTTTCACCCATTAAAATGGACAAATGCGATTTATTTCTATTAAATCATTGTTTTCTGTTTTCTATGCATATTTAGGTATTATGCATCTGTATACATTTAATTGTATAAAAAGTATGTTTATACATTAGCTGGAAATGCAATAAATTAAACATTTGTATGTGTTCGAATATTTGTTCCCCACCTCTGTATATATATATATATATATATATATATATATATATATATATATATATATATATATATATATATATATATATATATATATATATATCTGTATATGTATATACATATTCTCGCAAATCATAATTATAAAGAAACTGATCCCCAGTAGTTTAGAGATATTCATGACCCTGTACCAGACTACACCAAGTCTAGCACAATGATTATGCTCTTGTATCAGACTAAATTGTCATCATTAAAATGCTTATATAGGTGATATCTACGAGGCCGCAAATGTAGGTATAAAGTTACAGTAAGTATTATACTATTACTGGTGTATTTGTTATGTTTGGATAATCAATACAATACCTTTTTGTGCACGTTTTGTTTTGTTTGTTTTCACTCTGTTCCGACTGTTGCACGTATATAATGTTTGGCTGGCAAGCGGGTCTTGCTGACCATTTGCGAGCGTTCAATATTCTTCCGTGTCTCATCCGATACACAAAACGTCAGAAAAATACGTAAAACGAGAATGTGTATTTCATTCTCCATGTTGATATTTTGGTAAGCAGTGAATTACGAAAATCAAATTAAATTGCCACGAAATTCTTCTCAATCTCACAACTGAAAGGTTAAAGGCTAATAGCGAAGAAAGAAAGAAAGAAAGAAAGAAAGAAAGAAAGAAAGAGATTTCTTTATTCGTTTATTTCTCGGCTTCGAGGCAGAGTTCTTCGCCATATAATTGCCATTACAATCTTCATTAGCTTTTTAAAACCGAGGGTATCGGGAGGAGTTTACTGAAGATCAAGAGACAGCAAGCCAACTCAAGATATAACTAATTTCGTCATCTTTCTTTCATTTTAATCATTATATTTTCTCAAAAGGTTTTTTCTAGGTATGTTCATACTGTATTTGCCATGTCAGTTTCCTGCTTTCCGGTTATCCTTGAATTTTACATTAAGTATTTCTCTATTCTTATGTTATTGTTAGTTTTCATTGCATCTTGTTATAGGTGCTTTCGAGAAATCTTATTAGAAAAAATGGCCGACAGAGCATATTTTTCTAATAAGATTACTCGAATATTCAGACCGGTAGATGGAAATAAATATACTACTGTTATATAGGAATAAGGTGTCGCTGCCAACACTTGAGTTTGAACATAGATCACCAGTGAGCAATCACAGGCAACCCTATTATTGAATTAAGTAGACTACATAGAGTAAACGCTTACATATAGGAAGTTGCTTACGACTAAGGATCTCTACTCTATCTTCTATGACTCTGTGGACCACTATTCTCTACTCTATTCACTATACTATTTCTCTATTTGGATCACCATACGAATTACTATTAGAGCGAGTATTATCGAGCAAGTACTATTAGGGCGAAGGCGTCTGACACCTTTAATGATTTGTTGCTTTAGGAGCTCAGGATTTTACAACCATGTGTAGTACGCAATTTACACTAGTCTGAATTTAAATGGATTTCTGATCGAAGATGATTAAATCTGCGTTTACTCCAATGTACGAAACGCCTATATTCGTGCCATCCACAAAGTTACTGAAAGAATGTTCGGTTCCTTAGCTAACTCTTGCTACCATGCTTTATTTATACAAGAGTCAGGTCAGATCAAGCATGGTGCATTTCTTTTAGCTCTGGGCTGCTGCTGCCAAATCTTCACTGTCGAGCATCCTCAGAGTTCAAAGACGCTTACCCGGCTTTGTGCGTGATGAATCATTCTCCTCCTTGCAAACCTTATCGTACAGACGAAGCGTTGCCAGCCTTTTGCCTGCTCTATCTCTATTACTATGGCAGATGTCCGGACGAGTTACATACCTTAGTTCCACCAGGTGAGACCTTCAAGTCTCGGACCCACCATGGTGGCAAATCATCCCCATGCCGTTCGTGTTCACTTTAATAAAAAGCAAGTTCCACTTAGACAGCTTCTTTCGAAGAACTGTTGCTTTGTGGAACAAACTCCAAAAAGAATACTTCGCTGACAGCTACAATCTTGGTCCAATATCAACCGATATCTATCCTACACGTCTTCATAATACACTCTTACTACCCCATATCCCTCCCTTACAATCTCATACAATAATCCTCTATCTTGAGTGGCTCTTGAGTCTTCTAATTTGGTGAGGTAACATGAAAAACAAATATGGGATTCACTCCAAAAAGATTCCAACAACTTTTGTACTCGGGGTAACGTCAGAACGCCAAAATAGTGCCTCAATATTTTTGCCTAGAAGGAAACCTCATAGCAGACAAGTGCAGAATCGGGCCTCAAATAATATTGGTGGCTGGTCTGTCATACACGGCAAATGGACTCGGGTTAACTTAGAATATACACCCACAAGACAACCAGGTGAAAGGAAGTTATAGAAATACCCCACACGCGAACGGGAAGGCAGAATCTTTCACTTACTCGTGAGAAAAGATCGACCGTTCGAAGAATGTCCCTGAAACCACATACCTTCTACAAGGTTAATTTAAAGAAGTGAATAAACTATTATTTTATGTCTGAATTTCTAAGATGAGATGTTATCATTATTTACACTATTTAGATGCTGGTTATTGTCCTCATCTCGGACATTTTTCCCTCGGTCTTCAACAGGTGTATGTCGGTCATGGTAACCTATAGGAATTTCACATGACACAATAGCCTTGTAGAATAAAGTATTGGTTCGTAGATTTCGTGGCAGAGTAATTGTGAGTCCAATTCCTGGGTAAGAGAGTATGTTCTTGGACAATGGAAAATAGGCGAGCAATAACTGAGCAATACTAAAAATAAGAACGAGGCGAGATATCCATAGACCTGGGTAGTGGAACAAGAACAGTCTACCCCTGTAGATTAGATAAAAGTCAGTTCCGAATTCACAGTAGCTTACCCGCATCGACCTATACCTGATGAAAGACAGAGGGAACAACCGCCGAAACGTGATAATAACAAAGATTAGAACAATAATTATTTAACTCGTGAAAAATTCATTCTCGTATTATCAGGCGCTATTAAACTTAACTATGCTACATTTGACTGTTTAGTGAATCTCGACGTAAAATAGAGGGTCAGTGGGCCTTACCGCTTGAGCGCGATCTTAGAACAGATGCATAATGTTTGTAAGTGACACAGTGGATTAATAGCTATGTATGCTATCGTGGGTAGCAATATGTGATAAAACTTTGGAGCTTTAGGTCGATAAGTAAATAAAAATACCGTCTCAGATGACAATTCATTGCCGTTAATGTTGGCTTTCAACGAAATCAGGAGTGGTCTTTTATTACCGGGCCTCACAGATGTGTTTCTTCACGTAAAGGCTCCTTTCTTTTCGTCTCACCTTGAGAATTTGATAAACACAGTGTTTAAATTCATCAGTACGCCTCAGGAGAACAGTTCATGTCGGTTATATAGAAAATGTCCATTCACAACAATTTCCTGCTTCATAGCGAATCATTTACTTCCGACTTTGGTAAGTTTGTTCAATAAGGAAGATATTGAGCGGGCTGCATTTGAAAGGTTTTCTTAATGCTGGGACAATGACGCTTTTTGGTGGAGAGCCCAAAGGCATCGCAAACCAGTAGAACGTTGTTAAGTCGCCCAATGCGAGAGTAAATAGACTTCCAATATTAATCATAAACCTTATCGAAAAACAACTTTTCACTCGCATTGACTAAATTCTCATCTTATTTTTTATTTTATAGAATTAGGTGAGATGCAAATTGTAGTGAAGAAAAAGAAAAAAAAAAGTGACGAGAGGGTGTTAGAGAGTGCAGTGCGCCGTTGGCCGGCAGACCAACTGTTCTACTTTCGTCGTCAGTCGCCTCGAGGAAAAGGATTTGCGAGTCTCCCTTTCTCGGCCGTTACACCGGGCAGTCGTGAAACAGACACCAACTCAGACGCGCCAACTTCAAATTCCTCTTCGTCCGTCAGTCAATTCTTTTAACAAAGAATTCTTTTTGTATCAATTCTTAGAATCGTTGTTATATCGTTGTCAGCTCTATTATGTATTCCCAACTGAGCAATGGTGAAACGAAAAAGATCATTCAGGCCCTTAGTAATAGTACCAATATTAATACTTTGGCTTCCATCTTCAAAGTCTATTCAAGAATGATCAAGACAACCAGGTGAAAGGAAGTTATAGAAATACCCCACCTGCGAACGGGAAGGCAGAATCTTTCACTTACTTTTGAGAAAATATCGACCGTTCGAAGAATGTCCCTGAAACCACATACCTTCTACAAGGTTAATTTAAAGAAGTTTAGAAGTGAATAAACTATTATTTTATGTCTGAAATTCTAAGATAAGATGTTATCATTATTTATACTATTTACATGCAGTGGTCAACATGGTAGACATATAGGACAGGCATCTATATTCTAATGCTTATATTCTTAGTAGGACTAAAACGAACAAGGTATACGGCCTTTTTAAAAACTCGATTTTTGCCGACAATGTATATTTTGTTGAAAATGAATTTTAACTGTTGAGGGAACCGAGTGCTTGTTAAACTGAAAAAATGCTGGAGCTGTCGCAAAACTGGATACGGAACATTGACTTTCGACCGATGGTTATCAGTAAGTGAAGTCAACTTCAAAGTAGAGAGCAAGTGGCTTAGACAGACAGAAAGTCATGGAAGGAAGATACATTACAATTGTTAGACGATGATAAGACAAAGATTTGTTATCTATAAAATTGATCATCCCGCGAAAAGGCACACAGAGCGTGACGAAGATGGCCTCGGAGAACGGACAGGGAAGACAGCCGCTAGACTGTGCACCTCCACTCCTCAGCTACGTCTCATTTCTACTTTGCTCGGTTATAGCCTGTAGGCTACAACCAAAGAATAAAATATTGTTTACTGCTAGAAATTATTTTATTTTTTCACTCTGGCTGAAGGGTAATTTTTAAGCCATAAGCATTTGACTGGCAGAAACTGCACACTGTCAAAGAACCTGGTATCTTGTCTGAGCTGCAACGCAACACTGTGTCAAAGAAGGAAAGGAAGATATTTAAAAGACGGTTGATTTTTGTTTACGTAAATTCATGTT
This sequence comes from Acanthosepion esculentum, assembly GCA_964036315.1. Classification (NCBI taxonomy): domain Eukaryota; kingdom Metazoa; phylum Mollusca; class Cephalopoda; order Sepiida; family Sepiidae; genus Acanthosepion; species Acanthosepion esculentum. The sequence continues at coordinate 49,427,488 of OZ038494.1, forward strand.
GAATGCATTTTGCTTGCATTTGAATGTTCTTTTGGAGTTTCTTTTCTTGGGATTGTATGCGATATATTAAACAAGCAATAAAGAGCAGAGTAAGTCACTTTGGAGACTTCTCTTGCATGCAAAGAATGGCTTTGAGAATTTCTGTGCCAATATAATGAAAGGAAATATTTGGATGCTTCGTTCAAAATGTTGGTCTTCTTGGGAAAATCAGAATTACCTGTAAACAACTGTCCTAAAAATGGCAATGGGGAAAAGAAAGAGTTGGCTCAGTCTTGCAGTAACATTTATACTATTTAAATCGATGCAAAATTTTTTTCTTTTTTCCTTCAATTATATCAGATTTGCAAAAGTTCAAAGGAAACATTTTTCAGTTTTCGCCTCGTCACGTTTAAATCTCTGACATTTTAAAAGGATTTGACGTATTGATGATCACGAGTGAATGTAATTGTATCTATCATGTTCTCTTCATAACGCACACAGATTTCTTCAACCGTCATTCTAGTGGATACTCGTATTTGAAAAATACGCCGCATGTTTTATTTTTAAACATTATGTATTACGTCTCTTGGCCTGCGTATATGTGCTCTCCGGCAGTGATCGAACCTGCGTACCACATCACTAGATAAACATCCGGTGCGCTTTACCACACGGCCACGAAAAGTATCACAGTACAGCCAGGTTCTATTTTCCCTTTTGAGGAAATCACACTTCCTCATCAAGATATTTTCCCGAAAGCTCATATCTGCTCAGTTGCGTATCCAAAAGTTAAACATAGCAATTTCCAAAGAATTAGTACATTTATTTTTAATTGACATTTTTTATTAATTCAGTCCTTATTATACTGGATACTCGTGTTTGAAATACATGTCCGAATATCTTTTAATATATTAATATATATATATATATATATATATATATATATATATATATATATATATATATATATATATATATATATATACAGTATTAAATATAACAGATAATGAATGCCTATTATGTCTGATCGTGAGCCGTTCGAATGTTTGCTATAATTTTTGGTGGAAATAAAGACAAAATTCGTCCAATATTTGGATATTTTTTTTATTATGTTAGTCCTAAGCTTTCGGCTCACATGAGTCATCCTCAGAGTGGCCATAAAGACATGAAACCAAGATATCAACCGTCAAAGATAATATTTTGTTATTATGACATAGACGATTGCTATGCGACGATAACGGTCGGGGAATAGCAGATGCAGATCCTAAGTTCCAGATGCGGTCCTATGACGTCATAGCACGCGAGAGATGGAAGTATTGCAACGGAATCAATATCTTGATGCAGTGTAATGTAATTTTTGATATATGATGAGCTTACATTGTTTATCATCAGTAATGGGTTTCACGTTTCTACCCATTATGTTTTTGAGTGTTGTTTCATTATGTTTGTAATTATTATGCAATTGGTTGCAATAATATAAGTTAATAGCATTATGTTTATTTGACATACAATATTATTATTAATATTATCAATTTTGTTAGAGGAATTATTAAATTTATTGAGATACATTTTAATTTGTTGATCAATGACGGAATTAGGAAATCCATTATTAACAAGTGTTTGTTTAATGTTATGTAAATTTTTATGGAATTTCATTTTGGAAGAAGATATCATTTCTGTGCGTTGGAGTAATTTTTATTTTTTTATAACGGCTAACTTATATCGTTGGTGCCATTCACTATTATAATTAAGAAGACACGAGTTAATGCTTGTGGGTTTCCTATATAGAGAAGTAGTAAATTTATGTGTGATGGAATCAATAAATACATCAAGGATTTGAATTTTATTAATATTAAGTTCTAATGTGAATTTGACGGTGGAGTGACTTTCAAATTTGTTCTTAAGCTGTCTAATTTGATCAATATTTTTAGTTAAAATGGAAATGTCGTCTATGTATCATATATATATATATATATATATATATATATATATATATTCATCCACAGACAGAATGTTTCGCAGTATCTCAGATCATCAGTGGAGTTAGACATGCGATTGCTTCAAGCTGGGATCGAAACCCGACCGATTTGACATAAGTCGGAGACTCTCACCCTTAGGCCATCACGCAGCGAAGGAAGGAAGGGAATTTTTAGTGCTCAATTTATAGCGAAGAGCTTTTAGCATTAACAGTAGCAGCCGACAAATTCCCTTTCTTCCAAAGTGCTCAACCTACGAGATAGGAAGCGTAGGGTAACATTGAACTCAAAGGTTCTAAGGTGAAGTGCATTGTGTGTTCGAAGCTATTTAGTTTGTTGACAAAATCGGATAGTACAGTATCTGCGATAAGCAGAATTCTGTGAATATTTTTGAAAGGACCATTTTCCAGAAATTCCAAAAATAGACAAGCCAAAACGGCCTGAGTGGATTTCCCATTGGCAATCCAATTTTTTGTCTATCAGCTGCGCTTTGGCTTTCTATGTTTTCTAAAACGTGATCCTTTCAGACATATTCTACTACAAAATTTTACCTATTTCTTACATATAGATGATTCTCTACTAATATATCCACGAGACACAATAGTACTCGATACTACCGGACCTTGTCAACAAACTAAATAACGTCGAACCTACAAGAGACTTTTTTCCTTTCAACCGGGATCTAACCCAATCTTACTTCATTATACACAGAAATATATATATATATATATATATATATATATATATATATATATATATATATATATATATATATATATTATCCCTCACCGATAGCACAACTCGAGCGACATGTCCTGAGTTTAGACTGAATTTTACGTAAATTAAATTTTTCATAAAAATATTTGGTTATCGCAGTGTTGGCGCAGTTACTTTTAAAATAATCAAGATTTATATATGCATATAAAAAGAAAATATTTTACAGTTGTGAATATTTATTTTCTATATTAAGCATACAGGTAGATTACTTTTTTTTTCAAAAAACATAAAACAGAAACCAATAATTTACATTAAAATTCATCTGAATCAACGTATTTGTGCAGATATTTATTTTTACGCCGACATGTAGCACTCACTTCATTTCTCTTGTTTAATAAACTACTGTTATTTAAGTGTTTTAACATAACAAATTTTGCAAAAAGACATACATTACATCTTATATATATATATATATATATATATATATATATATATATATATTTGTAATTCGCAGACAGTACTGTTTCGCTGTATCACAGCTCCTCAGTGCGTCTAGACAATCGAATGCGTCAAGCCTGGATCGAAAGCCAACCGATTTGGTGTCTGGACTCACTGTCGATTTTAACGTATTATGATCCGACCACCTCATTCAGTTTTTGTTTGTTTTAGGTAACACTTTAGACTCGCTAAAGACCTGAATATTGGCCAAAAGCGAGCATCTCAGGACATAGCTATGGAGCTTATTTTCAAACACTTTTCGTCGTTTTCTTTAGTCTATTAACTTGTCTTTATACCTGAATCACGGCCGTCCATCAGCCATTTACAAACTATCAAACTGGTTATACATGAGGAACTTAGGTATTCTGTCGTCACTCATCCTTGCAACATGATCAGCAAATTTGCATCAGGAAGGTCTCAGTCCTACGAATGTTGCATTTTCCAAGAGTTAATCATTGGACACCACTATATATACATGTGAATAAAGACAATAGAGAAAATTATTGATATTGTCCTTTTACAGATACATTCTATCTAAAATTTTACACACTCATTATATATAATATGTGTGTGTAAAATTTCATATATATATATATATATATATATACAGTATTTACATTATTCGGACTATTGTCCTCATCTTTGTCGCCATATTTGTCACAATGTTTCGGCCGTTGTACGCTCCGGCCTTCTTCAGGTGGTTGGAATTTCGAACCGAACCCTTTATTTCGATCACTGGGGTAGACTGTTCTAGTTCCACGAGCCATGTTTGATGGATGTCAGTTATCAGTTATCTCCTGGTAATTTTTCCCTCTGAAAGTTCTCCACTGCCTGAACCGGGTATTGAACTCACACTCTTTTTGGGTCTGTTACTGGATCTAACCAACGCCTTTATCCACCGTACCATGTGTCCTTGAGGACATCTGGGTATGAATTTCTGAGTATTATAAACCTAATTTTTCAGCAACCATTTTTTACCAGTACTCATATTGCAATTTTGCTGTTATCATTGCATGTTCTTTACCAGATCTCATATTGCAACTTTTTGTTATCATTGCTGTTCTCTGGCCCTCCTTATTACTGGTTCCCATATTGTATTTATTTCTATGCTTGGCCGACTCAGGAGATTTTTGTGGCCTAGCATATGTGCTGATTCCTTAAGTTTACGAATTTTCCAATGTTGTTCCCTGTCTATGATCTCAACCTGATCCCAAA
>OZ038494.1:49434369-49486869 GCA_964036315.1 Acanthosepion esculentum
GGTATAAAAAACAACGCAAATCTTTAGAGTAACTCTCTTCCTGTTTTCCTCATATCGAAGTGTGTGCCATGAACTATTCATACTAAAGCAAAAGGGGCTGTGGACACTTCACACACCTACACAGTCTATCAACACTCGAGTACATTCATTACCATTTTGTTGTGTATAAAATTTACTTCTAGGAAAAGAAACTCTTAAACGTTGCTTTTTTATTGTTGTAATCTAGGGAAAATGGTACTGAATAGAATAATCAAACGAAGGTTGGTAATGAACGATAATACTTAAGACAAGAACAACACATACAAGATTCGCCAGTGGCGCATAAAAGAAGTCAACTGCTAAAAATGAGTCAAGTGAATTCCGCAATGAATCTCCAACTGCCCGTAGGCTCCACCAAATATTCCCCGTAGACACCGTATTAAACAGGGTCGGGTAGATGTTTCTCGAGACGAGACTCTGCATTTCGACAGAGCCTCGTCTGGGGATCCTCTCTGCTCGGAGGCAGAGAGTTTGACCAGCACAGCTGGAGACGAATCTCCGACTGCAGGATATCTACCAACTGCCCCACGCGGTCAGATGTGGCACAAGGCCGAATTTAATGTGAGATAACCGAGCCCGTAGGTTCGACCAAAAATTCCCCGTAGACCTCATATAAAACGGGGTCGGGTACGTATTTCCCGAGACGAGACATTTCCATTCGACGTAGCCTCGTCTTGGAATCCTCTCTGCCCGGAGGCAGAGACTTTTACCAGCACAGCTGGAGGCGAATCTCCGACAGCTGACCAACATACAGTATTTACTACTGTATTTGTGTGAATGGGGACATGCCCATTATCATCCGTAGGTGTGCTATAACAGTTATTTCTGTTTAATAAATATTATCTTGTATTGGATATCAATGGGTCTCTGTAATTTTCAGCATGTACCTATTTCAAAACCATTGTTTCATGTATTTAAAAATATTCTCGTAAGAACACACTCAAAAGGGAAGGGAGTGGAAACATGCTAAAAATTATTGAATCCATAGACAAATATTTATTCTTGAAGGACCGCTAACTAAACAAACATTACGCACATATGACAGATATATATAATCATTTTAATTAAATATTTATGGGAGATGCGTGTATGTATTTGTATTTTGTGCACGTGTGTGTGTACTCACGTGGGCTCTATCCTTCTTTATCTATACAAACTAAAGCTTTCGATGCTTTTAAAAATTTTTATTTAATCTATCCACGTCTTTGGAAACCACAAAGATAAATATATAATCAAATAATAAATGTTATTTTTGGCTTATCTTGTTTCTATTCTGGCTTCATTATCTTTCCTTTAATAGATTATAAGAGTTTTAAAAGTAATTAATTCACTCTTCGTATACTCAGTTCCGTCTTTGTCTCCTCTCGATATATCTTACCTCAACGTTTTTGGGCGACCAACTTAATTCATAGAAATAACAGGCGAGAAGTTTCTTTGATGCGAACTCTCACTGGATGACGGTCTAGTGAAACCTGTAGCTCATGTATTCCCTTACCGGGCGAGAGATGAGTTCAAAGGAGTTTGATAAACTGTATACCGTTTGGTTAACAGTCACTGGATGACGGTTAGGCAACACCTGAAGCTCATATATTCTTTTACTGGCCGAGGAATCTTTTCAAAGGAGTTTGACATCATTTATGCGGTTTTAGCTAACAGTCATTAGATGACGGTTAGGCAACACCTAAAGCTCATATATTCCTTTACTGGACGAGGAATCAGTTCAAAGGAGTTTGACATCATTTATGGGGTTTTAGCTAACAGTCATTGGATGACGGTTAGGCAACACCTAAAGCTCATATATTCCTTTACTGGACGAGGAATCAGTTCAAAGGAGTTTGACATCATTTATGGGGTTTTAGCTAACAGTCATTGGATGACGGTTAGGCAACACCTAAAGCTCATGTATTCCCTTACTGGACGAGGAATCTGTTCAAAGGAGTTTGACATCATTTATGGGGTTTTAGCTAACAGTCATTGGATGACGGTTAGGCAACACCTAAAGCTCATATATTCCTTTACTGGACAAGGAATCAGTTCAATGGAGTTTGACATACTTTACGCGGTTGTTGCTAACAGTCATTGGATGACATTTAGGAATCAGTTCAAAGTTTGAAATCTTTTATTCTGTTTTTGCTAACAGTGGCTGGATGACGGTCCGATGACCTGTGTAGTTCATGTATTCCCTTACCGGACGAGAGGTCAATTCAAAGGAGATTGACATCCTTTATGCCATTTTTGCTAACAGTCGCTGGATGACGATCAGGTGACACCTGCCCCTCCTTAGCGAGCGAGGAGTTAATTCAATAGTGTTACCCCCCCCCCTCTCACGCATTTATCTCTCATGAGTTGATTGTTAAAGACCATGATTGTTCCTGGGAGTGATAATGGGGTCTCGAAATTTTCAGTCTGGATATTCATATGCATATCAGCACCAGGCTTTTCTCTTTTCTTTTACTTTCTCTTGTCCCTTCAGTACTTGGACGATCATAGCTCATTTCACAATTCCCTGTCCTTTATAGCCCTTAGTAAAATGTATTTATTAGCTATCCTTCCTAAACTTTGTTATGCAAACTATTTATTTGAACAGGCTCGTTTGCTAGCTTATGTCTCTGTCTCTATTGACTTCTGTACGCGCTGACATATTTTGTATGTTTGCTGTGATAGTCACGATTTTCCGGTTATTTCTGAGACGACACATAATCATCATTTTTCATTTGTCTAGTCAGTCACTCAATATTGGTTTGTTAGAGTTACAAACGTTTGAGTCGTTGTACCATTCAGTTTTCTGTTCGGTAATTTTACCCATAGCTGGGGGGGGAGAAAAAGAAAGGATCCATAACTTTCCCAAGGGTATTAGCACGTAAGTGAATGTAATGGATTCGACTGAAATTCGAATTCGGCTCTTCGATTGCTCAATCCGAACTGCCCGGTCTGTCCTGCTATTTATCCATAGCTGGGGGGGCGGAGAAGAAGAGGATTCATACCTTTCCCAAAGGTATTAGCACTTAAGTGAATGTAACGGATTCGACTGGAATTCGAACTCAGCTCTGCGGTTCCTCAATCAAAGCCGCTATCCATTACTACACCGAACTAATACAAAATTGTAATGTAATGTCAATCGCTAATTGCTCTTTTCTTTCTCCTCATTACTAATGTTTCTGTCCCTAATTTCCCCAAACCCTGTGCTCCCATTGCGTGCTAGTGGATGTACTGCTTTGCTTTGGGTGCTATCGATTTAAAAAACATGCAATGTCAATTTTTTTTTAATTGTCGGCGTAATATCTATCCATTTTTGAAGTAATAGAATTATCTCCCTTGGGTTGATAACAGCAGGATGTCTGTCATGACAATAGCGTTCCAGAATGTTTACGAAGACAAGAGTAGACAAGACCGATTCTCTGAAAAGTAGCGCAAATTAATAATAATAAATAACCCATCGACACAGAAACGCATACCAAAACATTGTAACAAACGTTAAACACTAACGATCAGTCAGTTATGTGTCATGCGTGAAACACGCTTAGGCGATGATTTATCTTTCGATACATGACTAACGAGGCAGATTATTCCCGCAGAAGGGTGTCATTTCTTTCAGCAGTAGACCAGTTGCCAGCCAATGCTATAGAACCCGGTCTTTCCTGCTATTTACTCATAGCTGGGGGGGGGAGAAGAAGTGTATTCATACCTTTCGCAAGGGTATTAGCACGTAAATGAATGTAATTGATTCGACTGGAAATCGAACTCGGCTCTGCGATTCCTCAATCCGAGCCGCTATCCATTAACCGACCGTGCCTCGTTCTATATACAATGGCATAATTGGTGTAACACTGAATAATTGGCTGAAAAAAAAGAATAAAAGCCAAAGAGCCGGCTCCGGTTCACGGCTGAATGTGCTGCGGCCTTGGCCCAACGTAAACCTTACAACCGTCTTTATCAAAGTGAACGGTGTAGCAGAATCGTTGCCTCATTAAGAACTGTGCGTAATCACCGCAAGAGACACCTAAAAGATGTAAAGAGCAGCTAGGCGCAGGCAGTCGAATAGAAAGCAGAAGACAAAAAAATGCATCTCAGGCCTTCTGAAAAATTGCAAACTCAACACTCAATAGAGGCAAACCATCAGTGCACCTGCCCCATTATTAATAGCCCTGAGGTTGTCTCACCCTCGTCCGATAAGGCTAACCTCAACGCTAGGTTAAATGACAAAGACCATCCCTTACCTGACTTCCCCCACTTCACGGAGTACAAACTGTATCTCTATATCGGGTCGGGAGGTTTCAAGACATAAAGGTTTTGATTCTTCGATGGCTACTGGCCAGCATACAATCCTTGTAGTAGTTCTCAAGAGCCTTGACCATGAACTGTCTCCCATCTTGGCGAAATTGTTTGACCACTGCGTTACGAACTTTCTACCAAGCCTGTAAAAGTTGTCAAATTTGTTACCCGTGTGCAACAATGCTGCCGACACATCGTTCCGTCACTATATTATACCATCCGCCGCCTTAGTATCATTACGGGAAAGTCGCTGAATACATTCCTGAGCAACAAAGAGAATAGTTTTCGTTTTTCTATATCTATAGTGATGTCTTAACTGTTATCACGCATAGAATCAGTGAAACTCTTGACTATAAAAATCTCACGAGAGTGATCAACCTAGATATCTCGAAGACATTTGGCTAGATGTGGCACAGAGAGTTGCTATGTAAACTAACCAGTTATGGAATCACTGGAAGAGCTGGCGATTCCTCGAAGTTATTAAGTCTTTGCTGTCAAGTCAGCATATGAAGGTCGTTGTTAATGGACAGTACTCTGATGTACATTCTACTCATCCTCATAAAGTACATCATACTCATCCTCTCTTACATCACTGTTCTTCCTCCTTTACAACACAATAATGCTCTACATTGAGAGGCTATTGCGCCTTTGGTTGGGCGAACCACCAAAAAAAGAACTGATATAAGATGTTTCTTGGCATTGAAAGCGAAATGGTAACATTTGCCACATAGATTGAATAAAGAGTTAGGTTCTAAATTCTCAAAAGACTACAAACTATAAAACATAGCTGAAGAAGACCAAAGAGTGAAACAGCTGAAAGATTGTGAATATAAAAATCAACTTGCGAAATCAACGTATTTGTCAAAATATCAAAACATATATTTTTATTATTTACATTATTCGAAATGTTATCTTCATCTTCATTGCCATATTCACAACGTTTCGGCCGCTGTACGCTCCGGCCTTCTTCAGGTGATTGGCATTTCGAACCAAAGCTTTTATTTCGTCAACAGGAGTAGATCGTTCTCCCTTTACCTTCCATATGTGGTCAGCTACGCTTGATTTTTCTATTTCCCCTCATGTTACGGCCTTACAATGTCCTGCAGTCTTACCTTAAGGACGCGTTCTGTTTCTCCTTCATATTTCTTACCACAGCTACACGGGATAGCGTACACACAGTCCTTAGTCACGTTCTTCTCTATGGGGGGTCTTACTCGGTAGAGGTGTCTGCGAACTGTTGAACCACTTTTGAAGATTGTCCTGATGTTATATGGCCAACAGATATTTTGTATTTTCTCTGATAATCCCTTTACATAAGGTAGGCAGACTGAAGTTGTTTACTGGGTGTTGCTTTTCTCTTGTACCCTTCTATCCCAGTTGGTCGGAGCAGCTCTCATATACCTGGGGTAGTTGTTACGTTGTAGGTTACTGCTTATACTGACCATTTCTTGTTCATATGTCTCAGGGTCGCCACTTATGACTTGCTCGATGTTGTAAGCAGCGGACGCTCCCTTTCTTTACACTGTATGAGTGATGGGATTTGAAGCTGAGGTATTGCCCGGTGAATGTAGACTTTCGGTATACAGATGCCTTGAACCCATACTCTATTCGAGATATTAGTATATCCAGGAAGGCGTGTTTGTTGTTGTTTTCTCTCTCCACTGTGTACTGTATCGATGATCTTATTAAGTCCACATGGTCTAGTAGTAGCTGGACTTCTTAGTTTTCTTTAATAAAACGTACAAGGGTCGAAATACTGTGGCTATAAGAATCAATATGTTGTGGCCATTTTGGAATCTTCTAGATTGCCTTCTTTTTTTCATTCATTTTCTCACTTTTTCTTTTTTCCACGCCATCAAAGCTCAATAGCCCATTATTGGTGAGGTATTGACAGGAGACTTTAAACAAGTCTATCTTACACATTTTGTTTTTCATTGAAACCAATTAGTATCTTTCTCCTCTTTCAAAGCGATCAAAACGGAATAATCTAGTATTGATGATATATTGGCAGGAGACGTTAAACACTCCCTTTTTTTCTTTTTCTTTTTTCTCACTGAAACCAAGTAGTGTCTTTTCTCCTCTTTCCACGCGATCAATACGGAATAGTCCATTATTTATGAAGTATTGGCAAGAGAGCAAGAGACGTTAAACACTTCTAACTTTCTTTCTTTTATTTTTTTTTATTGAAAGCAATTATGGTTATTCCCCGTCTTTACACGTGCTCAAAACGGAATAGTCCGTTGTTGATGAGGTATTGGTAGGACTTAACTTTCATGCAAACTAACTAAAGGCGGACAAAAATATTTATAATAGGATGGTAGGGTTTGATGATGCTGTTGGCGGAAAACGATATGTCAATTTTTATATAATGGAACAATTTTATGAAAATCTATTACAAAATGGAAAAAAAGATTTTCGTTTTTAGAATGGTATCGAGCTAAAGTGGTGTTTACGCATGCGTAATCCCTTCATTGTATACATCACTTCAGTCCGATTACGTTCTAAAGGATGAAAAAGGTTTCAGAAAAAGCTTTCATTTTTTACCCCATTTTGTCATAGATATACTTTCCTAAAAATAATGCAATTGTATAATGATATACAATTTTTGTTGTTGGTTGTTATGATAGCTTCACTTGTCTTTAGTTCGTCAATTTGTCTATCATTTACTTAATTCGTTTACTTATTTATTGATTGTTCTGCAAGCAATTGCCGTTTAAGGTACATTTGTTATTTGCTCTGCAGTTATACATGAGTGGGAATTGTACGGGCTGTTTTATTATTTGTGTCATGTTCTCAGTTCAACTGTAGCTGACATTTACTGTGTTTTTGTTTAATATCTCTCCATAAAATATTTAAAGGAAAACCGTACGAAAGAAAATAAAGAAAAAAATAGCTAAATAAATATATAAAATAATACAAATCAGTAAATAAGTAAATAAATTAAGTAAATCATAAGCAAATCAACTGCTCTTACGTGCTGGTGGCAATTACTTCCCAGTCAACTTTGATATTCAATTCTACTATAACGGTTTCTTGCGTCGAGGGATTTGTTACCCCGCCCCCATTTCCAAATAGACTGTTCGATTTTTCTTCGAAATTGCATTTATCTAGCCTTTTTTTTCGACGTAGCTTTGTGTAATTGAAGCTTACAAGATGTGTTTTGAAATGAGATCAGAGTCGAATCCGGAAATTACGTTTTGTTTTTTTTGCTTTAAACTTTTTCTCTTTCTAAATTCGTGACGCTTCAATGGCCTTTATTTTTCCTTACTTTATTCCAACGACAATTATAAAAAGACCAGAAATATTTGAAAAGAAATAACAGCTTCCATAATAATTATATTTTGTTAATAATAATTACAGTCATTCATTTTTCAATTGTATTCTTGTACTTTTATATACCAAATGAAACATTTTATAAAACATACATATAACAAACTATTTCTAATGGTAACAGTTAAAATATAATCCTTGAAAATGGCTAAATGTATAGCCGAAGCCGCTCGGATAAAAAGATCATTCGAACAGTTTTTATATAATTTATCATCCGAAAAGAAAAACATTATTAGATCGCATGAGAAATTGTATAAAAAACTAAATAAAAGCATCCTGTCAGTCGTTTTTGATGAAATGTGCATATATATATATATATATATATATATATATATATATATATATATATATATATATATATATTCTAGAGAATGTAGGTAAATCTAAAAGGCATGACTGTGTAGCTGATCAGTATTTTGTTGTTTGATTAATTTGTATTTTTGTGGTTTATCTACCGTTTGCAGGTTATTTCAAGCCAGAAAATATTTTTAGGTTGTAAGATTATTTTTTGGAGATAATGATTTAGTGATACAATTCTTATTAATTAACCCATAGCCGGGAAGAGGAAAGGTGGTGTCATACTTTGCCCAAAGGTATTTTCGTGTAAGTGAATATAATGAACCCAACTGGAGTTGGAACGCGGCTCTCCCATTTCAAATTCGAGCCGTTATCCGTTACACTACCCACACATCCACGCTTACGGCACTTTGTGTTCCCAAGCGGCTACCCATCTAGATACTGACTTGATTTTTTTTTGTTTTGTTTTTGTTTTGTTTTTTTGTTTTTGGCGGGGTGGGGGAATAGGTAAGTGCCATTTCTTGGGAATATATGAGTATAAAGTCGGTGACCGTAATTTCTGTCTAAAATGTCTGTCTTATATCGTCTAAATAGACTTTTATTTAATTATTATATTAATATTAAAATAACCGTAATAATTTCATGTTTTTTTTTTCCTATTTTCTATTCTGATGAATCATAGTACATAACTTAATGATTGAACAAGCTCATTGCGAGATCAACAACAATAAAATACGCTTCAAAATTCTCCGTGTACATAGTTAAATATTTCAGTCTAACAACCTTTTTACAAAACCATGCAATAAAAATAATAAGTATGAATGTAGCTAATTATTTAAAGAAGTAAGAAGGTATGAATGAAAAGATTGGAAATTGAGGGAGTTTTCCGTTTCACTGAAGCAGACGTTAAACAAATAAGGGCATTATTGCTTTCTTTATCTTCCCACTTGCACTTTATTTATTTCTTATTATTATGTATGTTTTCTTTTTCTCAATAAACCCAAACTGCGTTTCATATGTCTTTTTTCTCTCGTCTTTTTTTATAATCAAAACAGAATGGTCCATTATTTATATGTAGTAATGACAGTGTGTAACGCGTTTGCTAAAGTGGGGGACAAGAAGAATTATAATATGAAACTACTGCAATGAAATTATTGAAAACGGAGAGAATAATAAAACATGTTGGTATTGTGAATATCCTTGAAGAACATTGTCAATTATGACTAATATAGATTTCTTCTTCTACTTCTGTATTCTTCAAGAACATTTTCAATCATGGCAAATAGACATTTCTTTCTTCATCCTTCTTATTCTATATCCTTCAAGAACGTTTTCAATCATGGCTAATAGACATTTCTTCTTTCTTCTGCATCCTTCAAGAACATTTTCAGTAATGGCTAATAGATATTTCTTCTTCTTTTCGTTCTATATCCTTGAAAAATGTGGCCAGTAAAGCTCTCTGTACCTTCCTGTCCTTACTCAGTCTAAGAAATTGTTTTTACGTTTTTCTTTTCTTTGCTCTGCTATCATTTCAAACTCGTTATCTTTAAGAACAATTACATTATTAAATACATTACACCAATCGCTTCCACCCCTCGATCCTGCCTTGATTACATTCAATGTCTTTCTAGTGTCAGATTCTCCAATAATCGCTTTCCTCATTATAAGCCCCAGGATTTTCAGCTGTCTTTTTCTGATTGCTACCATAAGTTTCCTCGCAGTTCATATTTTAACTTAAACTTTTCATGTTACTCGCGTGTCCCGCGTCAAGTTTGTTCTTCATCAATAAGGAAATTTCCAAACGGTTCGTTTCAGATAAGTGATTCGATATTACACTGACGTGCCAAATGTTAGGAAATAAACGACCACTATCTTTTTAAACCCTTCTAGGCGAAATGTAGTAAATAGATGTGGTATCGACTCTACAAGCAGACGGAAAACCTCTGAAGCGATGTTAAGTAACTGAATAGCGATAGCTGTCTACAACTTGCTGATGCCTGTAGATGCAGGATCTTACCTGAGAATAGATCTTTCTACCACGTTCCGTAAATACACCCATCGAGTTAATGCCGAGAGAACGCGGTGGCCAAACCATACGTCAGAATGCACCAGATTTTTCTTCAATCCGGTTTTTTTAATCATTTCACCCCAATCTAGAATGCCAATAATACGCAGTGGTTACAGGGAGTGAAAGTAAGAGACAAAATTGAGCTCAAGTAGGATTGACGAAAGGACAAAATATGAATGAGTTTCAAGAAGATAGAAGATGTTGATTGTTGGGGCGCACCCACCTTCACAACCACAATAGACTGATCCTATTATTATAAATAGAACAGTAGTTCTAGAGACTGTGAGTAGTGTAGCAGTGTACGCAGTCTCTGACTGTGCGCTGCTCCTGTCGAACTCTCTGCTTTGGCAGAGAGGAACCCGGACGAGGCTTTGCCGCAGGGCAAAGTGTCGTCCGGGGAGGTAGACAGTCCCTGAACCCGTTTATACGGGTTCTAATGGGCATATTTTTGGCCGAGCCTACGGGCTCGGTAAGCCCACATTAAACCGGCCTTGTGCCACATTCGACCCACGTGGGAGGGTTGTTAAATACAGTAGTGTAGCAGTGTACGCAGTCTCTGACTGTGCGCTGCTCCTGTCGAACTCTCTGCTTTGGCAGAGAGGAACCCGGACGAGGCTTTGCCGCAGGGCAAAGTGTCGTCCGGGGAGGTAGACAGTCCCTGAACCCGTTTATACGGGTTCTAATGGGCATATTTTTGGCCGAGCCTACGGGCTCGGTAAGCCCACATTAAACCGGCCTTGTGCCACATTCGACCCACGTGGGAGGGTTGTTAAATACAGTAGTGTAGCAGTGTACGCAGTCTCTGACTGTGCGCTGCTCCTGTCGAACTCTCTGCTTTGGCAGAGAGGAACCCGGACGAGGCTTTGCCGCAGGGCAAAGTGTCGTCCGGGGAGGTAGACAGTCCCTGAACCCGTTTATACGGGTTCTAAATGGGCATATTTTTGGCCGAGCCTACGGGCTCGGTAAGCCCACATTAAACCGGCCTTGTGCCACATTCGACCCACGTGGGAGGGTTGTTAAATACCGTAGTGTAGCAGTGTAGTGCAGTGCAGAGTGAGACTTCTGTAGTGATCAGTTACACTTCCGTTTCTCGACCGGAAGATACCGTTGGACTTTATTACTATTACTTATTGTTACTACTAACCTACGTTCGTTCTACTACTAATCTCTCTGATGGAAATACCTCTCTGAATATACCAGTATTTTTCCCTACGACTGTGTTTGTTCGTTATTAACATATACTCACGTGGAAACAGTCAACATCTCAACAGTGGCGACGAAGGATGTTTTATTGATCTCAACATTGATTGAAGTTGCATTTAAATGTTTAAAGATTGTCGTTATCAGGGAAGCAAGTAAATGAAAGGTAGCTCCAGAGGCGTTAAGTGCGAGAAAAGAAACTGTCTGAGCAGGTGTCGGTTGCATATAAACGGGCGGGAGCTAGATGTCAATTTAGTAGCACGCTTAAATTCATGTTGTCAAGCCACCAAGGGGAAAAAAATCCGTCAGAGTAGTTGCCATGAAAATATTTGTAGAAAAGACAGAGGGGAACCACCTCGCATTGGCGAGAAAGTGACTGAAGACAAGATTTCAAATCAGGATCGATTACATTACAGATGGTTCTTTGGATTTTGTCAAGAAACTCGAGATTAATAGCAAGCACATTAGATTAGATATGGCAGCAGTATTCAATGCACGGAAGAATGGTAGATTTATAAATGTGTAAGATGGACTCTGACAAGAAAAGATTTCTGCTACAACCCAGTGATTGAAATTTCCTTGCAGTTCGATGCAGCTATTGATTCGATGTAGTAGCTTTACTTCAGGTCAGCAGAAAACGTGAGACCAAGAAACCACAGTGTGTTGCTCTCCATGAATTTATCGTCTGCCATGATGATGCCAGTCAGAAAAGTTTCTCTACAATGGTTAAATGAGTTCTGGGAAACCTGGGTCTGATGTCACAGAGCACTATTCTGCTGGAATTACCCAAATTTGTTGAAGTATATGCAGTCATGAATGGGTAGTAATAGACAAAAGGCAGCGCAACCATTGGTCAAACCATGACATTTGAATACATTCCATACCATTGTGAAACCACCGAATACCTTCAAGATTTTTTTGGTTAAAACTAGTGTCCGAGGATGATTTGAGTCTGCACAATATCTAATCTATACTATTAGGAAAACGAAACAAGTGCAATTGTGACTCATTGGATTAATCTGCATCTTGCCAGTTTTCCAGGTCCCGGATAGTGACGTCATGATCTCCGTTGTTCTCATTTTAATAGGGGCATGCTTGTGGTAGTTTTTCTCACGTCCTATGGATGTTGAAGAAATCTGAACTGGCCTGCTGTATATTTTCTGGTCTCTCTTGCATTTTATGTTGGTGTGTTTGATCCAGTGTCACTTTATTTATTACCGGGGGAAATTGTTGCTTGATGCTTCTGAGCACAGCAATTAAAGATATGTGATCGGCCATTGCACTACCCACTATCCTGTCCTCATCAAACTCCGCTACTTCCTCTCGCCTCGCTATAAGCAACCTAACTGATGTTTACGTTAACTCACATGGAGTCCGATCACAACTTATATAAGTGACATTTCAATGTTATCAGAGTACGTTGGCGCCTTCTATTAGTATTATACATGCTGAGGTCATGGATTTTTGGTGCGTAGATAACAGTTTAACACTATTTTCTCGTTCTCTGTATACTTGTCACAGTTGCTGAATGGAATACGAAAATTCCATTCAATACCCATCTGTGTACATTTCGATAAATTTTGTTTGTGGGGGAGATACTGCAATTTGAATTCATAGTCTATTCGTAAACAGTTTCAAATAAAGAGATCCTTTCAATTTTGCGCCTGATATGCAAATGAGCTGAAAGTGTTCATACTCAAGTCGAGGCCGCTAAGGAGGGACTAACTATCGATTGTAAGAGAAATAAATATGTCGTTCTTACTAAGAAAAATTGTCTAAAAACGATCAACAAATTGCAGATACCAAAGTCAGCTTTTTTTTTTAAGTTTATCACCCCAAGCAAGGCTGGAAGCCACTAGCACGCAAGGGTTACAGAAGGTTTGGAGGAAGAGTAGATAGGAGTGTTAAAGGAGAGGATGTGGAGAAAGATAGTGAATCGATCAAGGCAAGGGGGTTACAGAAGATTTGGAGCGAGAGCAGATAGGAGCGAAAGGTAAAAGGATGTGGAGAAGGGAAGTGGATAGATCAAGGCAACTGGAGATGTCGATTGACGTTACACTTAAATAGTTGGAGATTGTATTTGTCAGGGAAACAGGAATAAGGAAGGGAGTTCCACAGGCGAGATGTGCGAGACATGAAGCAATTGGAGTAGAAGAGACGTCTACATCTAACAGTTTCAACGATGAAGGGGTGGGAACGGGATGCCAGCCTCGTAGGACGTTTAAATTCATGAGGCCTAGGAACCAGCGAAAGCAGCTCCTCGGAGCAATTACCGTGAAAGTATTTGTAAAAAAGACAGAGCGAGGCAACGTCGCGTCTGTGAGAGAGCGACTGCAGACGAGATGACAGATCAGGGCCAATCACATTGCATATCCGTCTCTGGATCTTATCAAGAACCCTGAGGCAAACAGCAGGATCTCCAGACCATATATGGCAGCAATACTCCATGCAAGGGAAACTACCTGGGAAGTGTTTTAACAAAGGATCGGAAAACGCAACAACGAAATATCCCAAAAGCTAAGCAATGTATTGAGAAACATTTTAGTCGAAAGAAATAAATGAGTACTAAAGTGCTATGTATTATCAACCCTCCGATATGGCAGTGAATGGTGGAAGATTTCCTTACAGATTAAGAAGAGGCAACGGAACTAGGGTTCTGCAGAAGGATACTGAGAATACCATATACGGAATATGCAAACAACGAGGAAATATTAAATAAAACAGAAACAAAAAGCAAATTTGTGCTTGATTGTTTTGTTTTTTACGGCTTATCACTCCCTTGCAAGTTTAAATAACAAAATAAAAATTAATAACTACTAGTCGGGAGTAAAGAACATCTGGATTCATGCCTTTCCTAAGGGGATTTGCATGTAAGTGAATAGAACCAACCCGACTGAAGTTCGAATTCTCCTCTCTGATTTCAAATGTTTATCCTTTACACCATCTGCACATCGAAGCTTACAGCACCAATTATTCACAAGTGGTTAACCACCTAGTTATTGGTCAGGCTCGGCGTTGCTTAACTTCGGTGATTGTACGGGAACCGATGTTTGAAATGTATTTTTTATAATTTATCGGCTCTTTTGGGATTATTTTAAGCTGTTAAATATTTTGGATTGAAATGATATTTTTTCTATTCTTGCAAGTATATATTGCATTAATATTTTTATTTAGAATAACAATCATTTTTCCAGATAAAAAGACATACGTTTTAACCCATAGCTTGGCGAAGGAGGTCAATTCATATCTTTCTCACTTGTATTTGGGCCTAAGCAAAAGTAAAGAACCCGACTGGAATTTGAACTCAGATCGCAGATTTCTCTTCTCAGAATCAAAAATAGTCATTTAAAATTTCTGTGAAAGATATAATGTCAAAAGTGGTGTTGGACAATTTAACACTCATAGGACATTTTTCAAAGCATTTCACCCCAAGCAAGGCGAGAGTGCCACTAGCAAATAAGAGGTTACAGAGAGTGGGAGCAAGAGTAAAGAGGCGTGATGGAGGAAAGGATGAAGAGAAGGACGGAGAATAGATCAACGCATCTGGAAATGTCGATTTACATTGCATTTGAATATCTGGAGATTATAGCAAGTAGAGAGAATGAGTTCCACAAACGGGAAATGCGAGACATGAAGCTATTGGAGTAGAAGAGACAGCTACATTTAACCGTTTCGACTTAGTAGCACGTTTATATTGATGGAGTTGATTGATTGATTTTTTTTTACGGTTTATCAACGTTTTGTAAGGTTACTTAAAGCCTGGACATATTTTTGCATTATAAGAATTTTTTGGAGATAATAATCATTTTCTGATACACGTGTTAATATTTAACCCATAGCTAGAAGTTGAAGAGCCTCACCTCATAATAACGGTATTTGCACGTAAGGGATTGTAACAAACCCGACTAGAATTCGAACTCTGCCCTCCGCTTTATAATTCCGAGCCGTTATGTATTTCACCACCTGCACATCCAAGCTTATAGCATCTGGTATCCCTGAGCGTTCACCAATCAATGTACTGACCAGGTTCAACTTTGCTTAACTTTGCTGATCAGATGAGAACCGATATTTCAACGTAGGTATAGGACATTAAAACAAGGTAGGCAGAAGGAGTAACTTCGAGTAACCAACCTTAGATCCATGTGTAAATGGTCAACAGAAGAGCGATGAAGAGCGTTGGCAAAAAGAAAAAAAAACTTTCAAAGAACAGGAAGTTGTAGAAGCTAACATCGTCCACATGTTGAAGGAATACGACGGCCCATAGAAAAAGAGAAGGATCTTAGGTAAAAATCGTTTTCTGTTTGCAACCTATTCCATGACTGCATATGTATTCGTGTATAAGTCGATAAAGTGTATCGATCTAAAATTATCGGTGTCTCGGTCGACTCAGTTTTTTCAAGGACATTTCATCCTAGATAGCGCCATCTTTTCTAGTATCAAAAATATCGTTTGCTAAAACCTTACTAAAAAAATCCGCCCTGCGTTCTGTAAACTTCTCGTCCATGAGCCCTAAACTGAAGATTAATCATCCGATCACACATAGATATTTATATCGATTCGATACAAAATAAAAACTTTTTTTTTTCCTGACCAAACAACAATTCATCTTCTTTCTCTTCGCGTGACTTTTAGGCTACTTTGATCGGAAGCCTCATGCGTCAGTTATTCCTTTAATCATGGACTTCATAAGTTTTGAACAGGGAGTCAAAAGGCTCACAAGGGCCTTCACAATATATGAAAATCTCTTTCATTTTTGTCAATTTCAGTCCATAGAAATAGTGATATATGTGTGAAAGTCATCAAAGAGGCAGGTATCGTTATGTATTCAAGCAGAAACCTAAAGCAATAGATAGATAGATAGATAGATAGATAGATAGATAGATAGATAGATAGATAGATAGAACAGAGAAAGAAGTAAAGTGTAAGAGAGTGGTAGACTGTTTAAGATAGAGAGAGAGGGTAAGAGAAGGACAATTTCAGATACATAGATATGAAAAGACTGAGATAGATAGATAGATAGATAGATAGATAGATAGATAGATAGATAGATAGATAGATAGATAGATAGAAGAGGGAGTAAGAGAGTTACATAGTCCAAGAGAAAGAAGAGAGTAGTGGATCATTTGATAGAGAGAGAGGTTGAGAGGAGGACAATTTTAGCGAGATAAATAAATAGGAACACCATGAGATAGATAGATAGATAGATAGATAGATAGATAGATAGATAGATAGATAGATAGATAGGAGAGAGAGAGTGTTTAAGAGACAGAGAGAAGGAAGTTTTGGACAGTTTAAGATAGAGAGATAGGTTGCGAAACGTACAATTTCAGATAGATATGAAAAGACTGAGATAGATAGATAGATAGATAGATAGATAGATAGATAAGGGAGAAAGAGACGAAAGGGTGTAGACTATGAAGATATATAGCGTAGACATCGGTCGATCAAAGACTTGATGATTTTAAGTTTTCAGTGATCAGCGAAGTATCTTTTCGGGAGCATACCCCGGAAAGCAACCATTCTGGAGAAGAAGCGGTTTAGACGTGGCTTAACTTCGGTGATCGAACGAAAACCGGTCTCTAAATGTGACGTGTCCATCAACCCGGATTTGCAATGAGCTATCTATACTTTATATTTGTTTACAAAGAAACACATTTCCATAATTAAATAATCCCCCTTTTATATAGCAATAATTTTAACTACCAGAAACGAACGTATTAAATAATGATTACTGATAATATATTTTTTGTAATTTTAAAGCATGTACGAAGAATTTCGCCATAGCATAACTTTTGGTTCGTCACACTGCCTTCTACTCATGGGTGTTTCTAATTGGTACTATTGTGGTCACGTGACCGAAGCTTGCGCTTGATCGCGACAGTATTCTTCCTGCTGTTACAGTGTAAACATAACCGCGCTGCTACCAGTGTGCACCAAAGAGGAACAAAGAGCAGTGTTCCTATTTTCTCGGGTCAGAAGGAGTGTCAGGGGCTGAAATTAATCGGTAGCTTTTAAGACAATATGGCAACAGTAAACTACCGCGTAGACGAGTGTAAAAGTTGTCGGACAAGCGTGACGCAGAACGGAGGAGTAGGATGCCCGTCAACCTCCAACTCTGTCGAGGACATTCAGCAAGTTCGAGAGATAGTAGTGGCGGACCGGCGAGTTATCATTGATGAGCTAACATGTTCTCTGTAGATTCGGATTTGTGAGAACTTTCCAATACCACAGTTCCAAAATTGAAATGTTCATCCGAGTCAATAACAATATGCCACGAGAACTACATATGTATCACGTGTACGTATTAAACGTATGTATCTAAGAAACAAAAGGAGTGACAACTACTTAAATTCGTGGGTTTACACATCAAGTTTATATATATATCTTCGTTGCTGGAAACGGATAAAAAATCATGCTCCTACGTACTAGCAGTGGATCCTGAGAAACGCCAAATTAGCAGATCGATTGGCAGGATAAAGTATGGTTGGGCCTTCGCTGACGCCAGCCCACTGCGGTAGCCGTAAAGGTTTGTAAATAACCTCAATACAGTAGGCGGAAAGAGCTCAGGTACCGTCACCCAGACTGGTTTCAAGGTGGCCTCTGAAAGATCTGGCTTTCGGCAACCCGTCGCATCTCCATTCTTCAAAACCACCTATCTCAGCCAAGACTATCAACCGCCCTGACATGGGATCAATGTCCAAGAATGTTCCATGTGGCCTCCTGAGCTATGGTGGATTCGAGCATTGTGGAGGTATTGGATGAACCAAACTCAAAATTTACTTTATAAGCATTAATATTTCAACCATAATTAACGAAAAAATAATTTAAATCTGACGGTGGATTTTAATTTTCTACTGTATGTGAATGTGTTTAGATTGCATGGCATGGACCTTCGCATCCTAATATGACGATAAACTAAATCCTCGTCCTGGGTATGACGATAAACTACATCCGGCAACAAGACTGGTTATGACGATAAACGACATCCGGCAACAAGACTGGGTATGACGATAAACGACACCAGGCAACAAGACTGGGTATGACGATAAACTACATCCGGCAACAAGACTGGGTATGACGATAAACGACATCCGGCAACAAGACTGGGTATGACGATAAACAATATCCGGCAACAAGACTGGGTATGACGATAAACTATATCCGGCAACAAGACTGGGTATTACGATAAACGACATCCGGCAACAAGACTGGGTATGACGATAAACTATATCCGGCAACAAGACTGGGTATGACGATAAACTATATCCAGCAACAAGACTGGGTATGACGATAAACGACATCCGGCAACAAGACTGGGTATGACGATAAACTATATCCGGCAACAAGACTGGTGTTGTGGTAGGATCCACCTAATCTGCATAGGTGACTACCGACTATATAAATAATGGTTGGTACCGGAAGACAGGGGAGCGAATACAGAGATCCAACTAGAGACTCTGCCCGACTGCGACTTAGTCAACACATTCTCCAGGAACGTCTTCCCAGAAATATACAGAAATACTAGATGTAAATATTGTGTACACTTTCTTGTTATAATACATTCTTGTTCTAAGTACATTTTGTGTTGCATTATTATTCCATGCATTAGTCGAGATTCAACAACTGGGTATGACGATAAACGACATCCGGCAACAAGACCTCTGATCAGGAGGTTTTGAGGAGCGTGGAACCACATCTTAATTGCTGTCAGTCTAGTAGTGCGCTTACATTCATAAAGTCTCGGTACCATAGAGGAATGTTTATCAGAACAATTACAATTAAAATATTTATAGAAATTTTCCATGTTGTATTTTTTATAACTGTGGTCTTCAACAAGTGACAAACTATTTTCGAAAGCTCATAAAAATCCTAATGTAGAATAAAAACGTTATACAGTATTAGAACCAAATTTCGTTTCATACTTATTAATTTCGTTTAACATGATTTTTCTGTTTCAAAATTTCTTTAATTTTTGTTTTATTTTCTTCTTGACTTTTTAAATTCGATATCTATCGGGAAATGAGTAGATACGAAGGGAATCCCTTTTTTAGAGTTTGTATTCTATTTCACGGTTTAAAAATAAATGTCTTAAACATATAGACATCTTTCGTTTTAGGATTATCATTTTGTTTTTATTATGTTTTATATGGTTGTCTTATTTATATCTATGATATTCCTGTTTCTATATTACTCAACGCAGCCATTTTTATTTCTTTTTCTTATCTCTACTAAGGCTTTCCTTATGCATATATAGATTTACATATACAGAAATACACGTGCGTGAGGGCATAAACAGCTTGCATTTTTGTTTTTATATACAAGGTGTTTCTTTACACATTTATTTTCATTTTCGCTAGAGTGTTTCGAATTTCATTGTTTTTATTTCTAATTTTCATGGTTCCCTTTTAAGATACACGCCTTGCCTCCATTTTGATACCATCAAATTAATTTGCCTTGTTCAATTTTTTCATTAATTGCTTTGTATTTATTAGATTTTAATCAACACTTTTAAACCAATCAATTTTGATACTTCTTGAATAGTAACATCTTTTCCTCTTTACTATATCCAAGAATCCCAGCGTCTTATTCACTTCATCCTTTGTAAATCTTTATGTTTACCGATGTTGGTTGTATTATCTGTTC
Organism: Acanthosepion esculentum; assembly: GCA_964036315.1. NCBI lineage: Eukaryota > Metazoa > Mollusca > Cephalopoda > Sepiida > Sepiidae > Acanthosepion > Acanthosepion esculentum. The sequence continues at coordinate 49,454,219 of OZ038494.1, forward strand.
TCTCTTGTTCTCTTTGCATGGCTAAGATTTTTACAGTTATTTTTAGTTTTTTTTTTCTTCTTAATTTTCCTTTTCTTTTCTTTTTCTCTCTCAGATTTAATTCTATATCATTTTTTTCGGGACCTATTGAAAATGAAATGCTTCTAGTTTCAAGATTTTTTTTTTCTTACGAAGACGCCATTTTTTATCCTCAGGGTTTTCGCGATGTATGAAGCATCGCCTAAAACTGATACTTTCGAAATGATAGAGAATATTATTTCAATAATGGCCCCAGCGCTCCCGTTTCAACCTATACAAATACAAAGATTCTGTATCTTTCCAGTTGACGACTTGCAGGCATGTTTGCACCGTATTTACTCGAGTAAACGCAGAAAACAAGGCATATATGCTTGCAATCTCCTCCATTTATCACGGAGTTGTTTGCGAAGCAGAATTGTTATGCACTAGAACCCGACACCGTTTCTCATGAAACTTTCTCCATGGGAAAAAAAAAAAAATACACATACATTTATATGAAAGCGGGAGGTAACAGCAATGCAATTTTACAACGCCGTTGTCAGGGATCTCGCCTCGTCTTTGATGTCTAATACTTTGATTCAAATAGGAGGCTCGACGAATTGCAGTTGGTTTCAAGTGTGAAGTTTTGTTGATTGTAAATGAGAGAAATATAAATTTTGTAAGATTGATTTTGATTGGTTGTTGAAAGTGTGGACAGGTGGTTCATTTTGCTCTTCGCGTAACTACGGGATATGTGGAGACAAAATATTTCTTGTTTCTCTTCCAGGGGACTTCTTAGGGTCTTGGGAAATTCTTACTCTCCAGGCGACTTCCTAAGCACTAGGGAAACACTTAGGCTTCTGGGGACTTCTTAGCTTCCTGAAGACTTCTTAGTCTCTAGGGATCTTCTTAGTGTCTAAAGGACTGCTTATGTTTCCGGGAAGCCTTTCTTTTGGGGACGTCTTAGTCTCCAGTGGACCACAGCATGAAAACAACACAAGTAAGCTAGTAACTTTAAACTATTAACATTCATAAACCAACAAGAAACTCAATTGATTTTATATGTTATTGCGTAATTATTTATATATGGTATTGTGGAACTTTTAAAATATATTTTAGGATTTAATTTCTATTGTAATTTTTTTCTATCCGTTCATAAATTACTAATTTTTCAAGGCACATGTTTTGTGGTGTCTACAAAAACCGTTATGAATGAAAGTGTGCTCTAAATTTTAAGTTTAATATTGAAATTTAATATATATATATATATATATATATATATATATATATATATATATATATATGTGTGTGTGTGTGTGTGTGTGTGTGTGTGTATGTATGCAGGGTGGGTCAGGCAAGAGTAGTGCACAATATGGATGATTTATTAAAAAGATAATTACATATGAAAATGTTATTTACTAGTTATTTAATTGTTATATGTGCTATCCAAAATGTCCTCCTTTTTCAAAACACATTTCAATTATTCCCCCTGCATGATTCATTAACTCGTCTGCGAACTTCCTCTGCCATTTTATTGCATTCATATTTAATTCTCTATTCAAGTTCCTTAATATTCCGTAGGCGCGTCTGATGAACAAATGATTATGAATGGCGACACAAAATAAGAAAATAAGTAAATGGCAAAACAATTTAGGCATTTAAAACATGATTAATTAATTAACCTTCATGCTGCACGGCCTTTTGTCTCTCTCTCTCTCTCTCTCTCTCTCTATATATATATATATATATATATATATATAGATAGATAGATAGATAGATAGATAGATAGATAGGTTGAAGAACGATTCCAGTTGAATCGATTACATTCACATGTGATAATACCCTTGGGAAAGGTATTAATCCACTTCTCCTTCCAGCTATAGGTAAATCTTTAAAGCTATAGGTAAATCTTTAAAGAATTTAACACGCGCAGCACAATTTGATGGCAAAAGTGGAAAATATAGAAAGGGAAACTGTAGAGAGCCATGATTATATCTGTCCTGAATGAACGTGGCTTTTTAAGAAAAATATCATTTAGGAGAAAAATTATTTAAAACATCAGAGGTGTATCAAGACAGTAAAAGGTGTTTTGGCACACCAGACAAAATAATTTATAACAGCCTCCGTTTACATATTCCTTTGTTTATTACATTATACATCGATCACAGATATTAAACATGAGCATTTATCCCCTAGCATCTATCCCATTACATGAAGTTAAAAGAAAATAAAAACTGGATAGGTTTATTAGTGGGTTGGTGCATAATTATCAGGCGTTTTGTAACAATATTTATTATGCAAAAAAAAAACATAACAATTCAACAATAACATTTTTAAATTAGTATCATTATCGACACTCATTTTTATAACCTGAAAATAAAATAATACTTTTATTAAAAAAATGTAAACAAAACAGCAATTTTTATGCGTTTTTAAACCATATTTATTATGCAAAAAAAAACATAACAATTCAACAATAACATTTTTAAATGATTATTCCGGAGCGTATTATTATCGACACTCATTTTTATAACCTGAAAATAAAAAAGTAAACAACAGAACAATTTTTATTTACTCGCCTACAAAAACGCCTGATAATTATGTACCAACCCAATATAAAATTAAGATTATCCATTTTCATGAATTCAGACCGAGTGGTTAAAATTGTAATATAATAGACATAAGCTCCGGAGGAACATCCCCCAAAGCGATACATTTCCTCGAGAACAGACTAGGATTATTACTTGGCGCCCGAGGCTTCCGCAAACGGTGAATTCCGAGTGGGTTTGGGCAATTTTTATCATTAGTCAATGTACGCGGGGGGTTACACTTTAAAACTGACCTTGTATAATATTCAGTTCGAGTAGCTGTGATGATAAAATTTTCAATTTAATGTAAGATAAAAATCCAATCATTACGTAATTCTTAAACAATCTAACCAATGTAATATGTGAAAGTCGGATACAAGGAAGTGGGATAAATAAAATATTAGCTTGAGACATGAATAATTTCCGTTTTTGCTCATCAACTTTCTTCTTCAATAAATGAACTACATCAATTATATTTTATTCTATTATATATTCACCATATGCAGTCTCTTTAATATCTTTTGAGTAAAATTTGATGCGAAAAAAATTCAACGAAATCTTGAATCTGGCTTTGATTTCATTATGGTACGTAGACCTTATGGTTTTAAGCGCAGTACTAGATTGGCGGCAAGGTCTCATCATTTTAAAGTTTAAATGGCTAGATATAACATTTACTTCTCTTGAACTTCTAGTTTGTAAAACTCTCATCTAGCTTCTTGCTTTCCGGTAAACTTTGAACTTTAAAAATTTAAATGCAATGTCAATCGTTACCTCCTGTCTTCTTAATTCACTCTCTCCTTAATATTTTTCAGCCTATTCTCCCACACTCAGTAACCACTTGCGTCTTAGTGGCCTTATTCCCTTCCTTGGGGTGAAATGGCTTTTAAAAAAGGACTAGAGAATGTTTTCCCCCGGTAAAGCGTTTAGCAGCGATCGAAAAAGGTAATAATCGATTATTGCAAGGTAAGGTGATTATTGCTGATAAGACCAGAACAGACCGACCGATTTCCATTTTTGTCCTATTTTTTATTTTTTAAGTATGCGGACTGATGCTATTATCGAAGGGAACAATATTTTCATTTTAATCCACTGTGTATGCTGCCATTGCCGTGCTAATAATATATTTTGTTGGTGTGTACCCCAAATGTATTCTTAACTCACACGTATGATTATTCATTCGCCATGAAAATTGGTTCCCCAAAACGGACATTACTTTCCGCGCAACCTAATAAAATGTACCACTTAAAATTGGATTTTCATGATTAAATACCAAATATTCTGGCAATTTTCAACAGTAAGTTGTACATTCAGTACATTTCTTGTGGCCTAGTAATTTAGACAAGAGTTACTGGCAGAACAGTATTATTAAGCGCTTAATGTAAATATACTGATAATTAATTATACTGTTGCATTGCCAGTCAGTCAGTTATGTGTCATGCGTGATACACGCTTAGGTCATCATGTATCTTTCGATACATGACTGACGAGGCAGATTTTTCCCTGCAATAGGTTGCCATTTCTTTCTGCGGTAGACCAGTTGCTATTCAATGCTATAGAACCCTGTCTGTCCGGCAATTTACCCATAGTGAAGAAGAAGTGTGAGAAGAAGAGGATTCATGCCTTTCCAACGGTAATAGCACGTAAGTGAATGTAATGGATTCGAGTGGAAATCGAATCTCCGATTCCTCAATCCGAGCCGCTATCCATTACTCCACCGTGCACTGAAATTTATTTTGACTATAGATAGTCATATTACATGATTTTACTATAAAAACGGATTTGAACTTTAAAGTTATTTGTTGTCATTAATTTTTACTGATTTAATAAATATTTTATGCATTATGTAAATGTGTTGTTTATAATTTTACATATATTTTATAGAGAAAAAGAAATTAGAAAGAAAGAGACTACCTTTAGAAATACTTATAAGTTCCTTCTTCCCACCAGATACCAGCGTACTTCTGCTTTGTGGGAGGTTATGCTGATGACGTAGATATTCCTACTTGAAATAAGAACTATCCTCAACAAAAAAAACTACATGCTCTATACCAAAAATATGACTCAAGAGAAACCTTTCCAAAACAGAAACTATGATTTGGAATTGAAATACAAGCAGTGATAGAAGATACCCCGAATCCATCATGAAACCCACAGTGGGAAATTAATAAAAACTAACCACTTCAAATACTACGAGGTATGGGTTCAGTTATAAAGAATTTAGGATGGGGAGCATAAGGAAATTGAACATAGAATAGGTTTCAATAGAGCCTGAACTGTCCGACATAGCAAATAGTCATGTTCTTAAAATTCTAGACTCACATGCCTGGCGACCAACTGGTTCAGTAATGTTTAAACAATCAACCATTTTCTCTGATCAATGATTACCAATGTAATTCTGGCGCTACAGAATCACAAAAGTCTTTACCAGATTTAACAAAAAAACAATAACACAGGTCACTTGAAGTCTTTGAACCGCAACATCAACTGAAATAGATAGCATTTGTAACTAAAAGAGAAATTAACGATATAATCAATATTTCTACACAGCCTTGAACAAAAGATTAGGAAGGAAACCCTTTCGAACAATATCAATGCCAGAAAGAGTGATAACGATTAGCGGACTTGAGAAACTTATTTTCTGTAAAAAAAAACTGGTTTAAGAGAAAGATTTCATGAATTTTAACCGACAGTAAGAGTAACTGAATGTCAAATGTTTCCTCATAAACATTACCAACAAACCAAACGATGACCTAGAGGAATGAAATGCAAGCAGCTGTGGAGTGCCATATCTTCAAAGGACCTGGCAGATAAAAGATTTTATAAATCTCAACCAAAAGTAATACTAACTGTTCGATCAATGAATGCCAAATGTTTCCTTATAAGGAAACAGCTAATCTCACCATTGCCAACAGACCAAAATGACTTAGAGGAATTAAAGACAAGCAGCTGTGAAGAGCTATATCTTCAAAGGACATGGCAGATAAAAGATTTTATAAATCTCAACCAAAAGTAATACTAACTGTTCGATCAATGAATGCTAAATGTTTCCTTATAAGGAAACAGATAATCTCACCAATACCTACAAACCCAAAATGATTTAGTGGAATGCAATCAATACGTGCAACTTCGGAGAACCATATCTTGAAAGGATCTGGTAGATAAAAGAAGATTTTATAAATCTCAGCCAAAAGTGATACCAACTGTTCGGCCAATGTATGCCAAATGTTTCCTTATAAGGAAAAAGCTAATCTCACCATTATCAACAGACCATGAATGACTAAGTGGAATGAAATACGTGCAGCTGCGGAAAGACATGTCTTGAAAGGACCTGACAGACAAAAGAAGATTTTATAGATCCCAACCAAATGTAATACCAACTTTTCGGTTAATGAATGCCAAATGTTTCCTATAAGGTTACATTTGATCTCGCCATGACAAACAACTCGAAATGACTTAGGGCAATGAAATAGAGGCAGCTGTGGAGAGACATGTCTTGAAAAGACGTAGTCGATAAAACAACATTTTTATAAATTTCAACCAAGTAGCATTAACTGTTCGATCAACGAATACAAAGTGTAAAAGAAACAGTTAACATCACAATTACCATTGTCATAAGCATAAGTACTTTCTAAAAATGTATATTGTAAATGCACTGTTTTTGAAAGTAACGAAATAACATCGCATGATGTCGGAGCTCGTTACCATATACTTGGAAATTCATCAAAAGATGGAATGTTTCTGTTTTAAATAACCAACAAAATGGCTGATAAGTTTTTAAAAATCAGCCACACAACAGAGGCGACACGTTATGGCACTAATCCGGAGATCTTTTAGTTCTGATTTAGTCCTTGTTTATATAAATTACATTAGAACTAATGTATTCACTATATTCTGTCCATTTTGCAATTCATATGTCCGTTGATCAAAGATACCTACATGGAATTTTCGAATGAACTCTTTGGGACTAACTTTTCTTTACCGCTGATTAATTGTCTTTGGATATCTTGTATCGTTTCTTCCTTTCTATTGTACGACTTAGCGGTTACTTGCTCTGTTTACACTGAATCTAAGTTTGTACAACCCAAACTAGGGACTGAAATCACAATTGCTACGCCACCAAATTCACGAACAAACCTTTTAATCCAGTACACTAATGGCGTTGTTTGGTCGTCTGTTTTAGTTATACAGCTACACAGAAAATAAAAATAGAGGAAAATAAAATGTTACTTAAAATACCGGTTTAAATTGCGCAATTTTATAAAATTGAACTGTCTTGTATAAAAACCAAACAGATGATATCATGTTGAACAATTTTATATTCCGATCATTTTAAGGGACAGTAGAGAGAGAGAAAAGGTAAAATTTATAAAGTATGACTGGAAATCAGCGATAATTTGTTTTTGCTTCTTGTTTTTCTTTTTTTTTTGTATTTTTGTTTTCTTTTTTTTTAAATAGGGTTTGTCTAGACTGACTCCGACGTTTCAGTAAGCTTCAAGATAATTGGCTAAAACAATGCATAAACAACGAACGGCGACAACCGTTCTAAACAAAATCAGCAATGTCGGCAGAAAATCGTTTTTTATTATTCTAAACTTCTTTTCTGCTAATTGTCGTTGGCATCCCGCCTGATAAAGTTATTTCTCCAAAGCCGTTGTCAAATGAGGAGAAAACTGACTTTTTTTTTTCAAATCAAAAATGTTCGTCTCGTATTTGCAATTTAAATACTAAAATTATATATACGTTGAATTTTAAATTTAAATTTTAAATGCTACATTATATATATATATATGTGTGTGTGTGTGTGTGTGTGTGTGTGTGTGTGTGTATGTGTGTGTGTGTAAGGTGGCATTAAAGTCACTATAATGTTGTCTACAATAAGACAAAGCAATTAATCAAGAGTCCAGAAATTTATTATTAAATTGGTTCTGGTTAACTCTGGTTAATAACAATAATATTTTATCGTAAACAAAATAAATTAATTACCAATACTGTTCGAACAGCAAACCACATGCTTCAATGCTTTGCTTTTTTTATTATAAGTAAATTTATAGTGTAGTGACTTCATTGTCAGTATATATATATATATATATATATATATATATATATATATATATATATATATATATATATATATATGTTAGTGCATTTAGGCAGCATATCTTCATTCAAACATGTTTCATTGAATAATATAGACATATTGTGTCTATTTATTTTGATACTGATCTTTTCCAGTTTATTGATGTCAAGATGAGATTCATCAAGGAAAGTACTTTCGATCTTTCCCAAGATCATCTTCAAGGGTAAAATACAAAGACAATCCAACCTTTAACTTCTCAATCACTAATCTCTCGCGCAAGTCTTTGATTTCCCCAAGCGTTTCCCCAGTAACCCTGAGGGACATGCTTCTCTCGTCGATCTATTTCTTACCTCTATTCCTAATTCTTTTCGTACTATGCAGCGTTGGTATCTTGGCAACTCTGATCATGCAATAGTGTCTGTATACCTCTCTTTCCGTTCCACCATCAGCCAAGAATCTCCTATCAACATACCTTTCTGTTATGAGCGAGCATGTTGGTATTCGTTCACTGTTGTGACGTCTCTTTGAATTCTTAATCATCCTGTTCAAAAATGCGAGTTTGAGATCTCCCCCTATGTGAAAGCCGGCATAGATGTTTCCATTCCAGCAAGAAAATACAAAATTAAACAGCGTTCATCTCCTTGGTTTTCACCTGCATACTCGGCGGCTATACGCCACAGAAATCAATTCTTCTGGTTGGACCAGAGCGACACGTCTGATTGCAACAGACCTCTCTTTGTCTCTGCTCCTAACGGGGGCAAGCGTGTCCTCAATGAAGCGAATTTAATCTTTGCTGATAGAATAAAACAACGTATAGCCCCTTGCAACTTCGGTTCTAGAGATTCTTGACGCCTCTGAAAGTGTGTGCTGACCAACAGCAAATTATCACCCTCTCCTCTATTCAATCAATTCGACGTCCTGACATCTACAGCAGATAAGGTAGAATGCTTTGCTCGGAAATACTCTTCAAACAACACGCTACTCATCTGGAATACCCACACCTGTTTTCTCCCTGGAACTGAACATCTACTGAGTGACCAGTTGCTGGTAACCCGGCAACTGGTCTCTAAATTAAACTCTCATAAGGCAAGTGCATGTAACGGGATCTCATCTGTCGTCCTAAAGAAATGTGCTCCCGAGTTGGTTCCAGTTCTCTCCAAACTCTACAACTATTGCCTCGCTGATTCCTGCTTTCCATCTAGTTGAGTTGGAATTCCTCCTCTGTATTTCCAGTTTTTAAGAATACTAGAAAACATTCTGAGACCTATAACAATCGCCCTATTAGTCTCCTACAGTATTCGGGGCTTTAATCAATGTTGATGTGGTCAAATAACTTACTTCTCACGACCTACTTTCTGACAAATTATGGCTTCCTCTTTGCCCGGTCTACCCCTGAATATGTATATCAAGTTCTTCATAACAACAACAAAGCTCGAGCTATGGTTCTAGATGTCTCAAAGGCGTTTGACAGGGTTTGGCATGCTGGTCTTCTGCATAAGCTTCAGGGCTATGGTATTGCAAGACGATTGTTTGATCTAATCCAATCATTCCTATCAAATCATGAAATGAATGTCGTTCTGAACGAGCTTGCTTCCAGAGCCTTTGAGTCGAATGCGGATGTTCCCAAGGCTCTAACCTGAGTCTTACGCTGTTTCCGATGTCATCACTTCCCAAGTAGGCATTTATGCAAATGACACTACTATTTACTCCTGTCTCAATAGCAAATCCGTCAGAGCTGACAACGTTGACGTTGCTGCTGCTCTTGAAAAGGGCCTCCAATCAGTGGTTAACTGGGGAAGGTAATGACTTGTAAATTTTAATGCCTCCAAAACTAACCTGCTTTCATTTAACCACCACAGAGAAACTTCCCTGTCCGCCATCAGTATGGCTGATGCTCAACTCCCGGAAAGCGTCTCACGGAGCCTTCTTGGCCTCAGGTTTTCAAATGATTTGAAGTGGAACAACTCCATTGAATCAATAGATGCATCTGCTGCAAGGAAAGTTGGTTTATTGTGTCGTGCCAAAAGGTGTTTCTCGTTAGAGTTCATTGTGCACATTTACAAATCTACCATTCGGCCGTGCAAGAATTCTGTAGTTTTTTTAGTTAATGGTCTGTCTTCTCTTGGACTACATTATCTAATATTTCCCATTCTTTCTAAATCAACTTTCTCTTTCTAAATACAAGTGTCCTTTTCATTTCCATTTCTTATAAAACTTCCTTGTTGTTCAGATTTCTTGATAGAACCACATCTCTATTGCTCCAAGTCTCTTCTTTTTCAACTCTTAAGAGATTGCTCAGAATTCACAACTCTTTTTAAGCACATTTTTCCAGTCCCAATCGTATTTTCTTAGATTTTGGAAGGCAACTTTCTCTTTTCACTTTAGAGATTTATATGGTATTCGTTCGTTATGTTTCAGATGAATACATTTGGAGCGGCAACATTTGAAAGGGCCTGAAAAGACAGACCACTGGTTGACTCAAGACATGTGAGTGAAATTGGGTAGGCGGATGCCCTGGTGGGAGGAATCGTCGATAGCTGTGCTAGCAAAAAGTCACAAGTCATCGTAGCCGAGGGCTTGAGCGTGCTGGCCTTATTCAAATTGTTGATCACGCTAGATAAAACGCTCTTTCCCAGAAACTGTAACTAAGGTCTGCTCAGCATAGTTGCAGTATAAACCACGGGGGGGGGCTGTGGGTGTTGAATAAACATAAATGCCTGAACAAGCATCTGCAATAGGGACTGGCTAGCCGTTCTAGTAAACGGGTATCCTAGAATACGTGTGGCCAGCTATATATATATATATATATATATATATATATATATATATATATATATATATACATTTAGTGACATCCCCTTTTTAAATTCCCGGAGATAAGGAATTTATATATAAAATAGGCTGTGATTCGGGAAGTTTTGCTCAAAACCTGTAATGGCTATAATGCCAAAACCGCACACTAAAACTTGTTCTTAAATAAAAATGTCGGATCGAGACTTTCAGATGGATGACATGTATGGCGCAAAACCCGTTCAGAAATATCTAAACTGTCAGCTGAATATAACCACTTGATCAGATTAATAGTTAAACAGGTCTTCCATCGAATAAAGACTGTAGGTCTTAGCGAGGAACATCCTTAATCGATCTTCCAGTACTGTAGCTATAGAATCCCCGATGATAAACTGTACTAAATAACAGAAACCACATCACCTGGTGCCTTTCAACAAGAGCGACTACTGAAATGGAAACGGCTATTATTAATATTAGAATTACCGTTACTAGGGAAGAAGACGTTTCCTATTTGGGCTTACGACCACATCATGCAGAAACACCGCTTCCCATACGATCACCAAAGTTAACCAACGTCGAACATGGCCAGTAACTAGATGGGTGACCGTTTGGGAATACGAGGTGCTGTAAGCTTGGATGTGCAGGTAGCGTAATGGATAATGGCACGGAAATGTTAATTGGAAAAGGCGAGTTCCAATTCCCGGTAGTTTCGTTATATTCACATGCTCGTATATCACATTGGGAACGGAATAAATCAATCCCTTCTCTCCCCTAGCTATGGGTTAATTAGTTAGACTTGTATTGCTAAATCATTACTATCGGAAAAAACAAAAAGATTCTTACACTCTAAAAATATTTTCTGGCTTTAAATAACCTGGAAAGAGTCGATAGACTGTAGAAAATGAATCAATGTTTTTCTGTGTCGTCTGCATATCAGGTTCCCTATCTTTCTTTTTCTGTTAGGTTTTTCTACTCCTTCATTTTATCTGTTCCTTTTTTTTAAATTATTAATTTGTTTAATTCCACATAATCATGGCTCTTCGTATTTCAGATTATAATTTTCCCCTTTTTCGTCGCTTTTTGTATTGACTTTGAGTTATCTCCCTTTATTACCGCTATTTCCATTCATTTTTGCCTCTAATGGCCGCTGTTTCCTTTAATTAGAGTTACCAATTTGCTAAATCCTAACTTCTACGTTCATTATTCCTCAAAGCCTGGCTTCTGTTCTTGATTCTGTTCTTGAAATTTAGCGATTCTCTCATACATTATTAGGAATTGTTTATTTTCTGAAAATCACATTTTCCTCTTAACTTTGAAGTTTAATTTAATTTTGAATTCTTACCCCAACCCTGCAATCGATTGCTAGATTAACTTTGTTGATGGCGGTTACATCTTTTATAGTACTGTATTTGTCAACAATTATGGAGTCAGTTTAATTTTTCCCATTTGGTCTTTTCCAAATATGTTTTTATCAAATTTAATTTTTTTTTTCTGTTGAATATATTTATAATTTTCAATTTGCGTGTTTCTCTGGTGTTAACATTTCGTTCTGTTATTTCTCTTTTTTATTCTAATTTTAAAAAAATTAATCTCACTATATTCTTGTGCATATCGCTCTGTTTCAAGTCGCCCATTAAAAAGGACGGAGTTTTCTGTTTGTCTTGTAACCCTAATGATATATTCCAAGATTTTTCAAATGTCTTCATCTGAATTTATTTGTTCAAATTTGCAGTATATATTCCTCTTATTTTTAGTGTTTATCTTTTACAGGGCTATTTTTAATCAGTTCACTTCAAGTAAGTCGATAATTCCACTAAGACGCAAAGAGATTTTGGAAGTGAAAGGGAATGAAAAGACTTTAGAACAAACCGGAAACCGAATCCTAAACAGGAAAGAAAAAAGAGTTACATCGCTACTACTATTTAAAAAACCGGGGATGAGTGTAAATGAAATGATAGGTGAACCTATCTACTATTATATACAGGAAGGCCAGAAAGTATTTTCTATTTCAGATGGCTCACACGAGCTCCTACAGTTTGGAAGAGAGGCTGCTTGCAAATGTATGGACACCTGATGATGTGCATTCTGGCAAGAGCATGGAGGATGTGTGACATGACTTCAGTGCAAGATTCGGCGAACCAGCTCCTCCGATGAGGACGATACTGCGATGGGAACATAAATTGTTTTTCACAGGATCAATTTAGGACCAACCAAGGACAGCATGAACCTCAACGTGAACGGACATATGTGAAGAGGCGGAGGCAACTGTGCTACGATCACCCAAGAAGTCACCACGAAAACGGTCTTCCGAGCTAGGAATTCCCAAAACCACAATGTTAACACACATGACAAAGGATCTTCATTTCGTCAATGAAAGTAAATAAACTGAATCCAGTACGTGTGCTTTGTATTACCGTATTACTTGTTCCTCTATTGTTCTCATTACTTTTGGCAGCGCGGTGGTGGGTGACAAGACGTTCGGGCCAAACTGTGCTACTTAACTTTTCCCATTTTGACTTTTACCAAAGCTAATTCACATCCTCATTTCTTTTATAGAAAAATCGGCTCGTAGTGAGAAATCGGAGAGCTGAGTTCGAATTCAAGTCAAATTAATTACATTCATTTACGTGCTAATACCCTTGGGAAAGGTATGAATCCTCTTCTTCTCCCCCCACCACAGCTATGGGTAAATAGGAGGACAGACCGTGTTCTATAGCTTTGAATGGCAACTGATCTATCGCATAAAGAAATGGCAACCTACTGTGGAAAAAAATCTGCCGTTTCTGTCATATATCGAAAGGTACATGATCGCCTAAGCGTGTATCGCGCATGGCACCTAACTGACTGATTCCTAATTGGCGACAGGGGAAAGTAGCGAATGACCCATTTAACGAGCGTGTGTGTATGGCTTGCCAGATCAGGGTTTAGATGGGACATCAAAATGACAAAACTTCTAAGAGCTACAAAGAACAGGAATTTGTGGAGAGCCATGATCAGACATGTCCTGAAAGGACACGGCATACATAAGACGAAGTTCCATAATTACGATTTTGCATCATTCTCGAGAGCTGAAACATCCTTTTCTCTATGATTTCTTTTTTTCATTGGTTGATTCGTTTTCTACGGTTTATCAATCTTTTCCAGGTTATTTAAAGCCAGAAAAGATTTTTAGATTGTAGGAATTTTTTTGGTTGAAGATGATAATAATTATTTAGGAATACAAGTCTTACAAATTAACCCATAGCTGGAGGAGAATCGGTTGATTAACATCTTCCCAACGGTATTTGCGCGTCAGTGAATATAACGAATCCAACAGACATTGGAACACGGCAACCATCTATAAATTCTGTGCATTTATCCATTACCCCACCCATACAGTATCCATTGCATCACCCACACATCCAGGCTTACAGCACCTGGTAGTCCCCAACGGTCACTCATCTATGTGCTGACCAGGCTCGACATTGCTTAAGTTCGATGAATCGTACAATAACCGATGTTTCAGCATGAGGTGGTCGTAAGCCCCTCTCATTTCTCTTTCTGCTTTCATTTTTTTTCTCCGATAAATTCCCACTCTTTTCTTTACATTGAAGACGTCTACCAAATTTCCGTAACTTTCTCTTTGTCTTATGACATTATTGTTATATAGGAATAAAGTTTGAACATAGTTAGCCAGTGAGCAAACACAGGCGATCCCATTATTAAATTAAATAGACCACATGACAAATGAGGAAATGCATACATAGGAAGTCACGTGACGGCTAAGGATCGTTATTTCTATTATGTCCTCTATTACTATACGGTTTGCTATTCTCTACTCTATTCACTATACTATTTCTCTATTCGGATCACTATACGGTGGTTACTTTCCGAGCGAGTATTATCGAGCAAGTACTATTAGTCCGAGTGTTATTCAAATGCGTCTAACACCAGTAATGTTCAACGGCGTACTATAGTTGTATCTGCGATTACAAAGTCTCTACTACAACGAGCATTACGAAAGTGACAACGAGTATTCGTTGACATTACAAAAGTGGCCACCGGTCCCTTAAAATCACAAAAATTACTTATGTCTTATGTGAACATTTTCAAAGTCCAGGCATATATAATTATTATTTCTGGTGTATACAGGGTGCGATGAGTAAATTGTTGCCATTTTATATTTTTAATTTCGCGCATGCGCGTTGTTTGTTTTTGATTTTGTCGATTGCCCAGTATAATAGGGTCAGTTGGGCACCGTCTGTGAGAATAAGAGCACCTTGACACAAATTACTAAATAGTATAATGTATTGCTTGGCATTCACAACGAAAGCCCCAATAAGAACATTTCAGTGTGTTTGGGTGTCAATCTTAGGATACTGCAAAGGATTCAGAAAGAGATAGATGAGTCTAATGGTGATTACGAACGTACATTAGCTCGGAAAACTCACTCTGACCGTTCTGATAAGTAAAGAACTACCAAATTTGTTGGTGAGGGTCTCAGACCCAACACAAAAGCCTACATCAAGTTTCTTGAGGAGGTAGTGCTGCCCTCGGTTAAGAGGGTGGCTGCTGGAAGACGCTATGTCTGGCAACAAGACTCTGCACCATGATACAAAAGCAGAACTCATTCATGTCTGTCAGACAATTTCTGCAACTACATCACCCCTTACATTTGAGCAGCTAACTTCGCTCACTGTAACCCCCTTGATTATTATGTGAGGGGCACATTTGTGTGAGAGAACAACAAAACTCTTTGTAACACCAAAGATGAACTGAGGGCAAGAATTATGGAAGCATTCAACAGTTTAAACAGGGTGACCGTACAGAAGAGTTGTAGTAGATTCCGAAGTCGTCTGGGAGCCTCAGTATTATTTAATAAGTCTACTCTCCAGTATTTCAAGATATTTCTTGAAATTTTGAAATATATCTGTTAAAACGAGATGTCAGTGATATTTTCATTTTGTTTTGTTTTTGTTTTTTTGGGGGTTTTTTTGCATAATTTAAACGACAATTTATACATCGCACCCTGTAGAGTTTACAACTGTTTCATTTACCCGATCTGGTCTTTCCAAAGTCTATTTACAACCTCAGTCCTTAAAAAAAAAGCAACTATTCCTTATTGTCTTTTCGCATCTTTCTCGAGAGTTAATTAATATTTCACTCAACTATTTCTTTTCGTTATTCCATTTCATTCCCCAGCAAAGTGTCAGTCTTGCCTCTATTTTTACATCGAAGTCTAAAACAGGGCAATCTTTTCTTTGTCTTATAACATTACTGAGATGTTCCTAGAATTCTTCGACGCCATCATATAAAATTTACAAAGTTGAGGAATATAATTTTTCCATCAGGTCATTCCCAAGCACGTTTACAACCTCATTCTTTTTTTCCCCCATTTTTTAAGTATCCCTAATTGTCATTTCGACATCTCACTCGGGAGTTAATTAATATTTCACTCTCCTATTTATTTCCCATATCCTTTTATTTTCCACCAAATTGTCACTCTTGTGCCTACTTTTAGACTGAATTCGCCCATTAAAGTGATGCAATTTCCTTTTTGTCTTGCTACACAACTGATATCTTCATAAAACCCTTCAATATCATTATATAAAACTTGGGGCATAGGCTTGTCTTATTTTTAGAGTGTAACCTTGCAACAGCAAACAGTAAAAAAAAAATACACCGTCGTCTTTATTATTCTTTTTTTTTTTTTTTACTTTGCTCTTTTGCAGGTGCAAAAGAAACACCGTAACGTCTTTTGAGCAAGGAAATGAAAAAAAGTAATATTATATAGGATATTCCTTAAGAGAAAATACCTAAAATACGAAATGAGCGGAATGGAAAATATATAATTCGTGTTTATGGAATACAAAATTATTTCAGAAGAAATTAGTTATAATTCTTTCAATTGTGTTTTTTCCTGTGGAATCAGGTATATAGATTCAACGTGATAATGCCTAACACACACGTACGTGCACACACACACATACACACACACACACGTGTGTGTGTGTAAAAGATCAGATATAACTAAAATATATCAAAATGAACAATATGAATAAAGACAAAAGGAAAACTTCTTTACCTACACATTTTGTCCTCTAATAGACTTTATCAAGGCAAATGTAAGGATTTTATTTTGAAACAAATATTTATAAAATAAAAGTAAAAATATCATTAGGTTTTCAAAATTTTTAAATTTCAAGAATGCAAATAAATATTCTTCAGTTTAACTGTGAAAGCCAAGATGAATTAGAGTGAATACTAAATAACCTAAATAAATGAACGTGAGTAAATATTGTTATTGCTGAATTTGTTTTTTTTGTTTTTATTATTATTATTATTATTATTATTATTATTATTAATAATAATAATGATGATGATGATGATGATGATGATGATGATGATGATGATGATGATGCAACTAGGAGGCACGGTGGAGTAGTGGTTATAGGTTCGGATTGAAGAAATGAAGAGCCGAGTTCAAATTCCAGTCAAATCCATTATATTCACTTATGTGCTAATACTCTTTGGGAAAGGTATGAATCCTCTTCTTCTCCCTCCAGCTATGAGAAAATAGCAGGACAAACTGGGTTCTATACAAACTGGGTTCTATAGCCTTGGATAGCAACTGGTCTAGGTGAAGGACAACCCTGAATTCAAAACCTGCGGAGGATCGTTTGGGGACCTTGTAACACGGAAGAGTCGAGTACATACACACACACACACACACACACACACACACATACATATATATATATTTATTCAGATAAAAATATATCTGTAAATATAATAAAAAAATGCGAATAAAGACAAAAGGAAAATTTCTTTACCTGCGCATTTTGTCCTCTGATGGACTTTATCAAGTCAAATGTAAGAATTTTATTTTTCAACAAGTATTTATAAAGAGAAGTTAAAATGTTAGTTTTTCAGAGTTTTTTTTTTTAAATTTACGAACGCTCATATATATATATATACATCAGGCTATCTGAAAGCCAAGGTAAATTATGGATGAAGCTAAGTGACATAATTTAATGTCTGATAAACGAAAGTGAGTAAATGTAATTGTTAATGTTGTAATTTTAATTTATAATTTAATCATTATTATACATGCTATCAGCTGCTTTGAAGTGGCGTAATAGTTAGCAAGCTTGTCTCCCTCGATCAATTACGATTAAATAGTGAGTTTGATCTTTACATTCGGCCTTGTGTCACATCTAACCTACGCTTAGAAAATCGCTATATAATTTCAGTTTAAGATTAATTTATCCATTATATATTTCAAATAATAGGGTTTTTATTTAACCGTTTTCTTTAAAGTTTTGAAATTTTTATACTCATGTATGTTAGCTTGTGAAAAAAGATATTGCAATTAGAAAAAGAGTTATTTGAGAAAATACGGAAACCAAATTATGTTTTGGAAAGATTTGATGGCGGCAAGTTATTACCTGTCTTAATGAATTTGTTATTGTTCCGATTGAAATTGTGGTTGGACTTATTACTATGTATGAATAATGCATTTTATATATTGGTGTGTATATGATAAGTTTTCTTTTATTTTTTAATTTTCTGCAAGTTTCCCCCAATATCT
The DNA here is from genome assembly GCA_964036315.1 of Acanthosepion esculentum. Lineage (NCBI taxonomy): Eukaryota > Metazoa > Mollusca > Cephalopoda > Sepiida > Sepiidae > Acanthosepion > Acanthosepion esculentum. Next base: position 49,472,241 of record OZ038494.1, read on the forward strand.
TGTAAACATATGAAGTTCATGTTTCCAGTGTTGAGTTATTTAAATACTTATTTAAATGTATGTGTATGTCTCTGTGTGTGTGCCTGTGTGTGTGATTCTATCGAGAAAAAAAACATATATATATATATATATATATATATATATAGGTTGACACCGAAGTCAAAATGCAGCGGCGACAGCTTGTTTCAAGCTTAAACACAATCTTCAAGGAGGGTGCGTTGTGTTTTAGCGCAACTATTTATATATGCTGGCCAATGGTCCACCATGCGTAAGTTTATTGTATTATTCTAATGGTTAATGGGTGAGCAGTAATGGTTATGTTCCCAGTTATTCTAGAGGCGTTTGTGTAGAAACAATTGTGGATACGAATGCAGTTGTGTGGCCATCTTATAGTGTTGTTAAATCTTTTGCTCATTAATTATTAATCATTACTTTATTATTTGTTGTTGGTTGTTATGATAGCTTCACTTGTCTTTAGTTCGTCAATTTGTCTATCATTTACTTAATTCGTTTACTTATTTATTGTTTGGTATATTACATTGTTCTGCAAGCAATTGCCGTTTAAGGTACATTTGTTATTTGCTCTGCAGTTATACATGAGTGGGAATTGTACGGGCTGTTTTATTATTTGTGTCATGTTCTCAGTTCAACTGTAGCTGACATTTACTGTGTTTTTGTTTAATATCTCTCCATAAAATATTTAAAGGAAAACCGTACGAAAGAAAATAAAGAAAAAAAATAGCTAAATAAATATATAAAATAATACAAATCAGTAAATAAGTAAATAAATTAAGTAAATCATAAGCAAATCAACTGCCCAGTCATCGCTTTCCACTCTTGATAGAGTCCAAAAGCGACCCCGCGTCCTTTTGGGTGATGAATTACTTTTCACCCTAAAACACCTTTCTCACAGACGAGACGTTGCAAGCCCCTTGCTGCTCTATCGCTACTACCATTGAAAGTGTTCTGGTGAACTACACACCTTAGTTCTACCAGTCCGAACCTTCACGGCTAAAACCCGCCATGCCACGCCTATTGCAGCGAACCACCCACAATCCCTTCGTATTCCTTTGTTTATATGTAAGTTAGAACTAGAACAGCTTCTTCCTGCGAATTGCTGCCTTGAGGAACCGACTCCTAACAAGATGTTTTCCTGATCACTACAATTTTAACCTGTTGAAATCTAGGGTTCACTCTTAACTTCCACACATATCCGCATGAGCTGTGCCGCTTATAACTTTAACCGTCTACATCGAGTGGCTCTTGGGCCTTGTACAGGGTGAACATTATTATGTATATATATACATATGTGTGTGTGTGTGTGTGTGTGTTTGTGTGTGTGTGTGAGTGTGTGTGTGTGAGATCCAGTCCTTTTTGGACGTCTCAGCTATTCGGTCGAACTCTCTGCCTCTGAGGCAGAGGGGAACTCTCGGCCTTCGGGCAGAGAGGAACTCGGACGAGGCTCCGCCGAAGGGCAGAGCCTCGTTCGAGGTGGTTGACCACCCCGATCCCGTTTATACGGGTTCTACGGGCAATTTTTGCCCGAGCCTACGGGCTCGGAAAGCCCACATTAAACCGGCCTTGTGCCACATTCGACACACGTGGGCGTGTTGTTAAACATCGTGTGTGTGTGTGAGTGTGTGTGTATATTATAATATTATTATTTTAAAATATGTATTCATTGCGACACAGTATTTACCATATTTCGAAACCAAAAACTAAACTTTAACTTAAACTTAGAATTAAAGTTTTTGTTCCATTTTCAAGCGTTGTTGATAACTTTCGAAAAAAATTATTTACTTGTTTAAGCCGAATAGTATTATCGCTTGAGAATAGAACAAAATCTTTAAATTTAAGCTTAATTTAAAGTTTAGTTTTTAGTTCTGAGTTTTGATTTCTGCAACGTGATGAATTCATATTTTTAAATAATATTATAATATTATGCTCTACTGTGTATCGAACACTGGTTTTAAAAATAAATGATAAAGAACTGTGGATTATAATCCTGACTGTTCATTGTTTTTATTTTGAAATACATATATATATATATATATATATATATATATATATATATATATATATATATATATATATATATATATATATATATACACGTTCCTTTTTCATAGATACAAATATTTAAGTAAATGCTCTGTTTATAATAAACAGTATTAACGACATTTACCGGCCTAAATGTCCGAGAAATTTTTATAGAAAATATGCGTCCTCCGAGAGGGATCGAACCTGTATCCTACACGGAACCGTCATATATATGGGTATTTTGTGTGCGTGTGTGTGTATGCGTGTTTTGTTATAAATTATTAGACGCTGTCTATTATTGATGGCAGAAGAATCCTAAGCAAAAGAAGGACTTTAAAAAAACAGAACCGGTCAATGTATGCTGACTTCCGTGTGTAAGCTGAAGCGCAGCAGCATTTGAATCGAGGTAGCTGCGAATAAGCTTCAATTTGATGCATGCATTGTTAAAAATGGATACCTCAGAAGAGGAGACGAGAGGGCACTAATGGTTTCCGCTGGCGGGAATACGAATTTGGTTGCCAATTGAAAACGGAATAATAATAATAATAATAACAAGTAAAAGAGAAGAAGTCAAAATGAATATAGGAAAAGATAGCAGATAAAGTGAGGTCAGGCATACGAATTAAAGAAAGAAAGATAGAAAGACAGAAAGAAAATGTTGAAACAAAAGAAGAATGTCGGATAATAATAGGAAACGAAATGAGACGGGATTACGACGACGACGACGTAGAATAATAATAATAATAATAATAATAATAATAATAATAATAATAATAATAATAATAATAATAATAATAATAACAACAGCAGCAGCAGAAGCAGCAGAAGCAGCAGCAACAGCAGCAGCAGCAGCAGCAGCAACAGCAGCAACAACAACAACAACAACAACAACAACAACAACAATAACAATAATAATAATAATAATAATAATAATAATAATAATAATAATAATAATAAAAGCATTGACAAAAACCGGAAGAAGATAACGGAATGGGAAAAAAACTCACGTAAAGAACACGCGGAAAAAAAAAGAAAAGTTGAAAAAGTAACGAGTTTATATAAAACGCACTTCTTTATCTTCTAAGAAGTGCGTCTTATATAAAAAAATACTCAGTTTTAAAACATTCAAAAAGATAAAATTTAAAATAAAAATAATATTAACATCAAAATTAAAATTAAATTCAAGATAAAATATACCTATTAAAAAATAACAAGATATTATGGGAAAACCCATCAAAATGAGATGTCAAAATAGAAAGAATGCAGTGAAAAAGAAAGAAAGGAAAACGTGATGATAGAATGAAAGAAAAAAGCGATTAAAGAAAGAAAGAAAGTAAGAAAGAAAATAATGAAAAGAAAAAGAAAGAAAAATATTGATTATCGAGTAAAAGAAAAAAGTAAATGAAGAAAGAATTTATTATAGAAGGAAAGAAAAGACAAAAAGTGAATTAACAAATGCATGAAAGATATTTTTAATTATTTAAAAAGATCAAATGTAAATTAATAATAAAATTAAATTTAATTTTAATGTTTAATTTAAATTTGAACATTTTAAAATTTGAATTAAAATTTAAAATCTTAAACAATTTAAATTTTGCGATAAAATTTAAACTCATATGTAAAAGAATAAAATCTGACTATATATAAAAACGCATCAAAAAGCAGATATGGGAATACAAAAATGTATTGGGAAAGAAAGAAAGAAAGAAAGAAAGAAAGAAAGAAAGAAAGAAAGAAAGAAAGAGTAACAGAACAAAAAGAAAGAAGGAATGAAAGAAAGAGTAAGAGGACAAAAAGAAAGAAAGACTAACAAGAAAGAAAGAAAGATTGAAAGAAAAAGGGATGCAAAAATGGATGAAGTGAGTAACGTAATGTATGTCAGAAGGAACGTTGTTGAAGAAAAGGAAATCTTTAAAAGGAAAATTAGACAAGACCAAAGAAAATAAGTTGGAAAAGAAGAAAGATACACTCTATAAACCAAAACAAGAGAAAAAAAATAGAACAAGGATAAAGAAAAGTTAGAAAAAGAAGAGAGAAATGAAAATAAGAACGAAGAAGGAATTCGAACAGTAAACTGTATAGAAATTCATTCACTTGACGCATGCTCAAATTGATTGTGCAGTGACAAGACGGACGCCATATCATCAGGTTCTATTTCCGGAATTAGCATTGCTATATATCTTTAGGCTGCGAGAGGCGGGAAAAGGGTAGAAATGGGCGGTATGCTTTATTCGAGTGAAGCTTCGAGTAATGGAATGGATCCCCGAGGCGAAATGCTATGTGATACGATCGACAATTTTAAATGATCTGGAGCCGGACACTTAATAGTCAGATCGGCGAATATGACTTCAGGTTGGCCCTAATGAGAGTTTCATATGTCAAGGTCGAATTGATAAGGCTTGCATAAACGATATGCGATATTAATAAGCACCGTGATATTACTCAAGATAACATGGCAAATTTTTAGCTATTAACGGAACGGTTTTCAATTTTACCTGTTAAACAATTGCTAACTGGAAGTGAGGCAATTTAGCCTCATCAATACGATGAAATCTTTGGCTTGCTAGTGATATTGATGGGCTAAGAAAGTGTTCCATTCCAGAGAAGAACCCACCTGATATAGATATGAAAAGAGAAAAATAAAATATTAGTTCAAAAAGGAAAGCTGCACATACACACACACACACACACACACACACATATATATATAGCTACGACAGAAGATAAAGTAAAAATCGAAATAAAGGAAGAACGAAAGAGAGAAAATAAGAAGTTATGCCACGACGACAGTAAAAAAAGAAACAAGTATAGAACGAACAGAAGAAGAAAGAAATGATTATAGGAGTAAAGATAAAGAAAGAGGTAAAGGAAGAAAGAATGGAAGAGAGAAAGACAGAAGTGATTATAGAAAGAAAGATAAAGAAGGAAAGAAAGAAAGAAAGAAAGGAAGAAAGGGGTGATTATAGAAGGAAAGATAAAGAAAGGAAGAAAGAAAGAAAGAAAGAAAGGAAGAAAGAAGTGATTATAGTAAGAAAGATACAGAAGGAAAGAAAGGAAAATAAGAAGTGATTATAGAAAGAAAGAAAGGAAGAAAGAAAGAAAGAAAAATGACTTATTTTACGACAACGGTAAGAAAGAAATGATAATAGGACAAAAGGAAAAAGAAAGAAGTGATTATAGAAAGAAAGAAAGAAAGAAAGAAGAAAGAAAGAAAAGAAGTTATTGCACATCGACAGTAAAAACGAAATTAATTTGGTACAAAAGGAAAAAGAAAGAAGTGATTATAGAAAGAAAGAAAGAAAGAAAGAAGAAAGAAAGAAAAGAAGTTATTGCACATCGACAGTAAAAACGAAATTAATTCGGTACAAAAGGAAAAAGAAAGAAATGATTATAGAAGGAAAGATAAAGTAAGAAGTAGGCAAAGAAAAAAGGAAGGCAAAGAGAGAAGAAATATATCGAATAATTTCATATTTATAAATACTTTTTTTAAGTGCAATTTAAATCTCTGACAAAATAAAATTAATTTAAATACTGGGACACATGGCCTGAAGTTTGCTTTCAGTATTCGATTACAACTATAAACACATACACACACACAGACACAGACACACACAGACACAGACACACACAGACAGACAAACACACACACACACACACACACACACACACACACACACATATATATATATATATATATAATCGTTCAGGTTTTCAGTATATTGTTATAAATTCATGGGATTAGATATTGTTTGAAAATTTACTTAGTTTTTTTAAAAACATATATTTTACTAATACAATATCCCGGAAATTTAAGTCAGGTTTTGTTATGTATCCTGAAACATTTTACATTTATTTATAACATGATATATATATATATATATATATATATATATATATATATATATATATATATATATATATATATATATATATATATATATATATATATATATATATATATATATATACATAATTCACTGCGCTAATTTTTCTTCCGAACATCTAATCCTTACACTATCTACACATCCAATTTAAATTAGTCATCCTTTACGTTTCGAATTAATCTTGAATTTATTTTTTTAAATTATTTGGCTTTATATATATATATATATATATATATATATATATATATATATATATATATATATATATATATATATATATATTTGTCTTTTTGTCATGTTAGAATTTTAGTCTCATATTTACTCGCAGGTAATAATGAAATATAATATATATATATAAAATAAGCAGGAAAACATTTTCTATTTAATTAAGAACGGGGAAATTATATGTATGACAAAGGGGAAAAAAGTTTACTTGTGACACGTTTCGTCCTTCCGGACTTGATCGGGCTAAATTGGATATGTTGGTACGACTACACCTGCACAAGAACAAGGAATGATGGGAATTTTAGAATTTGTTTTTATTTTATATCTAGCCGAATTCATTTAAAGTCTTTTCTTTTTTGCTTTCCATCGCGTTTGTAAGTAGGTATTTCACACTGTGCCGTTAGAAGATCTGCCAGGAATAGTGAAATGTTGTCAGAGCCAAGGTACATATTTCAAATATAAATACTAATTTTGAAAATATGTTTAGTTTACATTTCTTGAGGGCGACGAATACTTTGAATTTAAGGAACGAAACGCGTAGGCATAAAAGAGTTTTCTATTGTCATTTTCTTATATTGATCATGTCATAGATATAACTTTCCGAAATATATTTGCGCGAAAGTGAATGCAATAAAATCGAACACTGTTTTCTTGTTCCGAACCACTAACCGTTACACTAGCTACACATCCAAGTTAAATTAATTCGTATAAATTAATTATCCTTTATTTCTCGAATTACAGTTATTTTTTAAGAATTTGGAAGATATCTGACTGATATTAAATTAAGTCTACTTTTTATTTACTTTTGAATCAGCAGAACTCATTTCCTGCGCTAAATATTAATCCGTCTCTTAAATTCCCTCCAAAATGATTCTTTACGAAACCATATGACTCATCAATGAACTACAAAAGGACCTTATATTCTATTTTATTGCCATAAAATACTAGCCAATTACACGCTAATATTCACTCGAATACATCAAGTCCTTAAATAAATTTGATATTCTGAATTCTACCAGCTTACTATGACGTTGCTTCTACTCGTAGACTGTCCTTTTTGAAATACCAAGCCATGAGATTTCTTTAATTGTTACATCCCAGTAAAAGCGATAAAGCCATTATGATGCAAGTGGTTACTGACAGTGAAAGAAGTTTTTTTTTTAATTTTGTAGTTCACAGTATAAATACGCTTAAATAAAAAAGGCAATAAGGAATAAACAAAATAAAATGAAATAAAACAATAAAGAAAAATGTCTCCGCCATCTTGTCCACTGAATTTCTGTCCAAATTGCCAGGCCATTTAAACAAAGCGTGTGAGGAAACGATGAATAGAACATTCTGTATCCCTGATGCTTTGTCCAAATTCTACCATCCTAACCATTATTATTATTATATTTTTTATTTCCTTTGATTTCTGGTCTGTACACATTTCTTTCCGGGTCCCGCCCAGAGACCTAATGTCAGAAATGGCATCATGACATTTTCCACTGACCAATTAGAAAAAAAAAACAGACATATTTTACCTAGATAAAGCCCTTCGTAAGGTGTGGGCTGTACTCTTGAGAACAATATTTTGTATTTCTTTAAGGCATGGACTTCCAGGAATCCCTTCAATTTGTCTACTAGAACCTTTTCCAACCAATCTGAGGGCTCCAACTACAACAGGTCCTTGTATTTTGATAGCTTTTTGAAGATCTTCAAAGATACACTGCAGTCTGCAGTGAATGCCATATCAATGAGGAGGCACATTTTTGCGGTCTCTAATAACAATATCTGGGCAGTTAGCTTTGATTGTTCTGTCTGTGTGTATTGTGTAGTCCCATAAAATTGTAACAGGTCCTATCTCCGTAACCGGGTCTGGGTGGTGCTAATTATTATTATTGTCATTATTATTATTATCATTATTATTATTATTATTATTATTATTATTATTATTATTATTATTATTATTTTCTTTGATATCTGGCGTTTACACATTTCTTTCCGGGTCCCGCCCAGGGACCTAAGGTTAGAAATGGCATCATGACACTTCCCACTGAAAAAAAAATTATTACATTGATAAAGCCCTTCGTAAAGTGTGGGCTGTACTTGTCAGAACAATTTTTTGTATCTCTTTGAGGCATGGACTTCCATGGATCCCTTCAATTAGTCTACTGGAATCTTTTCCAACCAGTCCAAGGGCTGCAACTACAACAGGGATTGTTGATGTTCCCGTGTGCCACATTTTTGAGATTTCTATTTCAAGGTCCTTGTATTTTGACAGCTTTTCGAGTATCTTCAAAGATACTTTGCAGTCTGCAAGGACTGCCATATCTTCTTCTTCTTCTTCTTCTTCTTCTTCTTCTTCTTATTATTATTATTATTATTATTATTATTATTATTATTATTATTATTATTAATACTATTATTATTATTTCCTAATTCTATCCCTAAGTAAGACAACTTTTTACAAGGATTTGAACTGTTATGGTGAAAAAGTAAATATTTAAAAACAAATATAGGAAAATATACGTACAAATATCTCATCGTTCAGTCCAAATTTTGGTCAAACTACTTAGGCCAGCAAAAGATGGTTAGAAGCCAAAATATACACTTGCACATTCAAAAATAAATACACTTAAATAAAATCAAGTACGTAAAAAAAAACAATATCAAACAGTATAAGAAAAATGCACCGCCTTCTCCTTCACTGAAACACCATCCAGACTGTTCGAATATTCACTCAAAACGAATGAAATATCTGGGAGGCGTTTTAACAGAGAACGGGAAAAGTGACACTAAAATTCGGAAGCGCATTGCGAGAATGAAAGTTGCCTTCTAAAAGCTAAGAAAAGAATTAAGAAACAAATTTCGTTAGAAACAAAGAAAGGAGTTAAATATGTAATATCATTCCTCCTATATAGCAGTAAATGCTGGACAATTTACTCATAGACGAAGAAGAAACGCAAAGCAGTATAAATGTGGCTCTACAGAAGGATGCTGAGAATAACATGGACTGGACATTTGAGCAACGACGAAGTTCTAGAGACAAAGGAAAAAAAAGGATACTCAACATTAGAAAAAGACGCTTGACATTTCTAAAGTACATAATGAGGAAAAGGAGCTTGGAAAATTTGATACTCACGGGACAGACCGCAGGCAAGAGGGAGAAAACAAGACATAAACAACATGGCAAGCTTGAGTGAATGGATAGCTGAAAAGAATTTGGGAGAGATAGAAAAAAGAGAATTTAATAAGAGCTACAAATGATGACGTTTTGGAGAGCCATGATCGCCACCTATAATTCTCAAAATGTGTGCGTGTGTGTGATCTGATGTTGTTTATGCGTTTCCACAGTTTTCATTCGATTTCGATTATTTTTTCTGTTTAATAGATAATTCTTCAGTGAACCGGTTTTGAGTCCAAATTGTTGACGACAATGGCTCTCCGCTACTTCCAGTCCATTATAAATCTCAGCTACCTTTTACTATTTACTATCTGTTTTTGGATATATATCTTTCATAAAAACCTTAAAAATAAATAGTTTATATTATTACAATAATATTATCTATATCTATAATTCTCAAAATGTATGTATGTGTGTGTGCGCGATCGGATGTTGTTTATGCGTTTCCACAGTTTTCATTCGATTTCGATTATTTTTTCTGTTTAATAGATAATTCTTCAGTGAACCGGTTTTGAGTCCAAATTGTTGACGACAATGGCTCTCCGCTACTTCCAGTCCATTATAAATCTCAGCTACCTTTTACTATTTACTATCTGTTTTTGGATATATATCTTTCATAAAAACCTTAAAAATAAATAGTTTATATTATTACAATAATATTATCTATATCTATAATTCTCAAAATGTATGTATGTGTGTGTGCGCGATCGGATGTTGTTTATGCGTTTCCACAGTTTTCATCCGATTTGGATGAATTTTTTTTTGTTTGATACATAATTCTTCAGTGCTGGTTTTGATTCCAGATGGGCTGGAAAAAAATTACAACCATGAAGGTGAAAAATCGAAAAAACTGATTTTTTTTTACACTTTGCGCAAAATTTAATATCTGTAAAAAACAGCGTACAATCAATTTAGAGAGTTGAAATCTAACGCAAAAGATTATTAGAATTATAAAAAAAATATATATCATAAATAAAAATTATCTTATATTATTATTGTAACTGTCCATGGAAGAGGTATCTTCTTTGCAAGATTGAGAACGCAAAAACGGCCCTTTTCAGGGCTACCCCCTTCAAATTATTATCCCCCCCACCATTTGGGGATGTGCCTCAGTTGCACCCGATTGTTGTTACTAATATTGATTTTCGGGTGTGCTGACTTTAAACTTAAACTGCTTCAAGTGAACGGCAAACATTCCCAGTAATGAGACACCCGATCAAAGACGTGTTATACAGCTTGTATTTATATAAAACACAGTTTTCGGCGGTGAGAAAGACATTGAAGCTGAGATTCCAGGTTAAGGTTTATTATATTTCTGATTCTTTGGATTCATAGCAGAAACATCAGATAAGATGTGGCCGAAAACTTCAATGCACGGTCAAATGTTAAAATTACAAATATGCAATAGGAATTTTGGCAACTTGACCAATCAGGATACAGTAAAGCAAACGTCCAAGCGGCAGACTTAGAAATTGTCAGACTGAGAAGGCACAATGCATTACTCTCCGGGGGCTTAGCATCATCCCCGTTGATGGACGCCAAAAGAAGGAAAACGATTCCGAGAAAGCAGTTTAGTTTTTCTGAGAAGTTAGAATTAACAAAATTAACATTTCTCTCCTTAGGTAACGTCAAATTGAAGCCGTTAATTTGAGTTTATCGAACTGAGACGATAACATTGCAGCGTTATGAATGAGATATAGATTTTGCATGTAATGAAAGGCGTTTTAAAGAGTTAAGACAAAACACAAAATTAAGAACGGTTTATTTCTCTTTAAACAGCAAGGTTTACGTGATTTTTAGAATATTACTTATAACTAATATATTCATAGACTTTGGGTAAGAAAAATGTAGCAAAGATTTTTTTTATCGCTGAGACGCCACAAAAATAAAGTTATTCAAAAGAGCGATGAAACTTTGTTACCGCAAAGTGATTACTCATGCATAATGAGAAAGACAATAATCTCAAAATGCAGACATCTTTTGTTTCTCTCCTGCTTGGCCGAGACTTTGATGGTGAGAGTGGTGGTTGGATGTCGTTAGATTTGGTTGGTTGCTCGGTTGCTTGGTTTCTCGGTTGCTTGGATGCTTCGGTGCTTGGTTGCTTCGTTTCTCGGTTGTTTGGTTGCTTGTTTGGGAGTTCAAAGAAAAGAGCCGAGCAAAATGTCTGCCTTGATTAATTCATATTGTATAGCATTGAATATTTCGTCCTCACATTTTGATTTTCATATTTCTAGCGAAGAAATTTCGTTACCGCAAAGTGATTACTCATGCATAATGAGAGAGACGATAATTTCAAAATGCAGACATCTTTTTTCTTTCTTTTGGGTTTGGTCGAGAATTTGATGTTGAGAGTGGTGGTTGGGCTATCTTTAAATTTGGTTAGTTGCCTGCTTGCTTTGTTTCTCGGTTGCTTGTTTGATTGGTTGGTTGGATGGTAGGTAGGCTGGTTGGTAGTTTGGTTGCTTGTTTGGGAGATCGAAGTTTAGCCGAGAAAAGAGCCGACCAAAATGTCCGCCATGATTAATTCATATTGTATAGCATTACAATTCTCGTCCTCACATGTTGATTTTCATAATTCTGCACTATCACAACTTTCTTTGAGATGCACATGGACATATCACATATCACTCATTCACTCTCTCTCACTCACACACTAACACACTCTCCTGATTTAGCTGTGTAACTCTACCGAGTGTAGATAGCTCTGGCTGACACCTAATCAGTTGAGTTTCAATCCTGGCTTGAGGCATTCGGATGTCTAGTCGCACTGAGGAGCTGTGATACAGCGAAACAGTACTGTCTGTGAATTACATAATTTAGCTCTTGAAAATACATTTTAATTGAGCACTGTTGAGTGATAAGCTAATTCTATAAACAACAGCCACCTGCACTAATGCAAAGCTCTTCAGTAAAATGAATGGAGCACTTTGGCTGATGGCATTTGTTTACATTAGTAAAAACAATACGCTAGATTTAGTTGTGTAACTCTACCGAGTGAAGATAGCTCTGGCTGACACCTAATCAGTTGAGTTTCAATCCTGGCTTGAGGCATTCGGATGTCTAGTCGCACTGAGGAGCTGTGATACAGCGAAACTGTACTGTCTGTGAATGACATATATATATATATATATATATATATATATATATATATATATATATAACATAAATATATATATATATATATATATATATATATATATATATATATTGATAATATTAGTGTTCATTTAAACCGTTATTCAGCTTCTCTCTGTCAAATTTTAATCCAACCTTCACCTTTAGACCTTTCCTGTTCTTTCTTCCTTTACACCTCTCTCTAGAGCTTTCATACATTTTCCTCTCACCCTTGTTTCTCACTCCCACACATACACTCCCACTAAAATGTTGTTTTTTATACCCGGACTTATAGTTTTTGCTTTCTTTTTGAATTTGTAGATCTGATGAATTGGATCGCGATTCCGATTCCAATGTAATAAATTATAATCATGGAATATTAGTGTTTGAACCTTTTATAGTATATATATATATATATATATATATATATATATATATATATATATATATATATATATATATATATATATATTTTATTCTGATCCTAAACAGTTTTCTACACAGTTTCTTGGTGTTAAAATGTTTTTCTTCTTAACATCAAGAAACTGAATAGACAACAGGAAAGTATCAGTATAAATTAAGTAGACAAAATATGTCAATATTATTCAATGAAACACACATACACACACAGATACACACACACACACAAACACACACACACACACACATATATATATATATAATTTTGTATTTTGACAGCAATTTCGTCTATTGTTCAGGTTGCATTGAAAATGACTGACAAGGCACTGCGACTAAGACTTTTATGATACTTTTCTTGTATACGTACAACAGATTACTTTTCGGAACATAGAGTCTATAAGAATTATCAAAATATATATATTTTGAGCATCATCAAGGATGTTTTTGTTTCCTTTAATATGTGAATTTTATATCGCAGGATATAATATATTTTGTGGAACCGACTCCTAAGTTGTTTTTTCCTCCATCACTACAACCGTAACCTATTAAAAGCTATAGTTAACCGTTATCTTCCACTCGCTGACAAAAAATAGCAGTATGTATATATAAAGATAGATGGATAGATAGATACATACATACATACATACATAGATGCATACATACATACATACATACATACATACATACATACATACATACATACTTACATAGAAAGAAAGAAAGAAAGAGAGAGAGAGTTATAGTAATGTTTTATTTACCGAACACGGTTAGCACATTATGGCCGTGTTCATAGTTGATGTTATTAAGAATTGACTTTTTTATGAATAATGCTTCACTTATTTTATCCTTCTTTTACACGTATAAAAAGGCTGTTATATTTGTATTATCAACGATTATTTTGCGGATAGAATTTTTGGTAGGTCCCTATGTGTATTTAAATGAGACATAATCAAGTTATGGCCAGAGAGATCTAAGGTGAGTCTTTTTGTTAGACAAATAGGAATTGATCCAATATAGTTAATTATGAGACCTAAATAAAACCAGCCATAAATTCTGTTAAATGTTAAAATAAAATCATCCTTGATAATGTCTAAAAGTATAGCCGAAAGCGCCCGGACATACTGAACCATCGGACAATTTCTACATCATTTATGTCCAGACAAGAAGAAAATTATATGAACATAAGAAAAAGTAAAAGTAAAGGTAACTTGGCAATCGCTCTTAATGAAACTTGTATAAATGATGCATTGCTGCCCAAATACACAGATATATATATATATATATATATATATATATATATATATATATATATATATATATATAATTTAACTTTTCTTTCATGCATCTTTCGTTGAAAACGGCCGACATGGAAAATTTAATTAATCATTTATTGATTTTTTGCAGCAATCTAACATTTTTCATTTTTTTCAGTGGTTAAAAAATATATTCTTTAACCCCCAAAATACATTCCCATATTTTTTAACCGCTGAAAAACAGCCGTTTACAATAAAATAATCGCACAGATACAGGTTCAAAGCCCAAAGAAAAAATCCCGATACGAGTAAACAACTAACTAAAGAGCTCGATACAAACGTAGAGCAAACCTAGTCAAACCTAATGAGCCAGACAAACCTACCAAGGCTTCACTTAGGCAGATCTTCAGCTCCCTGACGATCTGCCTAAGTGAAACCTTGGTAGGTTTGTCTGGCTCATTAGGTTTGACTATATATATATATATATATATATATATATATATATATATATATATATATGAGAACTG
>OZ038494.1:49491869-49494369 GCA_964036315.1 Acanthosepion esculentum
CGGGATGAATCGAGTTGCACGATTTGGAGAGAGCCAGAAACAATGTGCAGAAGACAGCCAGATGCTGTGCGAATGACTACTAGCTCAAGCTGCACGAGAGCATACTGTTATCATTCGACACTGGAGACATTCGCGGCATGAGGGAATAAAAAATGGCATTGGTTCAACCAAATATAAGACTAAATGCACCACTAAAATCCCGGGCCGGCCAAATCATAAAAAACACAGGCAAACTGTTGGAGAGTTGTGTGGAGCAATGTGCTAGACACCGTAGTTCCTCCATCGGTCATGTAGGGACTCGACGCATTGCCGATTGCTGGGGAGCTGAGCAGAACGATTGACAAATTCTTATCATTTTAAAATGCACCACGATTGGATGGCATTCCACCTTAAGTCATTGACTACTTCCTGAGACTACTCTTTCAATTCTAGGTGGAGGGGACGAGGTCAGAGGATATGACTGTCTGCAGCATCGTCACCTTCTATAAAGAATAAGGGAGACCGAATCGATTGCTTCATTTGAAGAGGAATCTCCCTACTGAATATCGCCTGGAAGGTGTCTCTGTGGTTCCGGGTAGATTACAGAAGCTCGCCAAAAGATTATATCCCGAATCCCTGTGTAGTTTCAGGTCGGAGCGTCCTACGATTGTCATGATCTTCTCCCTTCGACAACTACAGGAGAAATGCTGATGACAGAGACAACCCCTGTAAATTGCTTTCATCGACCGCATAAAAGCATTTGGTATTGGGAGAACGGACGGATTGTTACGCGACAGAATCGGTGGTCCTTCGAGGCTTCTCAAGATAGTCCAGTCGTTTCATGAAGATGTGAATAGCATCCTTTTCGCTACTCTTAATTCAGACACTTTTAATATGAGCCGCCCTGAGAAGCAAGGTCATGAGATTTCACCTACCTTATTCTGCATCTTTTTCATGGTCATGCAGAAACGTGCGTTCGGGACATCACTGAAGTCGATGCGGTCTACCTGCACGCAAGAACCTACTGAAGAATTATCAATTTGTCTTGGCTGAGGGCGAAATCCAATGTTTGCGGGGTGCTCATTAGAGACATGCTACTCGCAGATGACGCTGCACTGACAGCACACTGAAGAGCAACTCTAGCGAGTAATGGACAATTCCTCACAGATATGACAAAAGTTCAGTCTGTCCATCATTCTGAAGAAGACCAACGTGATAGACCAAGGCGCCACCCGCCGCCATCAGAGTCATCAACTATGATATTGAGGTGGTTTATGAATTCACATACCTCGACTCCATCATTTCGGGTTCCCTAGACAATGAGATCAATAGACGGATCGGACCACCTGCCACCACGTTCGCCAAGCTGACGTCGACAGTCTGGGAGAACAGAAAGCAAACTACGAACACCAAAATTGCAATCTATAGGGTATGTGTGGTTCTAAAAAAAAAGGATGCTGGGAATAACATGAACCGAAAATGTAAGAAACGACGAAGGAAAAACTTTTTAGAGGAAAAATAAATAAAAGCACACTTAGTGACAAGCTTTGACCTGCCATTATATATGTTAGCAAGCTTTTATCCATCAGTAAAAGTGTTAGAATTCATACCGTCTAAAAGCGGTAGCAGTTATACTGGCAAGCTTTTAACAGTCAATGAAAGTGTGATTGTCATACTGACGATATTTTATAACGTCAATAAAAGTGTTAGCAGTCACACAGACAAGAATTTACCCGTCTATAACTGTGGCAGTAGTCATATTTAAAAACTTATATACATAAAAATTCTACTGAAAAGCTTTTATCCATCAGTAATATTGTTAATAGTCAGACAACCAGATAAATGCTTGTCAGTATGACTGCTAACCCGTTAATAAGTTTTAGCAGTCATACTGACAAGCACTTATCTCTCAATAAATTTCTTAGCAGTCATACTGACCAGCTTTTATAACGTCCATAAAATTGTTAGCAGTCATATCGACAAGTTTTTACCCTTCAATAAAAATGTTAGCAGTATTTCTGACAAGCATTTATCCCTCAATAAAATGTTAAACGTAATTGTGACAAGCTTTTACCCGTCAATAAATGTGGTAACAGTCATGCCGGTAAGCGTCTATCAGCCAATAAAAGTGTTAGCAGACACATCGGCAACGTTTTACCCGTCAATAAAAGTGTTAGCAATCATACTGACTAGCTTTTATCCGTCAATAAAATTGTTAGCAGACATAATGACAAGAATTTTTAAGTAGAAATGACCCGTGTTATCGTGAATGCACAAACGTAAATTCACTCTTTCTTGTTTAAAAGATATTAAATCGAAGCGGTTTGTGATTACTACGCAATTCCTTTATTTCCCAGTGAATAAAACAAGGTTATATTTACTGATAACACTTCAAGGGTAGAATGGATTAAAATAAATGAGCGTTAAAAGAATTTTCTGGAAATATGCATAAAACATTTTAGAGTGGCTATTTTCCATACTGACAATCGAAAATAACTTCTTGCAAATTTGCCAGTTCATG
>OZ038494.1:49501869-49771869 GCA_964036315.1 Acanthosepion esculentum
CATCTCTACCAATTATTACCTGAGCATTCTATAAGAGTTTCTTATTTTTTGACGATAGATGTTGACCCATCTCCACTGCAATTTTTAGTTTATGTACAAAGCAATGACTAATGGCAAACTTTCTATATATTCATAGTTTCAGAATTTAGTAATCAAAATAAATTCACTGATCTTTATCATTTTACGCTACCTTTCCTAAATCTGGTGTATTCCATTATCAAAATATCTGCTTTTAAGTTGAAACGTTCTACCAGAACTATGTCGACACCGTCAAGACTTTTGGAATTGGTAATAGGTCAAAAGTGTTTTAAGGGTTAAAAAAATGAGATTTTGGCGATTATCATGCTCGGGAATAGGATATGTGTCCGAGAACTTTACATACCTGCATCTTTATTGCTGTTGCGTCACAATTATAACATGAAGACAAGCGTTATGATAGAGGCAGCTGACGAGATTGTTTTCTTGCTCATAAACCCCCTTTTCTCTTATGATACATCATTAAAATGAAACTTGAAGCAAGAAATATCTGGTTCTACAGAAGGATGATTAGAATACCATCGACCGGACATGTGAATAACGATGAAGTTTTAGATAAAATGGAAACTAAAAGGACACTTATACTCAACATCAGGAAGAGAGATTTGAAAATTTTAGGGCACATAATGAGGAAAGACGACTTAGATAATTTGATACTCACGGGGCATTGAAGCCAAGCGTGACAGAGGAAAACCTAGCGAGTTTGATTAAATGGATGACAGAACAAGATTTCGGAGTGATGAAAAAGACAACATTCATTAACAGTTACAAAGAACAGGGAATTGTTTGAGAGACATGATGGCTGAAGTTCTGAGAGGACATGGCAAATAGAAGAAGCTGAAAATTGAATGTCCAACAATAATGTACTGAGGTAATCTATAGTAAATAAAAATATTAAATAAAACATTAAAAATAATTTTACACAATTTTGATTTTATTATTATTGCAAGTAAAAATGCTTTTCATATCATACTCCTTAAAGACAAACGTTTTATCTAAAATGATTATTTTAAAAATGACATGTAAACTATTTTCTAATGAAAGTATTAGAAAAAATTGAGTTTTACAAAGAACAAATAAATATTTAAAAAAGTTATTTTCAAGGGAATTATTTATTTTAAAAATGCACATATTTTTTATCGGACACCACTGTGCGACTGTGAAATGTCCCTAGACCCCTTCTCGAAAAAGGTGAGTCTTTAATATACACGTAACTACGAAACAGCCACTGGGAAATGGCGACTACAAAATGTTCCTAACCATGCTGATTGTATCACTCGCGGATAATTGAAACCCTTTTTCAGCGGTTCATGTAGTTCTAGATGAAGTCCTACACTGCGTATGTATTTGTGTGTGTGCGTGAGATAGAGAGATGGAAAGAGATAGAGAGAAAAGAAAGAAAGAGAGAGAGTGATCTTTCACACAGCATATGCATATATATGTATGTGTGAAACCTAAACCATATGTTGCGTTTCGCATCGTCTCAGTTTTCAATTCTTCAGAACCCAATAATCGATCATAGACACCATCCATTATGGACAATATTCTTTTCTTTCTCGTTTTTTTTAACTCATTTTCTTTTATGAGAAAAGAGCCATGGTGAAGTAATGGATAGCGGCTCGGATTGAGAGAGCCGAGTTCGAATTCCAGTCGGATCCATTACATTGACTTAGTCGCTAATAACCTTGGGAAAGTTATTAATCCTCTCCTTTTTCCCTCAGCTATGGTTAAATAGCAGTACAGACTGGGTGACCAAAGAGAAGGAAACTTATTTTAAATAAGCCTGGTTTGGGCTATGTCAGACTATCTTGCCCCAAAAAACACCACTTCTACTGCGGCTGCAGTAGATGTGGTGCCTCTACGACCCCGATGGGTCACAGGATTCGCAATCGATCGATCCATTTTATGAGGAACAGCAGCTAAAGCGTCGTTTCTAGGAATAGGGGAAGGCGGCATCTGAAGAATACGTGTCAACCTGTTGGCGGAAAACATCGACTCATGCCGGCCTACCTCACTAAGGGACCTGGGTGCAGCGAAGCATACTAACCCTTCTAATTCATTCAGCCACCCCATTGTCTTCGCCTATTTAGTCATATATCACAACCTAAACAAAGGCAATCCATCGTTGTCAGAATTTGATGCCCACGAGTTTTAAACCACGATGAGTCAGCGGTTCTCTGTAGTTTACCAATTTAGGCCAGAATACACATTTGATAGCTTAAGACTTTTTAAGATTTATTTGGTTTCTTTTAATTTCTTTTTTAAACTTGTGCAACTTCTTATAGCTATCAGGGAAGTAAGTAGGAGGAAGGGAGTTCCACTGGCGAGAAACGCGAGAGAAGGGGCTGTTAAAGTAGAACAGGCAGTTACATTTTACTGTTTCGACAGTGAAATGGTGGGACCGTGATGCCAACCGAGTAGCACGCAAATTCATGCAGGTGGGGTACCAGTGAAAGTAGCCCGTCAGAGGGAAGCCACATCACGTCTGTGGGAAAGTAACTAGAGACGAGATGCCAGATCTATCAGGAACTATCACATTGCATATCCGTCTCTGGAATTTGTCTAGGACCTTGAGATAAACAAAGGGGGCATCAAACTATATAAGGCAACAGTATTCAATGCAAGGACGAATGGTAAAGAAAAATCTTCTGGCATGACACAGAGAACCAACGTTCCTTGCTGTAGGAGAAGCTCTTAAAGCAAACAGTATTCCAAAATATAGGGTGACCCCCCCAAAAACACGGGAACTTTTTAACAATCCAATAAAACCAAGAGTGATGGAAGAAAAATATTTAATTCATAGTAATTGAAACCTTAAAACATGCCATTTAAGAAACAATGATGGAATTTTCATTTTTTTAAAATTAAGTCCTGTAGATGGTGTCCTCCTGTACGATTGCATTCTTGAAATCTGCTGTTGAGATTCCTCATTGACTGCTGCAACATCTCAGCTGGGATACTGTGAATTTCATTCTCGTTACTAAAATGGCGAAATGTTTACTTGCTCAAGGTCACTGTCTCGCAGTGTTGCCACTTGCTCATGTCTGGCAATACGCACTTCAAAAATTCCCGTTTTTTGGGTCACCCTGTATAACTTCAACAAAACAACAGAAAACACCCATCTCACTGCCCCTAGTAAATGGTGCAGCCACTCGAATCCGAGGATGGTAGTCTACTAGGGCGGCGAGCTAAGCCCATTGTAGACGCCTGCTCAACACCCACAGAGCCCACCTGTCGTTTATACTGTAACTACGCTGAGCAGACTCTAATTACAGTTTCTGTGGAAGAGCGCATTACCTACCAGCACCCTCAAAACGTCGGTCACGATTACTTGTGACTTTATGTTAGCACAAGAACTGATGGCTTCCCAAAGAGTTCCGTCTTCCCAATTTCGCTCACAAGTCTTGCTGTGTTTCTTTCAGGCACTTTCTAAAGATGCTGCTGATTATATCAAGAATTCACCTTCCGAACAAATCGACCATGGTGAGATTCGAACCCGGGTCTCAGAAGGCGGACGTTCTAACCACTCGGACACACGCCCATACTGCCTCTAGTAATGTCCACACAAACATGTATATGCAGCACCAAAGCTACAAAGAAAATTAAATTTTGGCATTAAATGACCAAAAAGATGTTGATACGCAGTTAAACATACAGATCAGATCAAATCAAAATTACTCTTGATTATTTTCTGTGTGAGCGTTTTTTAAAAAAGTAATTTACTAACAGCTCTTACTAATTAATTTAATAGTCCGTTATGATATTCCTATGAGATAAGACCGTCTATTGTCGTCAAGTAATAATATTGATAAGAATAGCCGTTTCCATACAGAAAACGTTTCGCATTCATTGGCCGAAAGGTTTACGTTACTGTCGGCTAGAACTTTTAAATCTTTCAGTAAGCTGTCCAGTAACTATTATCGCATTTTCTAGTATTGTTAGGAATTTCACTCCAAGCCCTTTGTTTAAAATAGTGTAGAAATTCAATATCATTATTTCTCCTTTTATGACTTCTATTCAAATGTGTAAGTGATGTGTTTTTATTTTGTGATTCTGTTGTACCATTCTTTAAGATATAAAGTACTATCATTTCGTTCTGTTTGATGTTTTATAAGTATTTAAAAACGGTATAATTCCATAAAGAACAGGAAATATGGAAACAATGGTAAGTCTATATTACTTTGTAAAAGGATTTTTTTCTGAAAGACAGGAGGTCATTTTTCCTGTATTTTATCATCTAATAACCAGTGTCTGGACATAGGATCTTCAAATAAATATCACCAGTTTACAGTAATTAGAATTTATTCATCAACACATGTCCGATCATTATAAATAAAAACTCGAACAACAGTATTTGTAATATCATTTTTGTAAAGGATTTTAGATTGGAGGAAATGAAGATACAAAAATAGAATGGATTGTAAGACAAGGTTGTGACGTCTCACCGGACTTATTCAAGCTATACATAGACGAGATTATGAGAGATTAGTTATTGGCAGCTACGATGCGATGGACATAAAATGTGCAGAAAACATTACGGTTTTTCGTGGTTTTTTATGAACTCTTGCATCAAGACTGTTATGTAAACTGTAGAATAGAATGGTAATCTGAAAGGAGGAGAATTTCGAATACTTTTTAACTGATTTCTACAGATACGCAAACATAACATGCGCACACAATTCATGAGAGCTGACGTTTTACATTAAAGAAACAATCATTTACTCTACTATAGGTGCTTGAACAGAAGTTTCCTTGAGGAGGCCACGTAATTTGAGCGCCTGTTATGACTTAATCTCAATCCAGACCCAAAGTGGTACTTGTATATTTGATCCATCGCTCATGATGCAGGAAAAATAGTTGCGTGCCTGTACCTGACTCCTCTTGCTATCCTCTTCTTTTGCAAGAGCCATTTGAAATCATTTTGCCAAGTTTGAACAGTTTATCACAATGTTATAATACAAAGTTTATGTTTTACAAACTTTTGAAAAATATTGAAATTTACGTGTAAAAGCATGCTGTTTTGGTTACTTCTTGAACGTCAAACACGATTGTTTTAAAGTTTAATTTGATATTTTAAATCATTAGAAAACCAATAAAATTATTGAAAATCGATATGGTATCGATCGAAAAATATTGATTTTGACAAGTTTCAACAGTTTTCACAAAGTTATATTACAAAGTTTAGGTTTTAGTAACTTTTGAAATATCTTGAAATATCAAAAATTGAGTGCTTTTGCCATATATTGGCAACAGTTGCCAGTCTTCATTTCCCAGACACGGTAGGGTCCAGAAGCGTGTGTTTTATTTGACGAATTATTTTCCACTCCAAGTCCCCTTCTCATAGGTGAAACGCAAACAAGCCTCTTACTACTTTATTTCTATTTCTATGAAAAGTGATCAGACGAACTACATTCAGTAGTTCCACTAGTTCACAACTTCACGGTTAAGACCCGCGATGTTACTCACTTTAACAACCATCATTCCCTTGAGCAGCTTCTTCTGACGGACTGCTGCTTTGTGGAACTGACTCCCCAGAGGATGCACTACAATATTGTTCAATTAGAGGGTTAACAGTTATCTTCCCCACATACCTTGATAAACTCTGCTTCTCACTATGTGACAATGTATCTTGGGTAACTCCCGGATCTTGTACAGGGTGACCATTTTTGTTATATATATATATATATATATATATATATATATATATATATATATATATATATATATATATATATATATATATATATATATATTCATCCACAGACAGACTGTTTCCCTGTATCACAGCTCATTAGTGTGGCTAGACGTCAAGTTTCCTCTAGCTAGGATCGAAACCCGACTGAATTGGTGTCAGTCGGAGATTCTACACCTAAGCCGTTGGCGCATGGCAGGGATGAAGGTGAATGTAAGCGTATTTATTTTTATTTAATATATCCCAAGCTACATGCCAACGTTCTTGCAGTAGATATTCACCGTTTGCAACAATGACTCAATTTGACTCCTACTCTAGTCGAGTGGATTAATCCATAAAAAAGATGGTTGATGGTATTGTCCAACTTTTTCTTATACAAGATATATTCGATTTTTACTCTCTATAAAACCCCGTCCTGGGTATGACGATAAACTACATCCGCGTTCTGGGTAAGACGATAAACTACGTCCAGCAGCAAGGCCTCTGGTCAGGAGGTTTTGAGGAGCGTGGAACCACCTCTTAATTGCTAGTGTTCCCAGGTCCATCTTGACCTGGGGTGGTAGCACCTGCCTGGGTCCCATTTATGGATAAATAGTTACCCCCACATACAAAACTGGGGTCAAAACACTCTGAAAGTGTAAAAATAGGTTTTAATACCAGAAATATTTTGTAAAAATTTTTACCAACAATACATTATTACCAGCCATACATTTTTGAAAAAAATATCACCAGCTATACATTTTGAAAAAACTTACCAGCTATACATGTTTGAAAAACAAATATTACCAGCAATAAAAATTTTGTCGCCATTAAATAACTCATTGAGGTTGATATACCGTAAAACAAAATAAATCAAACCAAACTCTATAAAACAATTGATAACGGGGGATCATGGCAAGTGCGAAGTGTAATGGTGCGGAGGAATCCCCTTTAAATTGTCTTCTTTGTATGCAGACAGACCCCAAAAAGTCTATAATTTAGTCATCCAGGAAGGCATGTTGGTTTTCATATGGCTGATGACATTTTCGGCTATACCGAATATCTGTTAGTACTTCAGTATTTAAAAATGGATTAAAATCGATCCAAGTGCGCAGGGACGTAGAAATGACTGAGTTAAAAGGTAAGCAAATTATTAAGAAACAGAGAAAATGTTAGAAGCAAGAAAAATGAGTACTGATCTGTTACGTAATTTCATTGGCAGTGAATTCTGAGCATTCTTCTCATAGATAAAGTGAGGGTTCAGGCAGCAGAAATGTGGTTCTACAGGAAGAGGATACAATTGACCGAACATGTGAGTAACGACGTAGATTTAGAGAAAATGGAAACAACATGTATACTTATAAGTAACATCAAGAGGAGACAGTTGAAAATTGTAGGGTGCATAATGAAGAAAGAGGGCTTGGAAAATCTGATACTCACAGGACAGAATGAAACCAACGCATAATCTACTTAGTAAGTTTGTATAACTGGATAGCGGAACAGGGTTTAGGAGAAATTACAAAACGACAAATGTTATTAAGAGCTACACAGAACAGGAAATTTTGGAGAGCCATGATCACCTTTGTCCTGAAGGGACACGGCACTTTCAGCACTTTGTAAAAAGTTGGAGTTAACGATATTATACTATCCTGTATTTATGCTAATATTAGACTAAACCGAACCACTTTTCAGTGATATGAATTGGAATCAATGCAATTGATTTTTGGAAAGATGGTTTACTATTTCGTTATAGACACATTTTCTTGCCAGAATCTGTCTTACACATTTATAAATCTACCATTCATCTGTGAATTGTATATTGTTGCTACATCTAGTCTGGTGCTTCTCTCATGTAATTGGCGATTATTGACAAAATCCAAAGAAGAATAAGAAATGTTATCGGTCTGGACGTAGCAGCTCGGCTTCAGACACTTTCCAACCCCCGTAACGTAACCAACGTCTGCATTTTCTATCAATATTTTCATGGCAATTGGTCTGATGCGCATTCCTATTTGTTGTCTGGACTTTAACGTATTTTGGGAGTTACGTCTCATTATTTTACAGTTAAAATGGCTGAAAATAATCACAAGTCCTATTCTAACACTTTCTTCTCTCGCGACTTCTGGACTCTCTTCTGGTCTCTTGTTTTTCCTGCCAAATAGAATTTTCAAAAATTTAAATGCAACTTTAATCGTCATTTTCTGACTTTTTGAATGATGGTCTTTTATTGCACGTTTTCTTAGTATCCTTCACTCTCAGTAAGTCATTGTGTCTTAGCGACTTTACCGCCTTGTTTGGGGTGAAATGATATTTTTAAAATTGTCATAATTATATTACCTCACCAGAGTGTCGTAGAAAGAAGTTGCTACTATTATTTTCAACCTTGACAGCATTCAGTCATTATACTTTTATTTACATACATATGTGTTAATTACATATATTCATACGTGATGTTGTTATGGTTATACTCAATAAGTATCCTTCCTCTTATTATTACTTTTATATGACAGCGTTGTGTCGCAGTATTTGATGCCTTCTTCTCAGTCTGCAGAAATCCTTTTTGAATGGAGCTATAATTTGAAAATTAGTAAATGTGAAAGTCAATATAGACGAAGCGAAGAAAAGCAAGAAAAGAAGAGACTTCTTGTCTCTGAAAGGTTTTTTAGAAATTTTTAATAGTTTTTATATTTCTCTCTCTCTCTCTCTCTCTCTCCATATACATACATACATACATACATACATACATACATATATATATATATATATACATATATATATATATATATATATATATATATATATATATATATGTTTCCGTTTTAAGAAATTTATAAGAATGGAAAAAATTACACATATCGGATAATTGGAAATTATTTTAAAATGGGAGAAGTACGACTAAAATAAACGAAAAGAAATAAGAATGAGAAAACGAATGAATGAATGAATGAATGAATGAAGGAAGAGTGAGAGAGGAAGGAATGATACGTATTTTAGTGTGAACTGAAAAAGTTGATTTGGACAAAAAGGAATTGGAACAAATTTTTGAAAAAAGGAAGGAACGGAGGGAGAGAAAAAGGGCAGAAGAGAGGAAGGAGAGGAAAAAGGAAAGAATAGATGGATGAAGGAAGGCGCACTTGTTTTAGTGTGAATGCAAAAAGATGATTTGGACAACAAGGAAATAGACGATTTTTTTTAAAAATTTGAACAGAAAAGGTTGAATAATAGAAAAGATAGTGATAAACTAATGTAGAAAGGAACGAACGAAAGAAGAAAGGAAAGGGAAGGAACAGACCGAGACAAATGCATTTGTTTTGGCGGGAAAATTGAGTCGGAACGAAGGGCCGTTTTGAATTTTTTTTAAAAGATTGAAAGGGAAATTAAAGGACGAAGAAAGAAAGAAAGAAAGAAAGAAAGAAAGAAAGAAAGAAAGCAAGAAAGAAAGCAAGAAAGGCTGACTGAAATGAGGAAAAGTTGTACGGACGGTGGAAAGAAAGAAAGAAAGAAAGAACGGTAGAAGGAGCCAAAGAAAGAAAGAAAGAAAGAAAGAAAGAAAGAAAGAAAGAAAGAAAGAAAGAAAGGCTGACTGAAATGAAGAAAAGTTGTACGGACGGTAGAAAGAAAGAAAGAAAGAAAGAAAGAAAGAAAGAAAGAAAGAAAGAAAGAAAGAAAGAAAGAAAGAAAGAAAGAAAGAAAGAAAGGCTGACTGAAATGAGGAAAAGTTGTACGGACGGTGGAAAGAAAGAAAGAAAGAAAAAAAGAAAGAAAGAAAGAAAGAAAGAAAGAAAGAAAGAAAGAAAGAAAGAAATGAGGAAAAGTTGTACGGACGGTAGAAAGAAAGAAAGAAAGAAAAAAGAAAGAAAGAAAGAAAGAAAAAAAGAAAGAAAGGCTGACTGAAATGAGGAAAAGTTGTACGGACGGTGGAAAGAAAGAAAGAAAGAAAAAAAGAAAGAAAGAAAGAAAAAAAAAAAGAAAGAAAGGCTGACTGAAATGAGGAAAAGTTGTACGGACGGTGGAAAGAAAGAAAGAAAGAAAGAAAGAAAGAAAGAAAGAAAGAAACAAACAAACAAACAAACAAACAAACAAACAAACAAAAGAAAAGAAGATTGGAAGGACCCACGGGTGGACGGACAATGAATGGTTTATTGTAGTAAGAATCTAAGAAGTGACTCTAGCAAATTCAAAAAGTCTGAACAAGAGAAATAGAAAGAAAAGTTGAAAAACAGATTAATACAGAAGAAAAAGTAGGAGGAAGAGGAGGAGGAGGAGGAGGAGGAGGAGAAACAGGAGACGGGATAAACAAAGAGAAAAAGTCGTCGACTAAAATGAAAAACGATCTGTAAAAAGTTAGGTATTAGACGTATCGGGTGGTGTGATGGTTAACGGATCGGAATGTGATCTTGTTGAGCCGATTTCGAATTTCAGTCGAGTTTGTTACATTCACTTACGCGCAAATACCCTTGGGAAATATGAATCCTTCTCATCTCCCCCACTAGCTATGGGTTAACCAACAGGACCGACTGAGGTTTGGGGCCTTGGTTGGCAACCAGTCTACCGCATGTCACAGGAGTCACTGTGGGACTTCTGCCAAGGTGATCATGAATCTAAAAGAGGCATCATTGCATAGGCGAAGGAAGAGAGGAAAGCGATGATGAGGAAGGAAGTGAAAGGAATCAATGGCGGTAATTAATACTTGATGAAAAATAAAATATTAATGAATGATTTCGGTAATAAACGGTGAAAGGAAAAAATAAGTCATGAAATTCAGAATAGACAAAATGCCGATAAGAGTATCTAATAACCGACCGATGTAACACTGAAAATGATCCGCAAATATGGCATAAAATTCTAAAACACTGAGCATAATACCCAAACTTTGCGCCAAGTCAGAAAATAATCTGAAACAGAAGAGCTTGCTTCCAACAACCGACTCGTTCACGCGTTAGAATTTTAATACTTTCCATACTGTCTGTCCACCTGTGTACTGACGATATTCGCAAAATCGTCCCTCAGGCTGGGATTAGTTTGTAGTGCCAGTTCTTCACATCACTGCCGTACTTTCATCATCGGACAGTTCATGAGAAGAGCTTTGACAGATACTTGGTCTCCCCGGGATTCTTGAGCTGAGGTACCTCCTCCCTAATTGCACAAAGTGCGGAGGTAGTTTTTAATTCTACTAGTATGTGAATTTGGAGTTATGGAATTTGATATTAATTATGGGAATTTGATTTTTAGCTGAAGAATTTGAAGTTTAATTTGGCAATATAAATTTTGTTTATGGAATCTAACGTTTAACTTATTGATTCGAATTTAATTTAAGAAATTGAGGCTTACATATATCAATTAAAGTTTAGTTTTGAATATTGAAACGATGTTAGGGAATTTTCCATTTAGTTTGGCAATTTGAAATTTAATTGCAAAATATGACGCTTAGTTTGAGAATTTGACGTTTAATTTGCGAGTTAGTTATTTTGTTTAGTATTTCAAAGCTTATTTTAGGAAATTATACTTTAATTTGGGAACTTGAAGTTTAATTTGGCTATTTTACTTTGGGAATTTGCCACTTAATTTGGGAATTTAACGTTGAGTTTGACAATGCAATGTTTAGTTAGATAATTAATGCTTATGGTTGTTAATTTAAAGTTTATTTTTGGAATCTGAAATTTAATTTGTTTATATAAAATTTTCTAATGTGAAGTTTAACTTCGGTATTTAAAGTTTAGTTCGGAACTATGAATATCTGCAGGAACCAAAGATTAATAATCTACAGCTTCTTGCGTGAATATGAATTTTATTTGGGGTGTCTGATGTTTGCAAATATGAAGTTTAATTTGAGAATTTAACATTTAAATTGAAAATCTGAAATTTAGTTAAAATATTTAAAGTTTAGTTTTTGAATATCAGTTAATTTGAAAGTTAATTTTGGAGTCTGAAGTAGAATTCGGCAAAGAGGTGAAGGAATTTAGAAATCTGCATGTTTATTTTTGGTGTCTGCTGTTTTGTTGAGGAATTTGAAATCTCTTATTGGAATGTGAATTTCATGTAGGGAATTCGAAGTTCTGTTTTTGATTCTGAATTTGAATTTGGTTAATCTTAGGTTTAATTTAGGAATGCGAAGCACAGTTTGATTTGTGAATTAGAAAATTAATTTTGGAATTTGAAGTTACGAAATTTGAAATTTAGTTTGGAAATATGACGTTTTTTACGGCTATTTGAATGTTACCAATGTCATTTGAAGTTTGGAAATCTGACATTTTGTAAGGCTATTTGAATGTTATCTATGTCGTTTGAAATTAATTTGTGAATCCAATGCGTAGTATAGTAACTTTTAGTCTAATTTGGGAATTTTAAGTTTCATTTTTTTAATTTGAAAATTACTCTGAATTTTAATGTTTAGTTCTTGACGCTTACGTTTAGTTTGGTAATTTCAAACATAACCTTTAAATCTGTGTTTGGTGTATAACAGCAAAATTTTCCAATTGTTAGATCAAAATTTAAACCGTTGTACCTTAGAAATGACTAAAGATATCTTAGCGAAATTCTCTGAGGTTTTTATGAAACTTCTGGATTCTACGTTGAGCAATAAAAATGTATAGTTACTCTCCAAGCTTAACAGAAGAGTCGTGATGTAATTTTCATAAATAATTAAGAATAGCCAAAGATCGGAAGTTCGTGAAAGATTGAAATAAAGTTTAAAAAATACATAGTCCTCCACAGACAGTTTCGCTGTAACACAGATCCTCAGTGTGGTTAGACGTCCGATTGCTTCAAGCCGGGATCGAAACCCGACTAATTTGACATCAATAAGATCTCTTATCGCTAGAACATCGTCACACGGCGGGAAGGAATGGAATTTTAACGTTTTTTCTCTATACGAAAGACGCCAGCGTGTCATTATTCCAGAATCATATTCCAACTTATTCATGATGGCATTTGCCCTCTCTAACCTTCTAACTTACCGTCCTGGATCAACAAGGCGCCTCAAAAATTACACACGTACGATTTCATTTTCAAGTCTTTTTTTCACCGCTCTTTGGACTGTCATAGCTGAAACTCCTCTCTCACGTGCCAAACGTCTCATGAATTGAGTTGAATCTTTTCGAAATGATCACTTAAGCCTCTAAGTTGAAATGATAATCATTCTTCCTGTTTCGACCTGCTGATCTAGTTTTCCTCTCTACTGTTCGAACTTTTTAAAACTTATTCACCGTTCTCTTGATGATACTCGAAAGGACTTTGATGATGAAAGCCAGAGTATGAATATTGGTGCTATTACTGAAGGCCAGAATGATTTTTTTCCCTCTCACCATTGCTGAGTTAGGAAGATAGTGGGACTGACACAAAACGATTTCAACCTGTTTTCTTTGTAGCTGATTAACTCAAATGACCTTTCAGAGATTCTTACGACAAATGGTATCACGATGGCTAGACGTCTTATCTGAATACCTGGAAAAAAGAAACTCAATTAGTTTAGTGGTTTTGTAGATATTAAATATTTTCTGGGGTGGGCAATTATGTTGTAACACTCGGTATAGCTTAATTTCTTAACTTGCAGCTTAATTGGGGAATCTGATGCTTATTTTCTTTTTGGTAGTTATCAAAAAGTATTTAGACAAGGATATATTTTCTCTGTAGATTTGTTCAACCTCTACGCGAGGCTATCGTAAGGGAGCGGGTGAGCATATCAAAATTTATTATCGAGGGTCAGGGCGTAATATTAACAATACGCAGATATCACTGAGCTGATGGCAGACACAGAAAGAAAACTACAGGATCTCCTCGACACGGTGCAAAAGGAACGCGAGAAAAACGACGAGCCATCAACTGTAAGAAGGCAGAAAATATGTCTGTCAGCAAAAAGAAAAGCCGAAGAAGTCTACTACGAATTGAAGATGTCAACATTAAACAAGTCAGTTAGTTAAGTGCCATGCGTGATACACGTTTAGGCGATCATGTATCTTTTGATACATGACTGACGAGGCAGATTTTTAAAAGCAGTAGGTTGCCATTTCTTTCTGCGGTAGACCAGTTGCCATCCAAGACTATAGAACCCGGTCTATCCTGCTATTTATCCATAGCTAGGGGAAGAAGAAGAGGATTCATACCTTTCCCAAGGGTATTAGCACGTAAGTGAATGTTACGGATTTGACTGGAATTCGAACTCGGCTCTCCGATTTCCCAATCATGGAAAATACGACACCGAAATCAGATTGTGCATTGGATCAGCGAGAGATGTACGCCAAAAGCTAAACAAAGTACTAAGAAACAATGAATTTTTAGTCAGAAACAAAGAATGGAGTGCTGGATTGTTATATGATATCTATGCACTTGAACAGCAGTAAATGCTTGACGTTCTCCCCACGAATGAGGCGAAAAGTGAAGGCAACAGAAATGCACTGACAAATTCCATGGACGGAGCAAGTAAGCAACGAGAAAGTCTTAAAGAAAATGGTTCCAAAAAGAACATTTATACCCAGGATCAGAAAGAGACACCCGAAATGTCTTGTACACATTATCGAAGTCAAGAGGTATAAGAGACGGCAGCGCGCCACTTACCTGGCGAGCTTGTGTGAATGGATCGCTGAACAGATAGCGGCGTGGTTTGTCAAAGAGAGAAACACTGCCAAGGGCTATAAGTGATAAGAAGTTGTGGAGAACCATGATCTTCCCACGCCTTGAAGGGATGCGGCTCGCAGAAGAAAATAGCAATTTTAGCAGATGATAATTAATTTACATTATTTGCGTTGTTCGGACTCTTCTCCTCATCTTCATTGCTATATTCACGACGTTTCGCGCTCCGGCCTGCTTCAGATGATTGAAATTTCGAACTGAACTCGTTATTTCGTCCACCAGGGTAGATTGTTCTAGTTCAACGTGCCATGCCTCTTCCGGATGTCTCAGTTATCTCCCTTCAACTCAACTCTCCAAGTTTTTGATCACCAATGCCGTAGCTCTTTGGGTCAAGTCACTGGATCCAAGGAACGCCATGTTTACGGACGAGGTGAGGGAACGATGATCTAATTTGTTAATTTGTCCTGAATACTTACACAAAGCAAAGTGAAGTGCATTAGCTAAGCGATATTTATATATGACGATACAAAGGAACAAATACTTAAATATTTTAGCATTGGAGTGAGTTGAATATCAGCTATGGGCGCGAGAAGTGGAATCAGAGGTTTACGTTCAAATTCTGAGTTTGTCTGTTTCGTTCACTACTCCTTGTCGGTTGTCCTTCGAATCCGAAGATGACGTGTCGTTATCTGCCTCTCATCTGTGAACTCTGAGGTGGCTGCGCAACCCCAAGCTGGAGGTGCAGTGTCTGGAACAGAGGGGTCACTGAAAGTCTGTTGTCGCAATCACTGCTGACGATACCCTGTGGCGTTGATCTCTGGCAGCGGTGAGCTACTCTCGGAAAATATTTGAATCCATCTTCCTCCATTCAGGGTTGAATTAGCCTTGGTGGCATCCAGTCTATAAGAAGAGTGAATTCTAAAATTGCTTAAATAAATTCAACTAACCTAAAGAAGACCGCAGTGTACAACTGCCGTCATGAAAATGACAATAAAGATGAGGGCAACTGTCCGAATATTGCAAATAATGTAAATAATTACAATACCTCATCTGAGAAATATAGACTGATATAGAATGGTCCTGTTGATAATGAAGACGATGAAAACAGCCAGGTTGTGAATTATTCTTTGTTATTCAGTCATTAGTAAAATACCCTTTTGTAATATTCACCGTTGACTTGTCGACATTATTCTGTATACTTATAATAGGAACGAGCAAGGTTTACATGTAAATAAGCAATTCCCAACTGAATTTTGAGATGATGGTGCTGATTTATTGAGGATCAATTTCTTCATCTTTCACATCTGATTATATCTATCAGCTTCCTTTGAAACTCCCACCTATAGGTTAAACAGTAGGACTTGTATCTGGCAATATTATTGTTATCTCAAAATAAAAATAAAAACTTTTTAGTACAATATCCACTCGCAAACAATAAAGAATTATTCTTAGAATCTAAAATATGTTTCGGCTTTAAATCACCCACAAAAGGTTGACAAGCGTAAAAAAAAATCAATCAGAAAAAAAAATCTGAAAGACAAGAATTCAATTCCTAGGTCATGTAGTGCGAGAATATACACCGATTCAGTGGTGAGGCAGATCAGCATTGCAAGACAAAAATGTCGGTTTTGGCTTCTACATTTCTTTAAGATGTCACCGGATATTACAGTTATAGCAACAATAAAAACATTCTTCATCTTCTTATTCTCCACCCTCGTCCTTTTTCTTTTGTTTTTGTTTTTTTCTTGTTGCTATTGTTGTTGTTGTTATTATTATTATTATTATTATTATTATTATTATTATTCCTCCTTTTCGTCTTCTTTTTCTTCATTTTTTTCTTATTATTATTCTTATTACTATACATTTCCTCTTATTTTCTTCTTTTCTTTTTTTCTTTTTCTTTTTTTCCTTCTTTTATTCTTTTCATTTTTCTTCTTTTTCTTCTTTTTTATTTTTTCTTCTGTTCGCTTCTTCTCATTATTTTTTCTTCTTTTGTTTTCTTTTCTTCTTTTTCTTTTTTCTTCTTTATCTTTTTCTTTTTCTTCTTTTTCTTCTTATTTCTTTTTCTTCTTTTTTCTTCTTATTATTCATTTTTTCATCTTTTTCTCTTTCTTCTTTGTCTTCTCTTTCTACTTTTTCTTATTTTTCATCTTTTCTTCTGATTTTTCTTCTTTATTATTTCTTTTTTTCATTTTTCTTTTTTTTTTTCTTTTTTCTTCTCTTTCATCTTCTTCTTCTTATTCTTTTTCCTCTTCTGCAATTAATCTATTATTCGCATTTTTTTCATTTCTCTCATCTAGCCTTTTTGAAATTTCTTCTTGTCCGATTCACTTCTTAAATTCGTTCTATAATAAACCATTCACTTTCCATCCTTCATCCCCTACATCCATGTATTATTTCATTCATTCATCATCCTTTAATTTACCTTTCAATCTTTTCTTAAAATGTGCTGCGTCCCTTCAGGACGTAAGAGATCATGGATTCCTCTCTTTTGTCTTAGTAAGTTTTGTCTAGTTGCTATCGCCCTTAATCCTTGTTCTGGCAACCATTTCTACTAGCTCACTAGGTAGACTATTCGACTTGCCTTTAATTATCCGTCTTGCCTTCTATGTTCTGTGAGTGTAAAATTCTGCAAGACCTCTTACCTCATTATGTGCCGTAGATGTTTCAACTCTCTTCCTGATGTGAAATATAAGTGGCCTTTTTAATTCCATTTTCTCTAACACTACGTCGTTTATTTACATTGCTCGAAGTATCATCCTCCTCTTTGTTGTCATATTTATCACAACGTTTCGGCCGTTGTATGCTCCGGCTTTCTACAAATCTTGAAATCATAGTAAACTTAAGGAATCAGCACATATGCTAGGCCACAAAAATTTCCTGGGCCGACCAAGCATAGAAATGAATACAATATGGGAACCAGTAATAAGGAGTGCCAGAGAAAAGCAATAATACCAACGAAAATTGCAATATGAGGTCTGGTAAAAAATCAAATGATAACAGCAAAAATTGCAATATGAGCACTGGTAAAAATGATTGCTGACGACATTAGTTTTATAATACCCAGAAATTCATACACAGATATCCTCAATGACACATGACACAGTGGATAAAGGCGTTAGTTAGATCCAGTGACTGGACCCAAAGAGTGTGAGTTCAATACCTAGTTAAGGCGGTCGAGAACTTGAAGAGGGAAATTAGCAGGAGATAACTGATAACTGACATTCATGGCACGTGGAACTAGAATAGTCTACCACAGCGAGCGAAATAAAGGGTTCAGTTCGACATTCCGACGTACAACGGCCGAAACGTTGTCATAAATATGGCAACAAAGATAAAGATGATAGTCCGATCAATGCAAATAGTGTACATGATACCTCCTATCAGAAACATAGACATATAGTACGTCGTTTATCACATGTTCGGTCCATTTTATTGTCAGCATCATTCTCTTGCCTCAAGTATCATCACATTACCCAACATTCCTCAGTAGACCGAGTATAGAAATTTGAAATGTGACAGACACACGAGGTTAAAGCAGCTGGAAGTTTGTCAAAAAGACAGCAAAGACGATGACACTCGTCTGCAAAGGTCAACATATAGAATAAACAATAGCAGAATTTTATCTCACATTTTATTAAGTGTCTAGAATTTGATAGCCAAGGGATATCAGGACACATTAAACTGATCTTTTAACGTTTGTATTTGAATTGTTAAAAAACGCAAAAATAACACACACACACATCTGTAAATATATATATATATATATATATATATATATATATATATATATATATATATATATATATATATATACTACAGTTCAAAAGTTTGGGAGGCCCCTGGTAATTTTTTTAAATTGGCCTAAAAGTAGTTGTTTTCCACTTTAAATAAAAGAAAATTATTATGGTTAAAAAACGTAAGATATTTTATTAGAAATTATATTATGCCTAAACGAAAAAAAAACGCATTTTATGATTAAATTTTGCTCTCGACAAAATATCCTCCTTTAGTCTTGATTAGTGCAGCACAAAGTTTTGACATTCATTGCAAACGTTTCTCAAATGTTGATAATTGATTCTATTCTTTTTTCAATGACTCTAAGAGCTCTTTTTCCTTTTCATTTTCACTCTTCTGTCAATTTCATATCATGCTAATTCTGGGTGTGACTTCAAACTTTTGAACTGTAGTGTATATATATTTTCCAAATAATTGTTTACTGTAAAACCAAGGCCATCAGCATCGTGGAAAATTAAGTTGATATTTCTAATGAGAATTTGCTTTTTACTGGATGAAAAGAATTAAATTAACGGAAGAAATCTCACGGCGACCAACTTATATAATTGGGTTACGGTATGTGATAACAAACGATATGAAGTTAATATATGATCAGGATTTATACAACCCTGTCTTGATGTATAAGATTCACCTGTGTTAATCTGTAATAAAACGAACTACTTCAACTGCTGCTCGCAGTCGAAGAAGAGCAGTTACTGGACATGCCGAAATGTCATTAAGATTTGAATTAAAATAGGAAAACATGTCTTCGTCTGCCATACTTTTATACTTTCTCTCTTTTTCAAGTAAAACGATACTCTTTATTTCCAAATTATTTTCACCTCTCCTTCCTTCTTTGCTAGGTCCTCCTCCTTTTTAAAAACATGTTTCTTGATTTATTTTGTTCGGAATGATTGTTCGTTCATTTTCATTTGGTTATTTGTTTGCGTTCTCATTTATTTTCACTTTTTTCTATATACTGATTGTTTCTGTTCTCCTGTCACTTATTTTCATTTGTTTTCTTCTTCTTCTTCTTCTTCTTCTTCTTCTTCTTCTTCTTCTTCTTCTTCTTCTTCTTCTTCTTCTTCTTCTTCTTCTTCCACCTACTTCCTCTCTCTTCCTTCCTCCTCGTCCTTATTCCTCCTTCCTCTTCCTCCTCCTTCTCCTTCTTCTTCTTCTTCCACCTACTTCATCTCCTCCTTCCTCCTCGTCCTTATTCCTCCTTCCTCCTCCTCCCTCTTCTTCTTCTCTTCTTTGTTTTTTTCCTCATTTTCAATTTACATTTGTTCTTATTCTTATTGTTGTTGCTCTTTTTCTTCTTCTTTTGCCTCCCTGTCTTCTCCTCTTCTATGTATTTTCGTTCTTCCTTTACATTTTCTGATTTTAATATATTCCTTCCTTTTCCCAGATTTCATTCTTTTTTTCTTCATTCCTACCATCCTTCCTTCCTGTCTTCCTTTCTCTTATCCTTCCTTCCTTCCTTTATTCCTGCCATCCTTCCTTCCTTCCTTCCTTCCTGCTATCCATCCATCATTCCTTCCTTCTTTCCCTTGAGTGTGACATGTTTTCGTTTACTTGTCAAATTCCGTTTTTTTTTTCTCTACTTAAAAATAAAAATATATTTTTGCCGTTGTTCTTCGAACAAAAACGATAATAAAAAGCATGAAGTAAAAAATTAATTAACGACCACAATCTCCGATAACGAGAAATATTTCTTCTTTTTAATTATGAAAAAAACAATCTATATGTAATTTAATAATATAAGCAGCATCTGTCCATCGTTCAGAAGACAGATCAAGTCCATTGTCCGTACATGCCTCTCGACACACAAACGATTTCATTTTAAATTGTATGGACACATAAGAAAGGACGCAAATGTTCTTTCTTCCACATTCAATGCATATCGATTAAACAGAAAAAAAATGAAGGACTGCATTGTAAGCTGACTCGAAGCAACTTCCCAAATAAAAGAAACCTTTCCGTCTCCTCGCAAGACAAACTGCCAATTTTTCTGCATGAACCATTGATTCAAATTCTTGAGGAGACGGAAAGCTGACATCCCGAAAGATGAAGGTTGGCTAACTGAGGCGCCTCAGTTAACCTAATTATTTTTTATAAATTAAAAAAGAGAAATTATCATTTTGTTTAATACTAGCTGCTTATTCATCCCGTGATATCTCTTGTAAGAGATATTAATCTCTTGAGAGTTACCTCGGCGTCAGGTAATAGTTCACGAGGTTAGTCTGGTTGTCCGTTACTACTAACTAGTGAGTTCGAATCTCGCGGTATGTTCTATGGAAAATTAGGCATTAACTAAAGCAAGGAAGGTTTATATCTCCTAAAATCATACCAAACTAACTAAATAGACGATTAGTGTGAGGTTAGTATGTTTAAATCTCACTACTGAGTAGTCATTTTGAATCTAATGAATGCGCCATAGAGAATTCGGCATAAAATCTCAGCAAGGATTGACATTTAAAATAAAACAACCGAAATAAACAGGCATGAGCTAATGATTAGAAATGTTAGTCTAGTTAACACTGATTAGTGAGTTCGATCCTAACTGGGTGCACCATACAAGTTTCGACATTAAATAACCTCACAAGGTGTAACATGTCATAGAATCATCAAAGCTGACTAAATAGGCACGTCCATGTGAGGTAATGGTTAACGAGCTTACTTTTGTTGACCATTACTATTGGTCAGTTAGCCCGACCCTTACTGGTTACCCCATAAAAAATCAATATTGAATAAACTAACAAGGGTTGACAGGCCATCAAATCAACCGGCCTAACTAAATAGGCGTCTCACCAGAGGGTAATTATTAACGAATTTAATATAGTTGATGACGACTATCTGGTAATGATTCTGAACATTGAGTGCTTCATAAAAAAGACAACATTCAGTAACCCAACAAATGGTTGAAATATTGTAAAATCAACCTGCCAGTAATGTCTTGAGTCGGAGAATACTTTGTGAATGCGTTCGCCTCAACCATATTGACAGATTAATGCAGTCTCTTCGCTACTCAAAGTTTTGTCTCCCGAATGCTATCTAACTGCAAGAAGAAGCCGTGGATGATTGCCGCTTATGGGCTCGGGCACGTCGGCGTGTCGTAATGTTTAGCAAGCTTGTCACGCTAAAACAGTTACGACTGAATAGTGAGTTCAATCTTCACTGTGTGTCCCATACTTTCGGCCTTGTCATGCCATCAGTTATGTCCTGTTAAAGATCCATCGTTAAAGATGCTGGGAAACTATTCTGACGTTACAGAAAGTACTTGACTACATCTTCCTTTTTATGCTTTTGTTTACAAGCGTCCGATTGCATCGGAAATGGATTTTTTGCTGGGCTGGAACTCATCAATCCTCATTTCTAATGCTCGACATCATCGAAAAGATATTCTGATTTTTGTTTTTTACTCTATCAAGAATTAACATGAACCATATAACTTGAAGAATACCAAGAGTAGTAACAAATAAAATGAGCAGCACATGTAACCCGAAGAAGACAAAATATTTACATAATACGAGGGTCATTCAATAAATAAGGTGAATTTTTCGGTATAAGAACTTCTAATATAGATAGAAGCCCACTTTTTTTTCTTTTTTTTTTGTTTTACTTCTTTTTCACATGGATTTAATTTCTTTTGCAGATTAAAAAAAAAAACTTTCACAGTTTTGGTGATTAACAAAGATGGCCGACCAAGAAGCATGCTCCAGGATTGAACAGCGGTCAGTTATCAAGTTTTTGGTTGATGAAGGGTGCAACCCAGTTGAAATCCATAGGAGAATGTCAACTGTGTATGGTGCCACATGTTTCAGCCAAAAAATATCTACAAGTGGGCTAAATTGTTTAAAGAAGGACGGAGCAGTGTTGAGGATGAAGACAGGCCTGGGAGGCCTACAGAAGTGAGGTCTCCTGAGGTGATCGAATCAGTCAATGACCTCATTGAGTCTGACAGAAGGTTGACAGTGGATGACATTGCAAGGACTTTGAGCTTAACTGCCGGTGGGTGCCAAAGATGCTTACCGCAGAGCACAAACAGCACAGCAGCCCAAACGGTGCAGACCATCAACAAGCTGGGCTGGGAACTGCTCCCTCATCCCCCGTACAGCCCAGACCTTGCCCCTTCAGACTTTCACCTGTTTGGTCCCTTGAAAGCGTTCACGAGAGGCACGAATTTTAAAAGTGACGATGAAGTCAAAAGTGTTGTGAGCGACTGGCTGAGACATCAGTCGAAAGATTTTTACGCTGAGTGAATACGGAAGCTTGTGCACAGATGGCAAAAGTGTGTGACAGTGCTGGGAGACTACGTTGAAAAATAATTTAAAAAAGTAAGCTTCTATCTGTATTAGAAGTCCTTATACCGAAAAATTCACGTTATTTATTGAATGACCCTCATATATTGATATTCCACACTAATTCAAATAAAAGTTTACTACAGAAACACCCATCATTACTGAAAAGAGTAATAACAGCTATTGAACTTGAGAAACTTGTTTGCCCGAAAAATTGTTTTGAGAGAATTCTTTTTATAAATTTCAACCAAAATTAGTACGAGCAGTTCAGCCAATGAATCTCATTTTTTCCTTATAAGGAAAAGGCTAACATATTGCCATTAGAACAACAAATTAGTGAGATATTTGATTTTAACTATAATTTATTTTGACCCCTAAACTGCCAATTGCGCAAACAATAAGGATAACTTTATGAATTCGAAAAAGTTTAGATCGAAAATGCTTTTTCCGGGCACATCTGGGCTGGAATTCCCCTTATTATCAGGTTCAAGTCCGGTGGACTTCCTTTTGATTTCATTACAGGAGGAATAGTGCAAAGGGAGAGCGAAGAACTCAAGATTATTTTTTTTAACTTTATCAAGAATTACATGAAACCACATGATTTGAAGACTAGCAACATCAGCAACAACTAAAATGCATAGCACGGGTAACTCGACCAGGAATAATGAGATAATCAAGACTTGTACTTCGAATAAAAGATTATGAAGTTAACACTCATGAATAGTGGAAAGAGAATAACAGCTACTGGACTTGAGAAACCTGATTCCCGGAAAAGTTGTTCTTAAGAGAAATATTAAATAGATTTAAACTGAAAAGATGGCTGAAATGTCAGATTTTTCCTCGTTGGCAAACTACTAATGTTACCAATACCATTAGAACGACAAATTGGGGAGAGGTTTGATGTTAACTAGAATTTACTGTCACTGACTAAACATTGCACAAGATGTCTTATATCACAAAGCTGATCAAATTCTATCTCCAAGCTGCCAATTTCGCAACCAATGAGGATAACATCACGAATTTTAAAAAAATATTAGAGCGTCGATGGGTTTTTTTTTGCGGCTATATCTTGGCTGGTATTCCTTCAATTCTTCCTTTCTAGTCTCAATAGCGTCCAAAATTGTTTCCACTATCTTGTAGGATGTGACTTATTTTTCACGCTGCACCCTCTTTCTTGCTGAGGCGACGTCGCAAGCGTAACATCGCTTCTCTATCGCTATTTTAATTTCTGGTGCGTTCCATTGCTTAGTTTTACCAGCTCGTACACAGCAGACTTTTGCACAATGGATTCACTACACAACGTGCGTGGTGAAAAATCCCAATCCTCTCCCGCATGACCCATTCAGACATCTTTATTCTCTGGAGGATTTGCTTCTTTAGGAAAAAGATACGTTAATAGTTCTCTTAAGGCAATCAAAACATCAATTCAAGGGTCAATCAGTTCTCCTTATCCTCTTATTCTGCACTTCCTATCAACATTCCATACATATTTCATGTAGTAATTCTCTAGCTTGAGTGACACTCGAGCCTTGTTTTGAGGCAAAATTGAATTTTAGTATAAAATAGATTTTTTACTATATAAATTAACTGATAATTTGCAAGAATGATATAGTAATTTTGTAGGTTTTAATGTGACAATAGGTGTGTTTTCTTAATGGTTCCATTCGAATTTTATTCTGCTAATCGGTCCTGTTATACATATTCATAATTGACGCTTATCTACTCTTAATTTTGTTAAAAAAAATTATTGTAAAGTTATTATGCATATATTGTTCCCCTTTGTAATTTATTATACAGTTTGCCTATAGACTTGAAAATTGGTATGACGCCAGAACGTCGCAAAATATGACCAGAGGTCGGTCGACAGAGACTGGCTTGCTTTTACCTATAGTGTCTTGAGAAATAAAAACGGAAAGACAAAGACCTATTGTTTCGTTCCTGTTTAATTCCAAATTCGTTATTTAGATAATTAACATAAATTCGAGTTATCTTGTAAAGAAATTGCCTTGCTTCGTGTCTTGTGAGGACGTTGTCATATACGATGAATCAAAAGTATTTAATGATAACGAAATGCGAGATAATTTTCAACCCGGCGGATTACCCCGATACTTGCTAAGTTTCGATAAGTCAGGCACAAAACTATATTGAAAGAGTGCTTGAAAAATGGGAAAAAAATTATTACCTCAAGCTACCAAGCGAGGAGAGCTTAATCGGCTAGAAAACGAGTGAGTAATTTGATGAACACACGCTTGAAAATATGCAACTACTCCAATCATTGCAACAGATGCTTTTACTAGACATAGCTTGCACGACTGACGGATAAGGAAACTACTTCGACGACAACACAAGATGACATCTAACGTCTGACCTTGCACAACCGAGAAAGATGTAGCTACCCCAACCATTGCACAAGATCATTTAAAGTGACATTTGTTTCGAGTGTTGGGGGCATATGAAACTATTTCAGTTAGAACTCAAACTGATTTTCAGAGACACATTTCACAAGATCATTTTAATGGGCATAGTTTCCATTTCCTGGAAATATGCAACTACCTCAACCATTACATATTTATATCGTTGATTCCACTCTTTACATTATTCGGACTATTCTCCTCATCTTTGTTGCCATATTTATCACAACGCACATGGCATAGTGGATAAAGGCGTTAGCTAGATCCAGTGAGAGGACCCAACGAGTGTGAGTTTAATACCTGCTTAAGGTGGTAGAGAACTTGGAGAGGGGAATTAACAGGTGGTAACTGATAACTGACATCCATTAAACATGGCACGTGGAACTAGAACAGTTTACCCCAGTGAGCGAAATAAAGGGTTCAGTTAGACATTCCAACCACCTGAAGAAGGCCGGAGCGTACAACGGCCGAAGCGCTGTGATAAATATGGCAACAAAGATGAGAACAATATTCCGAATAACGTAAATAGTGTACATAATACCTCATCTCAGATATATAGACAGATGTTGATTCCACTGTTGAGAAATATGCAACTACATCAACCATTGAGCATGATGAATATATACCCCATAGAATCCACAGCTGGGAAATATTCAACTATCTCAACCATTAGACTAGATCAATTTATAAGCCATAGATTCCACTGGTGGTAAATATACAATTACCTCAGCCATTGTACATGGTCATTTGATTATACACAGATTCCAATACTGCGAAATATGAAACTAATTCAACCACTACACAGGATTTTTTTCAGTTCAAGTCTCTGGACAATATTCATTCAAATAATGATCCTGAGAGAAGCATCAACAACAGGCGCCCTAAACTTTATATTTAATTTCACGCACCTGGTCTCCTTGGGCTGGTTTTGATTATGAACACTACATGCATAATTAACTAATTGTACTCCTGAAAGCTTAATTATCTTGGAAGTTAAGCGCTCTAAGCCAATATTAATCACGTGGCCTTCTGTAATTAAAACTGACACGGGCTTTATAATATCGTCCCATTAAATATATTTCAGGTGCTGGTAAAATCGGAAATACGGAGGATTTAGATCAAATTGTCTCGTGGATAAGTATTTATAGACTTCAAATGCGGTGGTGGTCACACTTCATTCTTAATTTATATGTCTTCAATTCAGGACCTGGCCGACCATTGCTCTCGACAGTTTCCTTTATTCTGTTTCTCGATAATAATTTTAAGCCTTTACACCCACCCACTTTCACTGTTATCCTCATCTTCATTACCATATTCCTTGTTCTGTCATCCAGTCACTTAAACTTGCTTTTCCTTCTTACTTGTCCTGTCTTCGGTATGACTAGTGTGTGCAAAGTTCTCCTGGCCCTCTTTTTTCATCATATGTCCCAGTGACTTCAACTGTCTCTTTCTGATTGTGAATTGCAGATTGAACATTAAGAATCTCTAAAATAAAACCGATTCAGAACCAAGAGACGATAGTAATGTAGAAATCAGTCGTTTCCATACAAGAAATATCCGGCAGACATTGATGGGTAGTCATACTGTTAGTTGACATTTATAAAATATTTCTATTAAAACAATTTTTCAAGAATTAAACATTTCAAGTCCACTATCTGTTATTGCTCTTTCTAATACTGATTAGATTTTCCTTCCTAACCTTTTGCTTACATTAAACAAAAAAAGGAAGTTTTATTTAAACTCTGCAGCGAGACTGTCCTTATGAAATTGGAGACGCTACAAGTATTTATTATCAGTGGGAGTAATCTTAACAATATATGATACGCAGATGACACTCTGTTAATGGCCGACCAAGAAAGAAAAGTACAGGACCTCCTAGACAGGATTGTGGAAGAAAGCGAGAAAAGGTGACTATCATCTGCAGGAAGACAAAAAGTATGGTCGTCAGTAAGAGAAAAAGCCCAAGACGTGAGTTACGAATTGGGGATGTAAACATCAACCAGGTGCAGAAGTTTAAATAACTTGAAAGCATTTTTACAAAGAATGGAAAATGCGACACCGTGATCCGAGACACCCATTTGACTTAGGTAAAAGCTTTCCAAAAGATAATCAACGTCGTGAGAAAAGGAAAAATATTTGTTAAAAACAAATAGAACTGTATTGCGAAAAGGTATCAATCCTCTTATATGCCAGTGGATGCTGGACAATCTCTCGACATATGAGAAAACTTGATCCAGCAGAAATGTGGTTCAACAGAAGTTATCGATGCAGATGAGACATCTGTTACTCCTGTCTTGGTAGCAATCCCGACAGGTCAGAACTGTCAACTGAAAATGCGACACCGTGATCCGAGACACGCATTGAGCTAGGGAAGATGCAATCCAAAAGCTAAGCAAGTTGCTGAGAAGAGGAAAAAATATTTGTTAGAAACAAAGAAAATAGTGCTGGATCTCCTGACAGATGTGAAACCAGGAGACAGAAGAAATGCAGTTCAACAGAAGGCATCTATGCAGGATGACACATCTGTTACTCCTGTCTTGGTAGCAAGCACGGCAGGTCCCACGAAGTAAAACTCGAAAAGGTCTTCCAGTCAGTTGTTAAATGGAGCAAGGAATGGGTTGTAAATTTTTAAACTGCCAAAAATAAACTGCTATCATTTAATCACCACAGGAAACCTTTTCTTCATGCTAACAGCATGCCATCACCATGGCTGATGCTATCCTCCTGGAGACCAACACTGTGCGCCATCTTGAGGACACGCATTCCACTGGCATGAAGTT
The DNA here is from genome assembly GCA_964036315.1 of Acanthosepion esculentum. Lineage (NCBI taxonomy): Eukaryota > Metazoa > Mollusca > Cephalopoda > Sepiida > Sepiidae > Acanthosepion > Acanthosepion esculentum. Next base: position 49,529,414 of record OZ038494.1, read on the forward strand.
GGGGGATTATATTGAATCAATTGCTAGGTCTACTGCTTCGGTTTGTCGTGCCAGACAGTTTTGCCCGTCAACATCCCTATTGAACAATTATAAATCTACCATTCTTTCTGGCATTTAGTATTGCTGCTGTATCTGGTCTGGTGCTCAGACTGTTTATCTCGGGATTCCAGACAAATTTCAAAGAAGTGCCTGTAATGTAATCGTTCCTGACCTGGCATCTCGACTTCAGTCACTTTCCCACCGACGAGACATAGATGTAGATTATTCGGACAACACGTTGAGATTAGGTAATATGTATATTAGGAGGCGAGTGCGTTTATAGGACGAACCGGGTGTAAAAGCAAAAATTTCCATTTTTTTTTTTAGATTAAGCTTTGAACCGTTGTATGTTAGAAATGATTAAATATATCTTACTGGAATTCTCCGAGGTTTTTATAACACTACTGGACTCTACTTTGAGCAAAAAGAATTTATAATTACTTTCCAAGCTTAACAGAATAATCGTGATGAAATCGATCATAAACGAAAATGGCATGTCCATTATTAGTTAATTATAGCTAAGGGTCGGAAGCTCATAAAGCATTGAAATTAAGTTAATATATATATATATATATATATATATATATATATATATATATATATATATATATATATATATGTATATATTGAGCGATAAAAATTATTAAAAAAATCAATTAAAATCTTCAGACATACTGGGTTGTAGATTAATATTCTTATGCTTTTATTATTATTATTTCATTTATATTCCTCGACTAGTTTCGACCAACATGGCCATCATCGGGAGAGAAAAAATGTTTCTGCTTGCTGTAGCAGTAAACTACAGAAATGAATGTCTTGATGAAGAAAACGAACGTTTGTCTGTAGTTTTCATTTGTTTTTTTATTATTTATTTATCTTTTTAACATACCTTGTGTTGGTCAAACAGTCTCTTTTAAGTTGTCATTTGAGATAAGAGCTATGTTCCCTTTTTTTTTCTCCGGTCAGTTCAGCAGTTTATTTGTGTTTGGGGAGGGGATGGTAAGTGTGTTTGTGTGTGTGTGTGTTTGTGTTATATATATATATATATATATATATATATATATATATATATATATATATATATATATATATATATATTATTTCAAGGATCATTTTCCAACTTATTCAAGATGACCTTCGGTCTCTTAACCTTCTAACTTTCTGTCCTGGAGTAAGAAGGTGCCTCACAGGTTTCGTGTACGATTTCCTTTTCAAGTCTTTTTTCACTGATCTTTGGACTGTCATAGCTGAAACTCCTCTCTCATGTACCAAACATCTTAAAGGGTTGAGGTGGATATTTTCTAATTGTTCTCTTAAGCTCTAAGTTTAAATGATGATCCCTCTTCTTGTTGTGACCACCTGATCCAGTTTTCCTCTCTACTGTTCCCTCTTCTATAAACGTATTCACCGTTCTCTTGATTACAGACTTTGAAGATTGAAGCGAGACTATGAATGTTGGTACCATGCCTCACCATTGTTCAATTAGGAAGACAGTGGGGCTGAAACAATACGATTTTAACCTGTTCTTTTTCTAGCTGAATAACTGAAATAATAATTGATTTTTACGACAAATGATGTCAAGATGCCTAAACGTCTTATCTAAAATCCTGGAAAAAAGAAAAACAATTAGTTTAGTGTTTTTTTTTTTCAGATATCAAACATTTCTAAATATAATGTAGTTGAAACAAAATACATAAATGATTTTTTACGGTTAGGTAAGAAACGTTAAATAATAGATTCAGACTATTATTTTTTAGTGGCAGTATATTTTGGCTCAGATCTTTTGAGGCTGACCTTTAAGATCAGATGGTAGACAAAATAAGGATGGCGATTTTGAGCCGAACGTGGGAATGTTAGAGTTAGAAAGTTTTTTCAGTGAGTTAAGAATTTAACGCGTCATACACACCAGACGTGGTTATTTTGTGTCTCGAGGAACTTTCTCCCCAGTAAAGGTGATAAAGCGACCCTATTGGCTAGCTAAAAATATACATGTCACCGTTGTTTAACAAAATATATACCTTTTCAAATTCCTTTTGTTGAAGTTCTCATTTTTCTTCCGAGCAAACCGACTAGCGATTACTAGGCCGAGAGAAGAAATAGAGGAAGTCATCTTTATTATGATTGCCTCAAGACCGTCAACCAAGAGACCATCAGAACGATGTGGCTATGCAAGATTTTGCTTATTTGGCGCTGTGGCCAAGACCTCCCCAGAACAGAATGGGATATACAAAACGCCCTTGTGTCAGATTAAACCAGAGGAAGGAAAACATTTATACTATTATATCAGCACAATAAGCGAAGTGTGCCGTTAACAACTTGGCTACAGGAGATCGTCATTATAAATTATAGGTCCTACTTAAGGAGTTCCTAGTTAAGGAATGTCTAACTTTCGTTGCGACTTCTCCGAATCTATAGCTGCTAGCTTCATGTTGGTACCCGAAACGTAAATAGTAATTTTTAAATGGAGGTTTTTTTGTTTTGTTTTGTTTTGAATCCGACATTATTTTTATTACTATAAACGTTATTTTAGTCGGTACACGTGTTTGTGCTGAGATGCCTTTTTAAAGTGAAATTAATATTAACCGGCCTATATCGAGAAGACCTACCTACTAAGCAAAATAATGTTTCACGCACGAAGATGAATCTAGAGGGTGTAGGTTCGAAGAAGGTAGCAACAAGGGATGTGCATTTCGCAAGGAGGTAATTGAAATTGATTTTATCACTCGCCAGCATTCTGTAACTACCGAACAGGCCACGCAGACCCTAATAAACTTGATTCTCGCTGGGTGCCTCGCCTCATTTGTCTTATACAGTAGTTTCTTTTTAGTACCATATCCCTTCTGGACGGAGGTGGTCATCATCTCGTCACAGTTGCCTTTTCTTTATTATCTCGTAATTGCGATGTGTTTTCGGCGTTTTTTCTTACATTTTCCTTTATTTCTGTTTTCTTTCTTTCTATTTGCACCCTTTCTTTCCCTAGATTTTATTTCTGTCTATCTTTCTAATTTCTTTCTTCACTTTCTTTCTTTCGTTTCCATTTTCTTTTTCCCCTTTTAAGTTGAATTTTCACTGGCTTTCTTCTGATCATTCATCCTTTCTTTTACTATTTTCTCTTTCTCTCCTTACTTATCATTTCTCTCAATTTCTTTTCTTATTCATCTTTCTCAATAGTTCTTTATTCTATTATTCCTTTTTCTATTTTCCCTTTTTTCTTTCTTTATTTCTTCCGCTTTTATTTTCCTCGTTATTCTCTCACAGTTTTCTTTTCTTTCTTTTTCTCTTTTTTGTAGTTATCCTCTTTTTTCTTTTTCTCTTTCTTCTTGTGTTTATCCTCTTCCCTCTTTTATTTCTTCTCCTCTTCATCCTCTTTTCTTTCTTTTAGCTTTCTTTTTCTATTTATCCTCTTTTCTATCATTTTCTTTCTTTTTCTCTTTTACCCTCTTTCCTCTTTTCTTTCTTTTTCTTTTTCTTTTTGTAGTCATCCTCTTTCCTCCTTTATTACTTTTTCTCATTATCCTCTTTTCTTTCTTTTTCTTTCTTCTCCTCTTCATCCACTTTTCTTTCTTTTTCTCTTTCGCTTTGCATTTATCCCCTTTCCTCTCTTTTTCTTTTTTCTTTCTTGTTTCCTTTATCCTCTTTTCTCTTTTCCTTCTTTTTCTCCTTCTGTCTTCACACTCTTTCCTTTCTTTTTCTCTTTCGTTTTTTTTAATTCTCTTTCTTTTCTTTCTTTTTCTCTTTATCTTTTTTTCTTTCTTGTTTTTTTCTTTTTCTCTTTATTCTCTTTCCTCTCTTCTTTCTTTTTCTCTTTTTTTGTCTTCATCCTCTTTCCTTTCTATTTTCTTTCATTTTTCTCTTCTTTACCCTTTTCTTTCATTTTCTCTATATTTTCTCTTTACGCTCTTTCGGTTTCTCTTTATTCTATCTGATTCTAACTTTTCTCTGCTTCTTTCTTTTTTCTTTCTTTTTCTTTCCTTTCGCTGTTGTTCCTTTACTTTTCTTCGCTTTCTTTTTTGTCTCCGTTACTATTTTTTTCTTTCTTTCATTACATTCTCGTTTGACATTCCCTTTCTCCTAATCTGTCTGCCACTCAAAACTAGAGAGCCTGGCCTACCCTACATATAACAAATGGCGGATAAGAGTCGGGTCCTTTCAAAAAAATTAGTACGAAAGTGAATAAAATAAGAATGGGGTGGGATCCGAACTCGACTCGCCGATGCCACTTTCCGCGCCCATAACAGTTACAACGTTATTTCTTTTCTGTTAATTACAAGTTTAATTAGTGAGTTGAAACTATTTTGTTACTTTTATTTTATTTTGTTTCGCTTCTTCATCTGTTTGTATTTGTTATTGGGAAACTTCTCTTTTTATGGACATCGGATGGCGAGAGGGAGAAAAGAAGAACAAAAAACGCGGCTGATTTATTTGAAATCGTCTTTCCTTCTCCAACTAAATAGGCTTAAGCAACCAACATCATTCAAAGGAAAGCGCCTCAAATCGTCCATCTGAGCAAATGCTATTTTTTCATCGAATCTGGTCGAATTACATAGATGGGTTCAGACCGCATCATCATAATCCTATACCCAATTAACGATAGGTTTCGCCACATATATTACTTAGTCACGTAATTATTGATGCGCAATGTTTTTTTATTATTATTATTAAATTACTTTATGTCACGGGATATGGTTAGCCTGTACTTTGATCACGCTATCCGTGCCCGTTCATTGGTGGATCATTCGTGTGGAATATATTAAAATTCTTTTCTACTCTTTCTCAATTCTTCTCTTAAACTTTCGTTTCCTTCTTTATTTTTCTTTTACTGGTTGGTTGGTCTACCTGACTTTTTTGAAATATTTCTTCACTTATGTTACAAATTGCTCTTTTCTTTAATTTTCTTTCAATTTTCTTTCTTTTTTTTGTGGGGGTACTTCTTCCTGGATATATTGCTTTATATTTCAATATACTCGTCTTGAGCATTCATCTTTTCCTCCATGTAAAAAAAAATCGATAATTTTTTTGTATTTTTAGAGTAGCAAATTGACGTGAAATTAGCTTTAAATTGAATAGCGATTGAGACGGAATGAACATTGAAATGTGGTAATGCTTTTTTGAAGGATGTGCATCTGTCATAATTAGTATCTCTTCAGAAGAATTAAAAATTGAAAAAGAAAGAAACAGAGAGAGAAAGAGAGACTAATGGTGAAGAAGACTTAATGGTCGGGAAGAGGAAGACGAGAGAAAGAATTGACAAGATTCAAAAAAAGAAAGAAAGAAAAAAGAAAGAAAGAGCGAACTATGGAGAGGAAGGCAAAAAGATCTGAGAAAATGTTACGTCAAAAAAGATAACTGAATACGAATAGCAGGAAGAGGAAAACGAAAGAAAGAAAGAAAGAAAGAAAGAACAATGGAGAGGAAGGCAAAAAGACCTGAGAAAATGTAGCGAGTAAAAATATAACTGAATACGAATAGAAGAGACAGGAAAACGAAAGAAAGAAACAAACAAAGAACAATGGAGAGAAAGTTATAAAAGACCTGAGAAAATGTAGCTGTAAAAAATGCGAATAGCGGAAAGACGAAAAAGACAAAAAGAAAGAAAGAAACAAAGAAAAAAAGAAAGAAAGAAAGAACAATTGAGAGGAAGATGTAGCGATAAAGACTTGAGAAAATGTAGCATTTAAAAAGAAAACCGAATATGAATAGGGAGAAAAAGGAAATTCATAATACACACAGAAAGAAAGAAAGAAAGAAAGAAAGAAGATAAGAAAGAAAGAAATAAAGAAAAGCAACTGAGGAGAAGAAATAGAAAGAATGACGTGAGAAATGAAGAAAAAAAAACAAAAAACGAATAGACATAACCTAAAGAGGAAAAAGAGAGAAAGAAGGAAGCTGACATGATATAAATAAATAGATGAATAACATAAAAATTTAAAAAGAGCAGTGTATGAAATAGAAATATTTTTACTTTAGGTGACGTGTCCTTTAAACGCACGGACGATCATGGCTCTCCACAACATGCTATCCGTGGCACCTCTAAGCAACATTTTTCCTTTATTATACTTTCCAGTCTTCACACTGCCATACATTTATGCAGGCTTGCTCTAAGCCTGTGTCACTTTTACATTCAGTATGTACTATATTTTTATTAAGTGTTCCAGAATATTCCCTCTCTCTCTCTCTCTCTCTCTCTCTATATATATATATATATATATATATATATATATATATATATATATATATATATTAATTATTCTGATTCTACTTAAAATTCCCTCAATGGTTACATGCTCCATCTATGGTATTCCCATCTATTGCCTCAAGACTTCACTTCCTTTGTGAGTAGTTATCTAGCGTCTCCTGTCATATAGAAAGGATGATACTACAATTACACTTCAGTATTCTTAGTTTTCCAAATAAATATTCTCGTTTCTCCATACTTTCTTTAGTTTATATCATTCTGAGAAGTTTTGCATCCTATATATCGAAATTATCCATTTCTTAGCGTTTCTTAGCTGACCACCCGGTCTTGATGCCCGGGGTCTAGTTCACTACTTAGGCATGAACAAAATGTCGGCAATGAAAAACTCATAGAGATAAAACGATGTTATTTATTACGAAACTAACGTTGATGGTTTTATCAATTCCGTTTTCCGTAAGCATAACCGTTTACGATATCGATTACGTCCAGGGCGAGACAGAAAACGGCAAAGAAAAAGGAAAACAGAAAACATAACGATGCTCACTGGACTTGAATCAGATCTACATGGGAAGGTTTCAGCGTTTGTTTGTTTTTTTTTGTTTTTTGCTAACCAATGCCTTTGCCCATTCTCAATGCCTAAACCAGTGTTTCCCAATATTTTTAAGTAACGTTACAACTAGGAGCAAATAAAAAATATCACAGCACACTTAGTAAAAAATTTAAAGTGTATACATTTAAATGTTATGAAATAAACCATAGATTTTAAAAAGTATATACAGACACAAATATAAACTTACTTTATTTCAATGTTTCTATTCAACTATTTGTGCAGCTTATTTACTGTGAAACGCGCCTGTTTTAGGTATTTTTTTCGACTTCTACAACGGTTAGGTCAAATGTGCAATAAGCAGTACCTCATTTTTTTTCATTTGAGCGTAGTCTTTCTGGCTCCTTATTTTTGATGTTATTTAGGGTTGAGAAGCCTAATTCACATAAATAACAAGTAGAAAATTGCAATAAAACTAATACAGCCTTTTTTTAGATAATGTGAGAAATTCCTTTTGAATTGAAATAATATCCTTGGTTAAGGTATGAATCCACTTCTCCCCCCCAAGCTATGGGTAAATAACAGGACAGTCCGAGTTCTATAGCCTTGGATGGCAACTGTTTTACTGCAGAAAGAAATGGCAACCTACTGCAGGAAAAATCTGCCTCGTCAGTCATGTATCGAAAGATACACGATGGCCTAAGCGTGCATCACGCATGGCACATAACGGATTGATTGCAATCCAAACTGTATCAAGGGGTACCGTCAAATGTTTTATTTTGAGCCCTTATAACAATAGTTTTTAAAAAAATGAATATCAGAACAAAGTATTTAAAATAACATAATCAAAAAATAGTGAAAAATTATTTGAAAAAAGTTATAAGTTTAATTTGTGGAGATCTATTTTCTTTTGATTTCTTGATACTGTTGTATACGTTTGTTTGGGAGAGTAGTAATTCTGTTAAGAAAGGTGAAATAGGGAAAAAACCTGGGCGTAGATTAATATTTGGGTAATATTCAATGGCGGCACTCTCGAGGATTTTCCTTCTGAGTGAGTTTTTTTTTTTTTAAAGTCCACATTGGACGAAACGCGTCGGCAACTATTAGTTTTCCTATTGTCTTTTACATATATATATATATATATATATATATATATATATATATATATATACCGTTACAATATTTTAATTTTACAACACACTTAAGAGAATCAAGTGTGCTGCGGCACGGCGGTTGAGAATCAATGGTCTAAACTATCAACTGTATACGAACACTTTATCAAATCAATGATTAAAACTAGATTGCAAAAAAACGAGTCCTGTAATTCTTAGTGAGAACCATACTTCCTCCAACGTCATGAACTGGTATATGCAGAATCACAAAGAAATAACTTTTTCCCCAATGATGTTCACCTTGTACACGGTCTGAGAGCCATTCGATGTAGAAAGTTAGAAAGTCAGAGTCGCAGCTTATACGGATATGTGTGGAAGATAACTGTTAACCCTAAACTTCTACAGATTAAGATTGTAGTGATTGGGGAAGTATTGTCTTGGGAGTCGGTTCACTGAGCAGTGGTTCCCGGGAAGAAGCTTCTGGAGTGCAACTTACATCTCACCAAAAGAATATGGAGGGAATGAAGACGTTTCACATCAATGTGCTAAGTATGGTGGATCTTAGCCATGAATGTGGACTGGTGGAACTAAGGGGTGTAGTTCGGCTGAGCACTTTTCATGGAAAAAGCAGTGAGAGACTTGCGACGTCTCGTCTGTGAGAAATAAGTTGGAGATTAGAAAATAATTCGTTGCAACAATGCCAGTTTATAAAAAATACGTATATAAATATGTACAAATACATATTCATGTTTAAGTGTATGCATATAGATATACTTTTGTATGTGTGCTTGGGAGGTGGAATGTACGTTTTCTTTTGTTTTTTTTTTTTCAAACAATTCAAAGACTTAGGTTAGCATAATAGCGTGCATGTAAAGAATTTCTCATTGAAATTACAAGAAATTAAATCACACCGAAGTTTGGACGATCTGTAACCAGATGAAAAATAACGTCTATTTTTTTCCTCTTTTGCCATTGTAACCAATTTTATTCAGTCATATTAAAATACTCGCATGTAACTGACGCTATTGGACACTGTTGAAAGGATCAAGTGAAGAGAAGGCAGCTCCTGCCCATATATGGCAGCCTTATTCCATTTTCAGCCTGATCTGTTGTTCGAAATGATATAGGACAACATGAAGAGTCAGATACATACTCAAGCCGTATACACATTAACTAGGAAAACATAATATTGTCTAACTTAACAATGTGAATAAGTGTTACTCCCTGCTTGTTCCCGGCACTCTCTTTTGTTATGACCTATGTCGAGATTCCCAGACTTCCCTAGTTTGTTTTTGCAACCCCTTTTTCATGCCGACAGGGTCAGCCTCTGATTTTCCCCCTTCCGTTATTTATTTTTTACTATTCCCATTCCATTAGTGAGTGTGCTTCTTGATTTTGTCTGTCGACAGAATACAGCGGCCACTCTTATTATTTTGAGGGATGAACGGGTCCTACTAACATTGTTTTGTTTTAGTTTTAGTTTTGTTTTTTCTTTTAGTTTGTTTTCTGGTTTCACCCCCCCCCCCCATCATTTAATAAATCATGAAATTTTCATATGAACGGACTTTATGGACAATGAAATTAAAATATTACATTATGGGATGTTCTGTAGGTTCCCTGCGAAGATGCGGTATTATTGTATATGCAAGATAGAGTGGTGAATGGGTAAATTGTAATGAATGAATGGGTTGTGATTCTGATTAACTAGGACTAGGATAGCTAATGAAGACCAGCCTCTCTCAATCTCCCCAATCGGCCTTGTGCCACAATTTTGGGAAATAAATAATCTTACTCAAGCCGTATAGAGAACCGACGATTTCTGTAGCATCTTTAGCGATGGATTGTATGTACGAGTTCTAGAAGTTTGAGCTCAGTTTAAATCCCAATAGTCGCTCAAGGCACGGGGCATCACTGAGGAAACATCCATTCATCGTAATTGGTGATGGCTCCGGGTCCGAATTTTCAAAGAGCAACAACAAGTAAAATAGATAAGACATGTATCTCGAAGAGAAAATAAAGATATAACCAAGATATTGATGTTGCATACTAAGCGAAAAACAAACGTTAGGAAGGAAGCCCCTGTCAAGATTGTCGAGGGAGGCGACAAACACTGAACTTGAGAGACCAATTTTCCTAGAAAAATTGTTTCAAGAATAAGATTTTATAAATGACAGTAGTACTGGCTGCTCGGACAAAGACTGCTTAATGTTTCCTTATAAGGAAACTGCTCATATTACCATAACCATGGTCCTTTGTATCACTTAGCAATGTCTGCATTTATACAGTACATCCTGCTACTTGTTCTGCCTACGATCATTGATTAGGTTAGTCGTTCTTTAGACTTTCCTTCGTGCGTCAAATTTTACAAGCCTTCTTTTATTATTATGTATCTCAAATATTTCAGCGGTTTCTTTCTGAAATCAAGTGTTCTTTTTTTCCATTTGCTTTCACACTGACTTACTACTAACACGCGTTGTCCATAGTTTTCTCCGCATAATTCTATAGCAACAAGTCTTTGTTGCTTAAACTCTTCTCTTCATCTGTGAGCAAGCTTTTCTGCATTCACTGCCATATAACATGATTGATATTACATAGGTGTCCAACTCTTTTTTTCTTAGTTTAGAAAGAAAGGCATTCTTTGCTAATCCAGTGCAAGTCACATTTTCCATCCTGCGTTTAAACAATTCCAAGATATTTAAACTTCTTATTTTTTAGGAACCGAAGAGCCGAGTTCGAATTCCAGTCGAATCCATTACATTCACATACGTTCTAATACCCTTGGGAAAGGTATGAATCCTCTTCTTCTTCCCCCACCCAGCTATGTGTAAATAGCAGGACAGACCTGGTTCTATAGCGTCTTGGATGGCAACTGGTCTACTGCAGAAAGAAATGGCAACCTACATCGTGAAAATGAAATCTGCTTCGTCAGTCATGTATCGAAAGATACATGATGGCCTAAGCGTGTATCACGCATGGCACATAACTGACTGAGTCTTAAATATAATTATAAAATCATGTTTGTAAAATATCTGCGATGAAAAGCAACGTTTGCCAAAACAAAACAAAACTAGCCAACGATTGCTTGTAGGATATCAGAAATTGTTTCAAAAGTCATTTAAAATATATAGTAACTCACTAGAAAGTGGACATCAGATTTCGATTCGGTTATTTGATCTTTAAAAGGCGGGAAAAAGTTTCTTGAATATGCACGCCAAACGAGTAAAAAAATAATTTCATTTTAATGGGTAGTTTGTTATACTTTTTTTCACTTATATTGCATGCAAAAATATGAAATAAAATGAGCCAATCGTGAAAGAATTAGAAGTCATGACAGAATTTATAATTGACGGCTACAAGCTTAACAACAAAAGATATGCAGATGTCACTATGTTGATAACAGACACAGAAAGAAAATTACAGGAACTCCTACAGAACATGGTCACTCGGGTCTTATGTTTTACAGTTTAATGCATTCAAACCACCGAGTCATTCTGCCATAAACGTTGACAGATATAGATGTTGCTTTCTGTCCTTTAAGCCAGCGGAAAGACAGGGGATACAGCGACCGAGAATTCTTATGAAAAAAAAACAGAGACATAGAGAAAGAGTGAATAAGAAAGAATATGTGAGAGAGAGAGAGTGTGTGTGTGAGTGAGTGAGAGAGATGGAGAAATAGATGTTGGGAGTAAGTGAGAGTGAATAAGTGAGAAATAGAGAGAGAGTGAAAGAGAAATAATCAGTGTGAGAGAGTGTGAGAGAGATAGTGAGAGAGTGAGAGAGAGTGTTTGAGAAAGAGAGAGGGGGTGAAAAAGAGTCACAGTGAGAGTGAAAGGGAGTGAGTAAGGAAGAGAGAGTGAGTGAGAAAGAGTGTGAGAGAGAGTGTGTGTGAGAAAGACAGTGAATGAGAGAGAGTGAGTGAGAAAGAGTGTGAGAGAGAGTGTGTGAGAAAGACAGTGAATGAGAGAGAGTGAGTGAGAGATAGAGAAACAAAAACTGAGAGAGAGTGAGAGATTGTGAGTGAGAAAGAGAGTGAGAGATATAGTGAAAGAGAGTGAGAGAGATAATGAAAGAGTAAATGGGAAAGAGAGAGTGAGTGAAAAACAGAGAGTGAGTCAGAAAGAGAGTGTGAGAAAGTGAGCGTAAGAGAAAGATGGTGAGTGAGAGAGAGAGAGAGAGAAGAAGAAGAAGAAGAAATGAAGACTTGCATAAAAGAGTAACAACAAGTGGTCTAAGAAATACCAGGATGCACTAATGGCAGCCACAATCTTAGCAACATTAGATATGCAGATGACACTGTGTTGATAGCAGAGACAGAAAGGAAACTACAGGTCTCCCTACAGAAGGTAGTAAAGGAAAGCGAGAAGAAAGGACTAACCTTCAATTGTAAGAAGGCGCAATGTATGGATTTCAGTAGAAGCAACAGGCTATGATGCGAACCCCAAATTAGAGTCACCAGATCCAATCAAGTACAAACATTTCAATATAGAGGAAGTGTATTAACGGAGGACATAAAATGTAACAGTGAAATCCGAAGGCGCATTAGAATAAAGAAAGATGCCTTCCAAAGGTTAAGCAAAGTATTAAGAAACAGGAAAATTTCATGAGAAACAATTTCACTAGAGACAAACAAAAGAGAGTTGGACTGTTATGTAATATCGGTCCTCCTATATAACAGTGAGTGTTGAACAATTTCCTCACAGGTTAAGAATAAACTCGATGGAACAGAAATGTAATTCTACAGAACGATGCTGATAATCCCATGGAATGAAAACTAAAACAATACCAAAGTTTTAAGCAAATGGAATCAAAAGTATACTTAGACCGAGAGACAACTGAAAATTCTAGGGGATATTATAGGGGAAGAAGACATAGAGAATTTAATAGTTATAGGTCATATTGAAAGCAAGACGACTAGTAATAAAGCGAATTTTAGCATACTAGGCTTAATATTTTTAACGTTAAGATACTCTGTCTATATTCCTGAGATGAGGTATTATAAAGGTCATGGCACGTGGAATTAAAATAGTCTACCCCAGCCTGGACTAAATAAAGGATTCGATTCGAAATCCAAATGTATATCTCCGAATCATATCTAAGACCGAAGCATACAACGGCAGAAACATCGTGAGTAAGGTAATAAAGATGAGGACAAAAGTCCGAACAATATCAATACTGTAAATAGTTAAGATACTCCATGAAGTATATTATACTGCTTTCGTTTAACAACCAAAAAGAACCATTTCTGTCATCAACATGGGTGAAGCTAAACTCCAGGAGAGCAATACAATACGCCTTCTTAGTCTCACTGACTTGAACCGGAGAGACTACATCGAACCAATAGCTGCAAGGAAAGTTGGGTTACTGTGTCGTGCCAGCGACCCAATTTTTTTTCTCGTGAGAATCTATTTTGCACATTTACAAGTCTACCATTCGTGCGTGCATTGAATACTGTTGCTATATTTGGTCTGGTGTTCCTGCTGTCCAAACAAGGATCTGCAATGCCATCGATCCTGATCAAGCATCTCCACTTCAGTCAGTTTCTCACCGATGTGAGTTGGCTTCCCTCTGTCTTTTCGACAAGTATTTTCATGGCATCTGCTCTAACGAGCTTTTCCCCCTGGCTCCCCAAATACACGAATTTAAGCGTGCTACTAGATTGGAATCTAGGTCCCACCTTTTTACTGTTGAGATAGCTAAATGCAACCACCACTTCTATGCTAACAATTTCTTTTCTCGCACTTCTTGTCTATGGAACTCCCTTCCGTTTACTTGCTTTCCTGACAACTACAGTCTTCAAAAATTTAAATGCAACGTCAATCGCCATCTTTTATCTTCTTGAATCCTGTTCATCGTTTCTCATTTCCTCAGTACTCCCTATTCTCACTCTTTCACTTTCATTCCCTGTGCTCCCCATCTACGTACTAGTAGCATTCTTTGCCTTACAATGGTGAAATTGTGTAGCTCATCAGACATCTCGCCAAAAGAGGTGTTTTTATACTATACCAAAACCAAAGAGGTACTCATATTATAATCACATCCCAGGCTAAAACAAATGACTTTGCATATGCGAAGGATATGGGTTTTTTTTCTTTACTTAATTAAACAAAAATACGGCTATTGATAAAAAAAAACAACTAAAATGGCAAAAGCTCTTCGCATGATATGGTCTGTGTTTATTAGAACAACTGAAGTAATCGTGTACCAGGGATTTTCTCGGTTTGTTCTTGAGTTCCTTTGTTTATCAAACCCAACGCTCCAACAATAACAGGAACAGTTTTAGTTTTGAAGTGCCACGTTTATTTCTATTTAAACCTCCAGATCTTTGTATTCGCTTGGATTTCCAAACCCTTGGTAGAGATATTTTTTTCACTTGGTACGCTCATGCTAATCACTATGCAAAATCTTTTCTTTTCTATCTTTGATAATAAGGTCTGGGCAATTTATTTCTATTGTTCCATCTATGTTGATAGAAAAAATCTCAGCGGATAGGTACATCTGCTCTCTAAACTACAGATTGAAGATGATGTTCAAACCAGTTTGCAGGTGTGTTTTTTTTTATTATCCTTTAGTGATGACAGATCATCCAATGCAGGTATCGACTTACCCTGTCATGATGGTTTTTGTACTCAGTGGATGGTACAAATAATGTGAATCCTGAAATAATGTGATCAATAGTTTTAATGTATTGGTCACAGCTATGGTCAAAGATAATATGTACTATTATGTAATATAGTTGATTCATTGATGAAGTAGGCACAAACCTTTCAGTTTCACCCTTAAATCCTGAACTCTTTAGTCACTGGTAAGTTGCGAATTGATTTATATCAGCATTTTTGACTCGGAGAAGGAACTAGTTATCTAGGGGCTTTTGGTTTAAGCTTCCTTCTATTTGATTTTGGCCTGGTCTTTTCGCTTCTTGTTTAAGTTTTCTTGCTGAGTTTTTATCACTTGCGTCTATTTCCCGGCTATTCTCAAGATTTATCCAGAATTACTCTTGTATATTTATGGACTTCTGTTGATACAGAACAAATCTTTTTACTTTTGTCATGCTCAATTAAGCATTTTTAAAACATATAGTTGCAAGATATTTTACAGTCCCATTGCTGAAATTCTGCAAGACAATTCCAGTCGAAACATGCCCCGACTGAAGCTTGGCAGATAGAGTTGTGTGTAGGAGTAAAGTGTATCTGCCGATACTGTAGTTTGAACATAGATCGCCAGAGAGCAAACACAGGCGATCCCTTTTTGAATAAGTAGATCACGTGATAGTAAAGAAAAAATATATATGGGAATTAGCGTTATGCCTAATGGATCACCATTTCTATTCTATTCTGTATTCCTATAGTGTTCGCTATTCTCTATATTATTCACTATTTCTAGACTATTTCTTTATACTGATCACTATACGGATTACTGTTCAATTGAGTATTATCGAGCAAGTACTATTTTTGCGAGTGTTATTCGACGGCGTCTGACACCAGTATTGTTCAACGGCCTTTCTATAGTTGTAGCTACGTTTACAGAGTCTCTACTACAAGGGGCATTATGAAAGTGACAACGAGTATTCGTTGACATCACAAAAGTGGCAACGAGTGTTCGTTGACATCACAAAATATAGACAGTGAACATCTGCCTTAGAATGATGCATACTATTGCAAGTGAGTTGTTTGAGAACTTTTCAATCTATGTTGCCTATAATTTCAAGTCATCTATATGAAGCAGATTATTTACCTTGAGTTACTCTAAGTTTCAATTTATTATGTTGGAGCTATGAATTACGACACAGCGAGAATGTTAATGGCTTTTATTTATATTTTCGATTTTTTAATCATTTCACTCCAAGCACGGCGAAAAAATCCACTAACACACAGGAGATTACCGAGTGTGAAAAAATACAAGAAAAGCATTATTAAGAAGCGAGAACAATAAAAGAACAGTTATAAAAAAAAAAACAGAATGAACCAATTGACATCGCATTTAAACTTTTGAAGATCAAACGATCGGAAAGCGAAAAGCTGGAAGAGTTCCACAAATGAAAAGTGTGAGAAAAATGTTAGCATAGAATTTACAGTTACATCGACTTTCAACTGTAAAATAATGAGACCTTGCCGCCAAATTTAGTACTGCGCTTAAATTTATAGAGTCAACCTACCATAGAGAATAGCTCACCAGAACAATTGCCATGAACGTATTTATAGAAAAGGCACAGAGAAACTATATTACTGCGGTGAAAAAGTAACTGAAGCCGAGATACTTGGTCAAGGTCAATAACATTGCATATTCGTCTTTGGATTTTATCAAGGATCTCTAAATCTATAGCAGGAGCACCAAACCATATGTGGCAGCAATATTCTAAGCATGGGTGAATTGTAGACTTGTAAATATGTAAGGTAGATATAGAGGAAAAAATAGGTAGCATCACTCAGAAAACCCTCTTTCTTAGCTGCGTACCTAGCAATTGATTTGATATAAGCTTTCCACTTCATATCAGTAGAAAACGTTAGCCCGAGAACGCGCAACGAACCACTCTCCTGTGGAATCGTATTAGCCATGAATTCAGTGTTCATTATTAGTCGGACTCGCCTGATGCACGCCTGTCTGAGATTTTTCTTCCACTGCCTTCCTTTATACATGGATGAATGTAAGTACGTTCCTGGGCATGTTCCTTCATCTCAGTATCTACATCAGGAATTATATTATCAAGCTGATGGCCTTTGTACATTTATCTGGCCCATATTTCATGTATATATGATCGCTGAATCTTTTCAGTGTTTCCGTCCTGGGTAAGACGATAAACTACGTCCAACAGCAAGGCCTCTCATCAGGAGGTTTCGAGGAGCGTTGAACTACCTCTTAATTGCTGGTGTTCCCAGGTTCACCCTGACGCGGCGTGATAGCACCTGTTAGGGTTCCAGCTATGGGTAAATAGTTAGCCCCCAAACTGGGGACAAAAACTTATGAAAGTGTATAATAAAGAGGTTTTAATACCAGAAATACTTTGTAAAAAATTATTACCAGCAATAAATGTTTGAAGAAAAAAATGTTACCAGCAATACGTTTTTTTTTTAAATATTACCAGCAATACGTTATTGTACTCAAAAATATGAGTAATTAACAATAGTTCAAATATACGTGTATACATACACATCTTTTTTACCAAACTATCGCTATGAATCTATTTAAAAATTCTGTTGCCATTAAATGACCCGCTGAGGTTGATATGCCATAAAACAAAACAACCAATTTTCACAGTCGTTAAAATACCTTCCATTTTATCATTATATGTTGCCTATAATTTCAAGTCATCTATATGAAGCAGATGATTTATCGCGTAGTATTTGACCATATTCCCATGTACTGCATTGGTCAACAATTTTAAGGGATTACTTAATACCTGGCAAATAGAAGTGACCATAAATAGACGTCTAAAGGCATTTCCGCATTTAATTCCCATGCCTTTACTTAGGGGCACACAATTAGAATACGAGAGTAACAGACCTGTCTTCCAGGATTACATTTGATGTCGTCAGAAATGCACAATTGTTGGTGACATTTCGTCTAGTTTAAGGGCCTACATGATCTACGGGTGCGGAATGTTATCGATAGCTTTTTGTAGTCGATCCATGCTACACTTGGTTTTTTGTGCTTTGTGGGATTGTTTTCAAGAATTATCCTATTCTTCATCCAGAGATCAACAGACCTTTGCATCCATAGGAGCCCCTGTGAAGACCTACCCAAAAGAACATTGTGTTCTTCCAGATGGCTCTATGTTCGTACGGTTAACATAAGGGTAAGTATGGTATTCTGTGTCATTAGTTTTTGGTAGAAAAACCTTGGCAGACCTTGGGCGGACCATTCTGGTATCGTTGTGTGTTCCAATGGCATTAGTAGCAGAGAAAGTTTCAAACTGGAAGTTTGGAATTTTCTCACTTCCTGGTAATTTTCATTTGTGAGAATTGATTAATGCGTCTTTTATTTCTACTGTTGGGTTATTGCCATTGTTTTTTCCTGAATGTTTCCCGTATTTTTATCAAAATCTTTTAGTCGTTGAGCATCATCATTGTGACATATGTCAGTACCCCATATGTTATTAAGGTCTATGCTTATTTGTCTTTCCAGTGGTGTTTCATCTATTATTATTATTATTATTATTATTATTATTATTATTATTTCCTTTGATTTTTATTGTATACACATTTCTTTCCGGGTCCCAACCAGCGACCTATGATCAGAAATGGCTTCATGACATTTTCCACTGATAGTTTTTTTGTAAAAGAAATCCAAACTAAGATCACACACATTTTACACAAATAACGTAACGTTTGAGCTGTAGTTGTGAGTACAATTGGTTGTATTTCTTCAAGGCATGGACTACCAGGAATCCCTTCAGGAGTCTATCGGAATATTTTCCAATCAATCCGAGTTCTCTAACTACAACTGAAATTATTGATATCTTCGTGTATCACTTTTTTAAGATTTCGACTTCAAGCTGCTTATATTTTTTATAGTTTTTGAAGATTTTTATACATACATGACAATCTGCACAAACTTCCATTTCAATATGAAAGCACATTCTGTTTTGTGGTCTTTGATCCCGATGTCTCGGCGATTAGCTTTGATTGTTATGTCTGTGTGTATTGTAAGATACTATAAAATTGTTACAGGTCCTATCTCTGTAACCGGGTCTGGGTGATGCTCATTCCAGTTTCTTGAAGTTTGCTACCCGTAAAAGTTACATATTTTCCAGTGCAGATATTGGCCTACTTTATCATGCCGTGTTTTATATTAATTGGGTGTTAACACTGTGCAACCTGATACAAGATCGTCTGTTATTTCAGGATATTTAGCAGAATCTGTATTTGGGGGTCAATACAATTATCCAGTATGTTTGTATGGGTACTTCCAATTAGCAAACATTGGTCCTGTGCAGCAAGAATACAATCGTCAGTTTAAGCTTTTAACACTCCACTATGTAACCACTGATGGGTACGGGATTTTTGTCTACATCAGCTTCTTTGGCACGAAGGGACCTATCTTTCCATCATATCTGCATTTAGGACATTGCATTGGATTTTGCTTTCGTTTTTAGTTTCTTTGCAGCGCAGTAAGTGTATTATGGTTTATTTGCACTTCTTCACCCACTTGAAATTCTCTTTTGAATTTATTATTATTATTATTATTATTATTATTATTATTATTATTATTATTATTATTATTATTATTTTAAAACGTGGATACTTTATACATTCAAAACCCGAAGAGAATATAACGCTTAGTTTTGGAAAAGACAAATACGGATCTTGCGAGCGTGAATCCTTCCTACTGTTTCAAGTGGCAAAGATCAATGCAAGTTAGTTGTTACGCAACGACTCACTTTGGCGGAAATATTATCCCTGATGACAGGGAAAGTCGAACGCTAATGCAACATAATGCGTTTGAAATTCATGTGTTATTTGTTACTGATGACAAAGTTGACGTTATTGTGTTTGATAGAGATCACGGTAGCTGCCACTTTGGACATGAACTGTGAGCCGTTGAAGAGATCATCTGTTAAAGGAGATGCTATGATAGAAACGCAATGGAACACCTCCACAGTAAATGGTAAAAAAAATCGATGAGAAAGAAAGGACGATGATTGGAGCAAGAAAAAAAAAGAAAAAGAAAATGGCTGATTTGGTGGTGATTATCTGAAAGTGGAATGCTGACCATCATCGGATACTCTGAGCTAAGAATACACAAAATTATCACCGGTCAAAATCGAATTATCTACAACATCAGTCGAATGAACTGTCGCCTGTATTTTTGAAATTGTTAGAAAATAGCCTTGAGGTGATTAGACTATGCGCGAAAAAAACTGTATTATGGGAAATGTGAAAAAGAAAAAGTGATGGTAATCCTATCAAGAGAATCAAGTAAAACAAAAAGGGGAAAAAAAAACGAATTAAGCGCTAAAGACCAGAGAATGAAAAGGTTTAAAGAAAAGCGACGTCATGTTCTGGCTAAAGAGTTTGAGAATAGAGATAATGAAAGAATATTCAAGTCGAAAATGACTAGATAAGGGATTGGGTTATTTTAAAAACTCTCTGAATTGAAGAAGGAGAGAGCGAGATAACTCAAGAAAAAAAAATGAAAGACAGAAAATTATGAGGCATTATAGGGAGAAGCAAAATGAGAAATGTCAGAGAAAAGAAAAAAAGGAAATTAAGATGGAGGAGAAGGTGATTTCATAAACCAGTAAGAATTTGAAGAAAAAAAAAGAAAGAAAATGAGAAAGAAAATTAGCAAGGAAGGAAATTATTGATTTTTTTTTTTAAGTGAGGTTCACCCTTTACAAGGCCCGGCGGCCGCTCGGTGTTGAAGGTAACGTTAAGAGGGCATTTGTGAGCATAGAAGCGTGAGATAACTGTTAACCCTAGCCTTGAACAGGTTAAGATTGTTGTGATCGGGGAAACATCCTCTTGGGAGTTAGTTCCACGGGGCAGAGGTTCGCGGGAAGAATCTTCTCGAGTGGAACGTGCTTCTCATGGATGAATACGAAAGATATGTGGGTGGTTTGCTACTATAAAGAGAAAGAGAGAGAAAAATAAAGAAGAATATAGGGAAGGAATATTCGAGATTTTGTAAAGACGTTTAAATTACAAAGAGAGAGAGAGAGAGAGAGAATGAGTGAGACAGACAAAATGACAGAGAAAATTGTTAGAAAGAAATGGCGCTGAAATTATAATAGGGATACAGTGAGAGAGAAAGAGAGAAAGAGAGAAAGACATAAATAAAGAGAAAAAAAGAAAAAGAACTTTGATTTTATAGTGACATTTGAATTACAAATAGAAAGAAAGAAAGAAGAGGAAACAAGGGAAAGGAAGAGAAGAAAGAGGAAACAAGGGAAAGGAAAGAAAAAGGAAGAGAAGAATGAAAGAAAAAATCTAGTGAATTTAGACATTTAAACATGTAAATTATAAGGAGAAGGGGAGAGAGAAATATACAAAAAAAAAGAACTTTGATGATTTCATAGTGATATCTGAATTAAAAAGAAAGAAAAAAGGAAAGAAAGAAAGAAAGAAAGAAAGAAAAAAATCTAGTGATTTTATGGGGACGTTTAAATTATAATGAGAGAGGGAGAGAGAAATATACAAAAAAAAGAACTTTGATGATTTCATAGTGATATCTGAATTAAAAAGAAAGAAAAAAGGAAAGAAAGAAAGAAAGAAAAAAATCTAGTGATTTTATGGGGACGTTTAAATTATAATGAGAGAGGGAGAGAGAAATATACAAAAAAAAGAACTTTGGTGATTTCATAGTGATATCTGAATTAAAAAGAAAGAAAAAAGGAAAGAAAGAAAGAAAGAAAGAAAAAAATCTAGTGATTTTATGGGGACGTTTAAATTATAATGAGAGAGGGAGAGAGAAATATACAAAAAAAAGAACTTTGGTGATTTCATAGTGATATCTGAATTAAAAAGAAAGAAAAAAGGAAAGAAAGAAAGAAAAAAATCTAGTGATTTTATGGGGACGTTTAAATTATAATGAGAGAGGGAGAGAGAAATATACAAAAAAAAGAACTTTGGTGATTTCATAGTGATATCTGAATTAAAAAGAAAGAAAAAAGGAAAGAAAGAAAGAAAGAAAGAAATCTATTGATTTTATGGGGACGTTTAAATTATAATGAGAGAGAAAGAGACAAAATTAGAAAGACAAACAGAAAAAAAATTGTGATTTGCTTGTGATATTTTAAATACAAATAGAGAAGAGGAGAAAAAATAAAGAGAAAAATAAAAAAGCTAATGTTTTTATACAGCCGTTTAAATTATAAAGAGAGAGAGAGAGGGGGGAGAATACAAAATTAGAGAGGCAAAATGAAAAAAGACCATTGGTGATTTCATTGTGACATTTGAATTACAAAGAAAGAAAGAAAGAAAGAAAGAAAGAATAAATAAATCTAGTGATTTGAAACGGACGTTTAAATTATAAAAAAACAATGAGATAGAAAGAGAAAATTATAGAGACAAAAAGAAATATGACTATTGGTGATTTCAATGTGACATTTGAATTACAAAGTAAGAAAGAATGAATGAAACAAAAAGAAAGAACGAAAGAGAAAAAGAAAGGAAACATTTCGTGATTTTATACAAGCGTTTAATTATAAAGAGAGATAGAGAAGCGTGAAAACGAAAAAGAGTCCGCCAGTTGCCGAATGGAAAGATTTTTCATTTTTAGGACTCTAGTTATTATTTGTCCCACTAAAAATATTTGTCGGACTCATGCGAATCCGGGCAATAACAGCAGACACAGGGCAGGAAATTCATATAAAACAACAGTTAATAAATATATTAACCGGACATGTTATAGAAGGATACGGAAAGAAACGAAGCCGAAGTTAGTGACTGTTCAATACAATATTCAGTCATGTCTCAGGAGTACTTACATGCCTCGTGGCTATCAGAGCTAGTGGAAATATGCCTGGCCACTCTCAAAGTAAAGCAAAATCAAAGAATGATTTTTTCAAATATCGTGCCGCCTGTGACTAACGTCAGGGGCGGTAATCCAATGATTTACACGTTTCTCAACAAAATTATTGATATTAAAATGCAGGATTTTAAATAAGAACACAGCGCTAAAACGGTTAAAGGCTAGACACAACGGACGTCATGTTAAGCGTCTTCTTCAGTTTTTTCTCTTTACAAGGCTTGATTATAACTGACGTTTGTTTGTATTTTAATTCCCTCCCCACTACCTATATGGTTCCGTCAATGAATGCATTGGTTTATTTGAAGAGGTCTTCTTGACACAGTTTTTTTTACATTGTTGGCATTCATTTATCCACCTGGATTTGAATGAGACAAAAAGACAAACGTAAATTAAGGACATCACTTGTTTACGTACCGGCGTGCAAAAGTTTGGGGACAACTAGATAAAATGATTATACACCTATATTTATGATGAAGTTATGCTTGTTTAGCAGTATGGTGTTTGTAGTAACCTATGGAAGTTTACTGAATAGAATAATCAAACGAAGGTTGATAATGAACGATAATACTTAAGACAAGAACAACACATATAAGATTGGCCAGCGGGCGTAGAAGTAGTAGTCAACTGATAGAAGTGATTCAAGTGAATTCCACAATGAAGTTATTCACCTACCGTCTCACGCGGTCGGATGCGGCACAAGGCAAAGTTTATAGTGGGGTATCCGAGCCCGTACGCCCGGTCAAAAATTCCCCGTAGACCCCTTACAAACCGGGTCGGGTAGCTGTCTGCCTACCCCAGACGAGACTCTGTCTTTCGGCATAGCCTCGTCTGGGTTCCTCTCTGCCCGGAGGCAGAGAGTTTGACCAGCACACCGGGAAGAATCCTGTGTGCATAATTCTAACCTCTGTGATTCTCCATCACTCTACCCATTCGCCACAACTCGAACAATAAAGATATATATATATGGTAGCGATGGTAGAAGAAAATCGGTGAAAGTCGAAGGAAATCTAAACGGCGAAAACTATATTATAATAATATTCTGTTTGACCACGAAGAAGGAGGCATTTTTCAGCATGACAGCAATCCTTGGCACACATTACGTGCAACGAAAATGTTTCTTGTGGAGGAAGATGATCCATCTTTGGAAGACTGGTCATGATCTCAATACAATTGAACTATTGAAGTAGGAACTGAAGAAACAAATGCTCCAACGAAAACAACACAATATTCAAGGGATTTGGGATTACTGCTAAGTAGAATGGAAAAAAAATCTATGAGAAAATCTGCATCTTGTTTCATTAAATCCGACGTCGAATTGAGGCGATTATTCGATTCAAATGCAATAACACTAATGTACTTCCTACATTGGCCTCATTTACATTTTGTCATAATAGAGATGTTTTTGTTGTTGTTGTTTTTTTTTACAAAAGAACATTTTTTAACATAAGAAAAGATTTGACAAGTGATTTTTTTGCTGGTGCTACTGTATTTTTACATGGTCTCTGTTCAGCATTACTGTGTTTAAGATGCTCTATCATCGAGCATAGAGCATTCCGGAAAATGAAGTAATTTATGTTACGAGACTCAACGAACATAAAACGTACTGAGAAAAGTATACTTCCAGTTGCTTTGGGGTAAAATTAAACGAATGTAATTAATTTAACAAGTTAGCTCAAACGTTTTACATTCCTATGCATAAAGATATATGAAATACAATTTTATACATACATATATATATATATATATATATATATATATATATATGTATGTATAAAATTGTATTTCATATATCTTTATGCACAGGAATGTAAAACGTTTGAGCTAACTTGTTAAATTAATTACATTCGTTTAATTTTACCCCAAACCTCTTGGAAATATATATATATATATATATATATATATATATATATATATATATATATATATATATATATAATATATATATATATATATATATATAAATATATATATATATATATATATATATATATATATATATTGACCACTAATATTATATATATATATATACATGTATATATATTGACCACTAATATTATATATATATACATATACATATATATATATATATTTATATATATATATATATATATTGACCACTAATATATATATATATATATATATATATATATATATATATATATATATATATATATATATAATATTAGTGGTCAATATATATATATATATATAAATATATATATATATGTATATGTATATATATATAATATTAGTGGTCAATATATATACATGTATATATATATATATAATATTAGTGGTCAATATATATATATATATATATATATATATATATATTTATATATATATATATATATATATATATATTATATATATATATATATATATATATATATATATATATATATATATATATATATATATATATATATATATTTCCAAGAGGTTAGAATACAGGTAGACTCAATGTCAAGGACAGAAAAGAATATAATATAAAAGGCTCAAACACTAATATTCCATGGTTATAATTTATTACATTGGAATCGTAATCACGATCCAATTCATCAGACCTACAAATTCAAAAAGAAATGTTTTAGCTTCCGTCACGATCAGTTAAGTTTATCTACGTAGAAATTTCTTTTTGAATTTGTAGGTCTGATGAACAATGTTATTAAATTATAACCATGGAATATTAGTGTTTGAGCCTTATATATATATATATATATATATATATATATATATATATATATATATATATATATATATATATATATATATATATATTTAAAAAATATGATTCTTTTTTTTTTTAAATTATAATATAACCTCTACTTCTGTATGGAGCACTGCCTTTTTAAAAATAAAGGCAAAAATACGAAAGAACTCCGGATTATTTATCTAACCAGTTCTTTCCTATTTTTCTTCATACTTGCACACACATCACATATATATATATATATATATATATATATATATATATATATATATATATATATATATATATATATATATATATATATTTGGCTCAGTTTATAGGTAATGTTTAGGTCGGACTTTTTTCTAATATAGTTTTGAGATTATCAATTTCGTTTTTGCTCTCAGCTAAAATAAATATATTATCTACATGGTGGACATCTATTTTCGGTTTAGTAACATTTTTAAATACCTTGTTCTCTACGTAGGACATGTAACAGAGAAGCGCGGACCAAGGGGATTTCCTATACTTACTCCATTAGTTACAGTGTAAATTTTGTCGTTATGGTCGGAGAGGGGAATTTCACTTGTGCAAGCATCCAATAGCTTTTATATAGATAGAAAGAGAGAGAGAGAGAGAGAGAGAGAGAGAGAGAGAGAGAGAAAATAGACAAGAACAAAATGATATATAAACACGTCTGAATAACGCAGAGTGATGATGAAGAAGTAAGAGTGAGAAGGAAAAGAAAGAAAGATGGTGATTGTTTTAAAAGGTGAATTACAGCGAGAGAGAGAGAGAGAAAGAGAGAGAGAGTGACTGGGATAAAGACAATTTAATAGAGAAAAGAAACGAAAGAGAATTGTTGATGCTATAACATCATCTGGTTTACTAAGGAAGAGAAAAGAGAAAATGAGAGAGAAAATGCAAGAAAGAACTTTTATAAAGACATCTAAACTCGAAAAAGAACAGAGACGGATAGAGAAAGAAGGGAAAATCAAAATAAAAGAATGAATTTGTATATTTTGTATAAAAAGACTAGATTATAAAAAGAGAGAGATAAAAAATAAATGAAGGAAAAGAAATATTTGTAAAGACCGTCTAATGGCAACGAAGAGAGGAAAGAAATAAGAAAAAATAGTGTACTGCGTATTTCGTAATAAGTTTAAGTTAGAAATAAGAAAAGGCGCACTGCCTCCATATACCATCGCCCAGGCCTCCATTTCCATCACGAAAGGATTGAATTTTGACCGAACAGGGCGCTACTGTTGCCTCTTGAGATAAACGGATGTCTACTAAAAACAAGACAAAAAGGAAAAAAATAAAGTTATTTTTAGAAAAAAATGTAATCTATATATCTATAAACAGCAATCTCTGTCTGTTTGTCTGAATCAAGTTGCCACCTAAAACCATGAACCAATATTGGTGAAACATTGCATACATGTTAAATTAACATCCTGTTTGTTACTAGGCTAATTGTTTTTTTCATAAAAAAAAACTATAATGCGAACACTAGGGGCCTTAGATCGCAGCTCACCGCCGGGTCTTACGCGAAATGCAGTTTACATGTTTATCACTGGGATTAAGCAAGGGAGATAATTGGTCTCGCAAACCTTTTAGAAAAATTAAGATACACACGTGTTACGAATAAAACATAAAAAAGCATAAAGCATATAATATAATAAAGCATATAATTTTATAAAGCATAAAATTCCAGAAAGATATCGATCTTTGTTCGATTTTTAAAATTTAAGGGGCAATATCTGAACTAATCGTAGGTTATTTTCTAAATAAAATCTTTATTAAACACATAAATTCACTATAAACTTTCTTTGAATACGATCTCCTTGGTGCGTTTTCATTGAAAAAATATAATTTGATGCGATTGTTTATAAATGAATAAGATTAGGGTTTCTTCAGGGTTTTCTGCTTAGAAAGTGGGGCTGAAGTGAAACTAGGGGGCGCCTTAAGTATGACATATTTCGAATATGTCCAGTTGTTTTAGAAAACGCTTTTAGTGTCCGGTACGACCAGTTAATCGTCACTACGTAAAAGTTTCTATTGAAAACTTATCATGGCCTCAAAGTCCATACAAACCCGACATAAATCGGTCTTTGTTCGATTTTATACATTTGGAGGACATGATCTAACCGAATCATACGTCCTTTCGTTAAAATAATCCTTATTTGACTCCCTAATTCTGCATAGTCTTTCTTCGTAGCCGACTGTTCGTTGCCATGGTTGCAAAAGTAAGCTTGCATTAAATTAATATAGGGATCGAAATAATACTCTTATAAATTGTAAAATACATGACATATGTGGATATTTGTTCAAACTTACACATTCAGGTGACACGATCTGAGCGATATGAAGGTCATTTCGTTAAAAAAAAACTGTAATTCAACCAAAAAAAATGTTGAATTGGTACAAATTTTGAAGCAAAGTTCGTAGTCACTACAAAAAAAAAATAACAATCACACCAACCGAAGACCTATACTTGAAATGGGAGAGACTTTGATATACCTTTCAATTCTCGTCTGGCGGTTGTCAGTTTGAGGACTGAATGATGGATTTATCGATGTATTGACAGCTTACGCCAGGGAAATTGTAAGGAAGAACAGAAGTGACATAGTAGCAAGATGGCGATGCTACAGCGAAAGCGAGAAAATCTGAAATTCTTGACCTGTACGCGCACGAAAACTGCGGCAAAGGTGTTCACAGGTATGTCATCTAATAAATTTCGCCTCCCACAATTTGCATACATGTTAAACTAGTAACCAGTTTGTTACTAGGCTAATTATTTTTTTTACAAAAATCTATAATAGGACTGCTCGGGCTCCGAGATAGCAGCGCTCCGCCGGGTCTTGCACAAAAGGTTCACTGTGTTTAGCCTTTAATTTAAAAATGGAATTAATTCATTTCGAATTTCACCATGTGAATCATTAAATTCGCCAGGTTCGAATTTATTAAATATAAATAAATTGTCTCAATCCATTCGGTCATTTAAATTGATCTTATTTGCGAATAGAACCTTTACCTAAGCTCATATTTCAGCCTACCCTTAAAAAGGCATATCGTGGGTGTGGCTGTCTGTGGAATAACAACCTGTTCGAGGGACACTTTCCGTCTGTGTAAAAAAAATCTAGCTGTGGAAATAGACATCCTTCTTAAAAAAAATCCGAACGTCCTTAAACGGCATGAGCCACGTATTCTTCACCGTCTATTGTAAGTTTAATTTAACACTAACTCTCCTATGAGCTATATTCTCTGTGAACGCACAAAAGGCCTTTACAGCGCTACTTACATTATATTGTTACTCTCGGATAACTGATTGGCCTGTTATTACGTAAGTTGCTATGGGCGACGGTTGGGTATTCTCTGTGGGCGTACTTTGGAAGAAACCGAAGAAAGGATATGAGAACGGGAACTGCGGATAACCTTCACTTTCCCGGGAAGTATTAGGTACGTCAGCTAGTGAATAAATAAATTTACAAAAAATGCATGTGAGATGTGGGTAGATTTTTCAGCGATTAAACATTTGATGAAAACGTGTCAAGCCAGTCAGTTAAGTGCTAAACGTGATACACGCGTGGCCGACCATGTCTTTGGTTATTCATAATTGACTAGGCAGAGATTTTCTCGCAGTAGGTTGCCGTATGTTTTCTTCGGCAGACTGGATGTCAACCAAGGCAATACTACTTAGTATTTTCTGTTATTCAAACCACAGCTGTGAGGTGGGGAAAGATATGGATTCATACCATTCTCAACCTTATTTGAGAGAATGTAACGAACCTGACTGGAATTCAAAATCGGCTCTCCGTCACTATAGCTGTTCTATAAGATTAACTTAGCCAAGCGTAGCACATGGTTACAATTCATTGAGAATAGTAGTTACTATAAAATCTTATAGTTTTGGTTGGCAATCAGTCTATCTCAGAATGAAACGGCAACATACTGAGGGAACATTTCTACATAGACAGTCATGTATAGAAAGAGACATGATCGCCCAAGCGAATATCATGTAAGGCACCTGACTGGCAATATTTCTGCTTTAGCGCCGATGACATTTGGACAGTGTCTATGGCTTTTCTCATCAGTGTCCACTAAATTTATTACATCTCCAACACCTCTTACTTAAGCCAAGCTAATCGTATTATACAAAAAAGTTCAGTATGTTTTGGCGCTAGATAAAACTTGACGTTTAAACACTATCTTTCAATGTTTACAGACAAAAAATACCCGTGAAAAGTGCAAGCGACAGAATAATACATTCTAGGGGCAAAATAACTTTCGAGACTTAAATTAACCAGACAGAGATCGTGCCATGACAGAATTTGATAAAAAAAAATCTCCCTCCCCTCAAAAAAAAAGAAAGTGAGGAAAACGCCGGTGAAAGCCATAAACATCTCTTACTTCTGATCGATCAATCGATAGTTCAAAGAACTTTAGATCAATCGAACCGAAGTACAATTTCTTGTTTTAAAGTTCTCAGTTTGCCGACAAATCTTTTTTTATCGTGACTGAAGTCAACTGCAGTAGGTTTCCTAAGGTCGATCAATATTTGTTAGTTTGATCCGTATTTTGACGCCATTGCTTCTTATATATATATATATATATATATATATATATATATATATATATATATATATATATATTCTTCAGAAATAAGTCTGGTACAAGATTATAAAAATTGGGGTGCGAAAGTTAGGTCATTAGTAATGGCCTGCAACATAAAGGAACAATACGTCAACCCATGAAAGAGAAAACATTACAATAAGACAAGTCTTTTTTGAAAATACATTAATATTGTCAGAACGCTCATAACGACGCCTTCACTTAATATCACAGATATTTAAAATAAAAAAGACCATTTTCTGGTAACATCGAATATATTAAAAAAAATAATGGTATCTAATGAATTCTATTTAAAAACAGAGGAGCAAAGATTTCTTCTTCATCTTTTTGTTGTCGCATCCTATCAAAATGTGACCGATCACTGTTCTCCACAACAATCTTTCTTTTGTGTCTCTAAGCCAGTGATTTTAACTGCCGTGCTGCACGATTTTGTGCCGCCTGATCTTCTAAAGTGTACTGCGAAACATTGTCACGGCATACATATACAGTGGGTGGAAACAAATATTTGTACACATACCAATTTTTAATTTATTGTATTTTCAACCTAATGAATATAATTAACTGTACACAGATGCATATTAATTATATATGCATAGAAAACAGAAAAAAATTTGAAGTAATAGACAACCTCTTTGTATTTTTACCTTTATGCAAGAATTTTGAAAAAGGATGAAGGATTGAGAAGGACAAAGTGCCATCATAATTAACTTCAAAATAAACTTGAAATTCTGGTTAAACATTAATTACATAAAACCTAAGTATATATATATATATGCCTTTATGTATGCATGTACATTAGGTTTGGTCAGGCTTGAACCTGTTACTAGAAACATATAACCCAGTAGAATGTGCCTCATGGACGGGTGGTTGGCGTCTAAAACTGCTACACCATGTAGCGGGGCATGTCACCCTGTTGAACGAAAAACAAGATCAGTGGAAGGGCGAATGAGTTTCCTATATTAGCCAACGTCCAACAAAACACAAACACACACACATATATATATATATATATATATATATATATATATATATATATATATATATATATATATATATACACATATATACACACATATATATATATATATATATATATATATATATATATATATATATATATATATATATATATATATATATATATGTGTGTGTGTATATATATATATATATATATATATATATATATATATATATATATATATATAAGGCTGTCCAGTGCTTTCTGCATTCTGTTGATGATCATTCTGGGCTCGCTGAATTACTCTAACCTCCCCACCCAAAATTTATTCACTGTATATCCTTGCTTGAACCATGAGGAGCGGCTAAGTTTCAATAAGCAGACGTGGCTCTTGGGGTACTGTTCCGAGGCTATCCGTATACTGGAATGAGTATCGCTGCGGAACTGAGTGAGTAGCGGCGCTATATCAAGCCTGGTTTGTGTCTTCTACGTCACCGAGGCGCGTGACTTGGTTGCTATTACGTTTGCGTTGTATCGAAACGGTCCGGGTTCGTTCCTCGCTAGTGGATGCGCACTGCTGATGAATCCGACATAGGACGAAACGGCCGTCCAGTGCATTCTACTCAAGATAATTCTGGACTCGATAAATTATTTTTTTTTTTTTTTATATATTTATATTTATATTTATATTTATATTTATATTTATATTTATATTTATATATATATATATATATATATATATATATATATATCCTGCATATATCTTTTTATAAGATTTCTTGAACATTTAGGCCGATAGACGAAAGCAAAATAAATGTACTGTTTAATAAAGAAACAGAGCGTCTACTCAAATACGAGTATCCACTAAAATTTTAGTAGACGCTCCGTTTCTTTATTAAACAGTACATTATATATATATATATATATATATATATATATATATATATATATATATATATATATATATATATATATATATATATATATATATATATGTGTGTGTGTGTGTGCGGGGACGTAAAAATAGATGGGTTGGTATCCAGCCGCGCGGTTAGACGGTGAGAAGTCAGAGACTTGTAGTTGTTTTCAAGACACCCTTGGAACAAAAGGACCCCTGATTCTTTTGGGGACATCTTTGTACGAGAGTCAAATCTGTGTTTAAAACCTGAAACATGGTTGCTTAGACCTTTGTTATATCACTGGTGCTTTGTCCATTTGCGCTGAAGAGTGGATACAGTGCTGTGTAATTACAATCTTTCACGCTCAGAAATTTCTTGAACTCTGTAGAACAGTACTTCATTGACGTGGTTAGATTTCCATTGCTGGTAATATTGTTTTTCTCAAAAATCCATTGCTGATAATATTTTTTTCATCAAAAATGTATTGCCAGTCAGAATTTTTCTTCCAAAATGTACTGCTGTTAATAATTTTTCTTCCAAATTATATTGCTGGTATTAAAACCTGTTTTTACATGTTTTGACGCCAGCTTGGGAGTTAACTATTTGCCTACAGGTGGGACCCAAAATGGAGAACCTGCGAACACCAGCAATTAAGAGGTGGTTCCACGCCCCTCAAAACCTCCTCAATAGAGGCCTTGCTCTTAGATGTAGTTTATCGTCTTACCCATGATGCTTTTTGTGTGTGTGTGTGCGTACAAAAAAGTATCAGATAGATAGATAGATAAAGATCAGATTGATATATATACATACACACACACATACACGCATATATATATATATATATATATATATATATCAATCTAGATAGGTAAGGATCTAGATAGATAGATAGATAGGATAAAACATAATATATAACAAAGTTTAGTTCTTCCCACCGACCAGTGTATTATTGAAGGATAACACTTTTAAGTCACCGTATTTTTGTAAGTAAAGTTCTCAGTATTAAGAATTAGAACATTATTAGTAAACATATATAAAAAGAAGTTTTAAAAATCCATTTAGTTTACACAACATATGATATTTGTAAATAGATTTAAATGATTTATCAAACACCTGGTGAGCGGATTCATTTTTGCCGAGAGATAAACTTTCGAACGTTTCTTATTTTAACTTTCTCACTTTCTCGTAATATCTCTTGTTCTCTAGACACCAACCTAGGTATTTCTACGCCCCCCCGCATATATATATATATATATATATATATATATATATATATATATATATATATATATATATATATATATATATATATATATAGTAAAGGTGAAATAAATCCGTGGGTATATAATCCGAATGGATCCGAGTGATATAAAAATATTAAAACTGATTTTTTATACAGAGCAATATGAATGAATAATCAAAAAATGTTTATCTCATGTGAGGAATAGATTTTTTCGGATGACGATGAAAGTGGACATCTGTCCTTTCAAGCAATAGGTTGAACAGTCAGTCGATCACTTTCACTGATTTTTTTTACTATTCATTCGTATACACATAGATCCATCCATACATACACACACACACACACACACACACACATATATATATATATATATATATATATATATATATATATATATATATATATATATATATATATATATAAGGTATGTGGTGCAGTTCAATTTACATTACATGAATCGTTCATACAAAAAACAGATATTGAAGTTAATGATATAAATGTCGAGAATACATCTTCGCAAACAAATTTAATAAATAATATTAACCCCGAACCTGTAGATGAATGTTATGATCCTTGTTTATAAATTCCAGTTGCATAAGGTATTTTTTTATTTTTTTACAAGCTTTCATCTGTGCATACAAATATCATCAGGTATGAAAATATATTTGTTTTTTACATCCAGGTAATAACAGAACAACGAAACAATAGTTGTAATCCGAATGTTTTTAGAAATGTGTTATGTTAGAAATTTTGGAGTGTGCCGTCGCAACGCTGAGGTTGAATTTTAAAATTTTAAGATTGTGCGTTTTTGTACTAATATGGTAATGGGAGAATTCTTTTGTACTGGTAGGTTTTTCAGTCAATGTGGTATGAACAATAAATAGAGGAATGTCACAGTTATTATCCGAAAGTTGCACGTCGGATCAGTTATTTTAATAGCAAGTATGTGGTGCAGTTCAATTTACATTACATGAATCATTCATACAAAAAAACAGATATTGAAGTTAATGATATAAATGGCTAGAATACATCTTCGCAAACAAATTTAATAAATGACATTAACCCCGAACGTGTAGATGAATGTTATGATCCCTGTTTATAAATTCCAGTTGCATATATATATTATTTTAGGCAGTATATGTTTTATATTATAAAGAGGTAATCATACAGTGAATCAATTAGTAATATTAATAGCGAATTCTCTTCGTTAATAGACTTAATATAAACATTTACTTACGAACAATCCATTTTATGATGCGATCCTTAAGTATAAAATTGTTGTCAGATGGATCTGGTGTATTTTTTAGAGCAGCAAGTACTTTCGAAAACTTAATTTTCTCATCATCAGGTTGTAATTTCTTTCATTTAAAAAGAAAACTCCAAGACAGAATAAATATAGGGTAGACCGAAAGATTTTTTTTAAGAATGTGTTATATATTAACGTTTATATAATATTGAAACATGCAAGTCGCAACGCTAGAGTTGAAATATTTCAAATGAGAATTTTTTGATTGAATTTTATAATGTGGTAAATCCACAAATTCTTTTGTTGAAAGTGGTTTCTAGTTACGCTGTCAGATGGATCTAGTGTATTTTTTGTGCAGCAAGTACTTTCGAAATTTTCATGTTCTCATCATCAGGCTGTAATTTTTTTCCTTCTAAAAAATTAGTCTTGTAGTCTTACCATAAGAGGCATGTTTCTACTTTGTATTTCTTACCACAGCTGATGAGAAATACAAATATATATATATACATATATAGTTGGATTGATGTGAGTTTGTGACTCTGGGTTTCAAGCTCTTTGCGACGATCGCAAATAGTGTGAAACCCAGTGTCACAAACTCACATCAATCCAACTAAATATGTTAGCTCTGTCACTGATATTGAGCGCTTTCCAATAAGTACCGCGCAGATATAATATATGAATAATATATATAAAAATTGCCATATATATAAATATATATATGTATATATATATATATATATATATGTGTGTGTGTGTGTGCGTGCGTGTGCGCGTGTGTTATGAGTACATTTTTTCGGATATATATATATACATATATATATATATATATATATATATATATATATATATATATGGTATGAGTACATTTTTTAGGATATATATATATATATATGGTATGAGTACATTTTTTCGGATATATATATATATATATAGTATGAGTGCATTTTTCGGCGATATATATAAATTATATATATATATATAGAGATAAATAGATAGATAGATAGATAGATAGATATTGTTCGAAAAAAATGTACTCATTTCTTGATTTCATATATCATCGTCACATTTTTGACTTTTTTTTTTCAAATCCATGCATTTAAATCTGACGAACTCGTCATCTGCCACAGTTTAAATTTGTAATCTTTCCAGAATTCAAATTTCTACAGTGGTTACCAAACTTTTTGTGTTGAGTCTGTTTATGAAAATGTGTTTGCCCACTTCCGTCGTTTCTAAGTTTGCTGGAATGAATTTTATGTTATTTAAATGTGACATCATCTACAACAGTCAAAGTAAATTTTGACGAGGTTTTACTGCATTTTTTCATTTATTTCTTACTGCAGTGACAGTCAAAATTATGAAAAAATGAATTATGGCAGATTACCAATTTATTATATGTTTAGTTTCGTCTACCTACCTTAAGATTCAAGAAATCCTATAGAAGAAAAAAATGTGCTCATCTGCAATATTTGACACCTTATCCCCCGTTAAGCCCAGAACCCTCTAACCAACGTAGACACGAAGAATCGTCGGTCACGCGAGGACAAATTTTGTGCCTTTAAGCGAAACTTCTCTCGTCCGAGATCACTCGAATCTGCACTGTTTCGTATTTAAATGTTAAAAAGAGAAATTTAGAAAGTATTATTTATTAATATGCCATACTTTTATCAATTTAAATTTTATTTTTATTTCATATTCGTTTTTGAATAGGCGAACTATTTACTAAACAATATTTTTATTTATTTTAGTCTACTGGCCTGAATATTCAAGAAATCCTAATGATGAAAAATTTGCGCCCTTCCGCAAGATTTGAAACTGCCCCCCCCCCCATGTAGCTACCGTTAAGCCCGGAACGCTCTAACCAACGTAGCCAAGGAGAGTAGTCGGTCAGGTGATACTAATTTTTCTCGAAATCTTTCATATTCATGTTTTGTATCCAAATGTAGACAAAGAGAATTTTACAATGGATTTTTTATTTATCTGACATTTTTATCACTTTAAACGTTATTTTTAATGAATATTCGTATCTGAATAGACGCTCCGTCTATTTCTTGCACAGCATATATATTTATTTATTTTCGTCTACTGTTCTGATTGTTCGAGAAATCATATTGCCGAAAGACTTTGCTCTGAGGGACGCAGGTTTAAATCCTACTCTGTTTAGAAAGGCCACGCGTTGCTGGGTTTAAGAAAGAAATAAAGAAAGGAAGAAACACAGGGAGAAAGAAAGAAGGGCCTGCCAATACCTCTTAAATAATGGACTGTTCCGTTTTGATAGCGAGAAAATGACAAGAAAGAAAAGAAAATTCAAACAAGAAATTTACACGGGTGCTACAACTTATAATCATTATCAGTGCAGCTGATCTATTTCAAAATGTTATGAATAAAAATAAAATTAGGTAAACTACAAAATCATTAGACCAATCGTGTTAACAATCGCGTGATATGATATAAACTACAGCTTTGAAAGTCAAAATAATTTTAGAACGTCTAGAAAAAAACATTTTCTCTTTGAAATTTCAAGTCTCATCCAAAATTATTTTTCTACAAATATCTGTAATTTAATTCCCACTTTGATTCTAATCTCCCGCTCTACTATTGAGACCGTAGACCAGAGTTAATCTTCGAACAAATTTACACATGGTGCATTCAGTGCAGCTTTAGATAGCAGCCTTAGTCATTGAGACCATCGACCAGAGTTTAACTTCGAACTTATTTACACCGGGTGCATTCAGTTCAACGTTAAATAGATGACTTAATGATTGAGACGATAGATCAGAGTTAATCTTCGAACTTATTTACACCGGGTGCTTTCAATGCAGCGTTAATTAGCAACCATAACCATCGAGACCATAGACCAGAGTTAATCCTCGAACTTATTTACACCGGATTCCTTAAGTGCAGTGTTAATTAGTAACCTTAATCAATTGGACCATTGACCAGAGTTAGTCTTCGAACTTATTTACACTGGGTGCATTCAGTGTGGCGTTAAATCGAAGACTTAATCAATGAGACGATAGATCAACGTTAATCCTCGAACTTATTTACACCTGGTTCCTTCAGTGCAGACTTAATTAGTAACCTCAATGATTGGGACTTTGAACCAGAGTTAATCTTCGAACTAATTTACACCGGATTCCTTCAGTGCAGCGTTAGAAAACTTGTCATTGAGACGATAGCCCAGGGTTAAAATTCGAACTTATTTACACCCTCTTCTTTCAGTGCAGCGTTAGCTACCAGCCCTAATCATTGGGACCATAGACTAGAGTTAATCATCGAAATTATTAACAGCGTTAGTTAGTAGTCTTAATCAGTGAGACTGTAGGCCAGAGTTAATCTTCGACCATATGTACAGCGTGTGATTTCAGTACAGTGTAGTTATCAGCCTTAATCTTTGAGGCCTTTTCTAATGTAGTTAGATTCTTACACTGTTAGTGTAGACCACAGCGAATCTCTATAATAAATATGAAGCAAAAAAAAAGGAAAACGATAAGAAAGATTACATATAGACAGGTGAGTAAAGAGAAAAATAAAAGAGGAATACGTTTTATTGATTTAAGCTAACTGATTTCGAGGGATGGATCGAGGGAAGATATGTAAATATGAAAAATGATAAGACGGCATTCGGTTAAATGAAAAGAACAAGTCTGTCACAAGCTAGAATATGCAGGTGGCTAAATAAAGAAAAATTGTCGAAAATATAAAGCATCGTATATAAAGAGTAAACTTATCTCTAAAGAAGCTTCTGGAAATCTGGTGGCCAACACGGAACGAATAATATATTTTGGACTTCAGTTGTTAGTTGGCAGGCGAGAAAAATGAAGGCGGGAAAAAGCGTGAGAAACACTAAAAAAGAAACGGAGACGTTAACAAAAAAGACATGAAAGTCGACAAAAAAAGTCGAGGATGAAGAACCATCCATCGACCAGTCAGGCTAATTTCCCGCCAACCTCGACTGTTAGATATAGAAAGCCTTCGGACTGGATCAAAAATATCGTTTGATATTTTTATTCAAAGAAAGGGACAAGGAAAGGTAATATTCCCTTAAGTTGAAAAACACGGACTGTAAGACTGATCATAACAAATATACTACTATTATAGACTTGAAGATTATATAGATATTAATATTATGGTAGTTAGACTGATCTCTAAAAGAGAGGGGCATCTCAGTATCTATCAGAATATAAAAAGTGAGGAGTAATAATTAGTTTGATATCATGCCTTAAAACTGAAGTGCATCTAACTGGCTTTTACACTTAGAGAAAAACAAGACATAATTTTATTATTTTCTGAACGAGAAATATGCAAGTCACTCAAAAAATAATAAATAAAAATAATTTGAAGCCAGCATATTCAATAAAAGATGCATTCAAACTATATAAAATAAAAGATGCATGCAAATCGTATTAAATACAAGAAACATACTAAGCAAGCCAAAATGTACACAAATGACTACTTGTTCCAAATGTAGTACTCAATTAATCAGCTAGCAAGGAAAATGGAGGATATTTTGGCGAGAGCAAAATTTACTCATAAAATATCTTTTATATTTTTGTCATAATAAAATTTCTAATAAAAAAATAATGTCTCACATTTTTAAAGATATATAAAAATTTTCTCTTCTTGAAAGTACAAAATTACGTTTGGACACACACACACACACACACACACACACACACACACACACACACACACACACACACATATATATATATATATATATATATATATATATATATATATATATATATATATATATATATATCATCCAGTGTATTTTAACTCCCGAACACACAGAGCGTTCCATATTCAGCAAGATTTTGTTTTCTCGTTTTAAAAAAAGACCATGCTTTTTGATCCGATTATTTTTCTGAAAAGTTTCATATCTTCCCAGTTTCGCATTCGAAACGTAAATAAGGCAGTTTCTGAAGAATTGATTTATTTTTAATCCGACATATTTTATTACTTCAAACGTTATTATAATGGGTACTTCGTATTTGACATAGACGCCCCATGTTTATTTACACTGGTCAACACCAAATTTATTGTCTAAATATTTTTAGCTGATTTAAGACAATTTGGATGTGCTGAATACAAAATTCACATTGGTTTTGCTCAATCAGGTCAACATTTTGAGCGATGGCTACATGCTGTTTTTTCCGTTTTTGTTTTTGTTGCCATGTCTATTAAAATATCTAAATATGCAACATATTTCACATAAAACAAATAATTATTATATTAATTATAAACTTATTAATTTTAAGCTATCAGAAGTATTTTCAGCCAAATATAGCTTCATAAATATTAAAAAACCCCCCGAAATATTTGTAAACCAGTAATACATAAGAAGGTGTTTAAATCTCAAAACGCACAAATTACACTGTACA
Source organism: Acanthosepion esculentum (assembly GCA_964036315.1). Classification (NCBI taxonomy): domain Eukaryota; kingdom Metazoa; phylum Mollusca; class Cephalopoda; order Sepiida; family Sepiidae; genus Acanthosepion; species Acanthosepion esculentum. The sequence continues at coordinate 49,568,828 of OZ038494.1, forward strand.
ATACAAAACCATTGAATATAAACTTATTAATTTTAAGCCATCAGAAGTATTTTCAGCCAAATATAGCTTCATAAATATTAAAAAACGCCTCCGAAATATTTGTAAACCAGTAATACATAAGAAGGTGTTTACATCTCAAAACACACCAATGACACTGTACAATCCAAAACCATCGAATATAAACTTATTAATTTTAAGCCATCAGAAGTATTTTCAGCCAAATATAGCTTCATAAATATTAAAAAACGCCTCCGAAATATTTGTAAACCAGTAATATATAAGAAGGTGTTTACATCTCAAAACACACCAATTACACTGTACAATACAAAACCATCGAATATAAACTTATTAATTTTAAGCCATCAGAAGTATTTTCAGCCAAATATAGCTTCATAAATATTAAAAAACGCCTCCGAAATATTTGTAAACCAGTAATACATAAGAAGGTGTTTACATCTCAAAACACACCAATTACACTGTACAATACAAAACCATCGAATATATTAGCCTATTAATTTTAAGCCATCAGAAGTATTTTCAGCCAAATATAGCTTCATAAATATTAAAAAACGCCTTCGAAATATTTGTAAACCAGTAATACATAAGAAGGTGTTTACATCTCAAAACACACCAATTACACTGTACAATACAAAACCATCGAATATAAACTTATTAATTTTAAGCCATCAGAAGTATTTTCAGCCCAATATAGCTTCATAAATATTAAACAACGCCTCCGAAATATTTGTAAACCAGTAATACATAAGAAGGTGTTTACATCTCAAAACACACCAATTACACTGTACAATACAAAACCATCGAATATAAACTTATTAATTTTAAGCCATCAGAAGTATTTTCAGCCAAATATAGCTTCATAAATATTAAAAAACGCCTTCGAAATATTTGTAAACCAGTAATACATAAGAAGGTGTTTACATCTCAAAACACACCAATTACACTGTACAATACAAAACCATCGAATATAAACTTATTAATTTTAAGCCATCAGAAGTATTTTCAGCCCAATATAGCTTCATAAATATTAAACAACGCCTCCGAAATATTTGTAAACCAGTAATACATAAGAAGGTGTTTACATCTCAAAACACACCAATTACACTGTACAATACAAAACCATCGAATATAAACTTATTAATTTTAAGCCATCAGAAGTATTTTCAGCCAAATATAGCTTCATAAATATTAAAAAACGCCTTCGAAATATTTGTAAACCAGTAATACATAAGAAGGTGTTTACATCTCAAAACACACCAATTACACTGTACAATACAAAACCATCGAATATAAACTTATTAATTTTAAGCCATCAGAAGTATTTTCAGCCAAATATAGCTTCATAAATATTAAAAAACGCCTTCGAAATATTTGTAAACCAGTAATACATAAGAAGGTGTTTACATCTCAAAACACACCAATTACACTGTACAATACAAAACCATCGAATATAAACTTATTAATTTTAAGCCATCAGAAGTATTTTCAGCCAAGTATAGCTTCATAAATATTAAACAACGCCTCCGAAATATTTGTAAACCAGTAATACATAAGAAGGTGTTTACATCTCAAAACACACCAATTACACTGTACAATACAAAACCATCGAATATATTAGCCTATTAATTTTAAGCCATCAGAAGTATTTTCAGCCAAATATAGCTTCATAAATATTAAAAAACGCCTTCGAAATATTTGTAAACCAGTAATACATAAGAAGGTGTTTACATCTCAAAACACACCAATTACACTGTACAATACAAAACCATCGAATATAAACTTATTAATTTTAAGCCATCAGAAGTATTTTCAGCCAAGTATAGCTTCATAAATATTAAACAACGCCTCCGAAATATTTGTAAACCAGTAATACATAAGAAGGTGTTTACATCTCAAAACACACCAATTACACTGTACAATACAAAACCATCGAATATATTAGCCTATTAATTTTAAGCCATCAGAAGTATTTTCAGCCAAATATAGTTTCATAAATATTAAAAAACGCCTTCGAAATATTTGTAAACCAGTAATACATAAGAAGGTGTTTACATCTCAAAACACACCAATTACACTGTACAATACAAAACCATCGAATATAAACTTATTAATTTTAAGCCATCAGAAGTATTTTCAGCCCAATATAGCTTCATAAATATTAAACAACGCCTCCGAAATATTTGTAAACCAGTAATATATAAGAAGGTGTTTACATCTCAAAACACACCAATTACACTGTACAATACAAAACCATCGAATATAAACTTATTAATTTTAAGCCATCAGAAGTATTTTCAGCCAAATATAGCTTCATAAATATTAAAAAACGCCTCCGAAATATTTGTAAACCAGTAATACATAAGAAGGTGTTTACATCTCAAAACACACCAATTACACTGTACAATACAAAACCATCGAATATATTAGCCTATTAATTTTAAGCCATCAGAAGTATTTTCAGCCAAATATAGCTTCATAAATATTAAAAAACGCCTTCGAAATATTTGTAAACCAGTAATACATAAGAAGGTGTTTACATCTCAAAACACACCAATTACACTGTACAATACAAAACCATCGAATATAAACTTATTAATTTTAAGCCATCAGAAGTATTTTCAGCCCAATATAGCTTCATAAATATTAAACAACGCCTCCGAAATATTTGTAAACCAGTAATACATAACAAGGTGTTTACATCTCAAAACACACCAATTACACTGTACAATACAAAACCATCGAATATAAACTTATTAATTTTAAGCCATCAGAAGTATTTTCAGCCAAATATAGCTTCATAAATATTAAAAAACGCCTTCGAAATATTTGTAAACCAGTAATACATAAGAAGGTGTTTACATCTCAAAACACACCAATTACACTGTACAATACAAAACCATCGAATATAAACTTATTAATTTTAAGCCATCAGAAGTATTTTCAGCCAAATATAGCTTCATAAATATTAAAAAACGCCTTCGAAATATTTGTAAACCAGTAATACATAAGAAGGTGTTTACATCTCAAAACACACCAATTACACTGTACAATACAAAACCATCGAATATAAACTTATTAATTTTAAGCCATCAGAAGTATTTTCAGCCAAGTATAGCTTCATAAATATTAAACAACGCCTCCGAAATATTTGTAAACCAGTAATACATAAGAAGGTGTTTACATCTCAAAACACACCAATTACACTGTACAATACAAAACCATCGAATATAAACTTATTAATTTTAAGCCATCAGAAGTATTTTCAGCCAAATATAGCTTCATAAATATTAAAAAACGCCTTCGAAATATTTGTAAACCAGTAATACATAAGAAGGTGTTTACATCTCAAAACACACCAATTACACTGTACAATACAAAACCATCGAATATAAACTTATTAATTTTAAGCCATCAGAAGTATTTTCAGCCAAATATAGCTTCATAAATATTAAAAAACGCCTTCGAAATATTTGTAAACCAGTAATACATAAGAAGGTGTTTACATCTCAAAACACACCAATTACACTGTACAATACAAAACCATCGAATATAAACTTATTAATTTTAAGCCATCAGAAGTATTTTCAGCCAAGTATAGCTTCATAAATATTAAACAACGCCTCCGAAATATTTGTAAACCAGTAATACATAAGAAGGTGTTTACATCTCAAAACACACCAATTACACTGTACAATACAAAACCATCGAATATATTAGCCTATTAATTTTAAGCCATCAGAAGTATTTTCAGCCAAATATAGCTTCATAAATATTAAAAAACGCCTTCGAAATATTTGTAAACCAGTAATACATAAGAAGGTGTTTACATCTCAAAACACACCAATTACACTGTACAATACAAAACCATCGAATATAAACTTATGAATTTTAAGCCATCAGAAGTATTTTCAGCCCAATATAGCTTCATAAATATTAAACAAAGCCTCCGAAATATTTGTAAACCAGTAATATATAAGAAGGTGTTTACATCTCAAAACACACCAATTACACTGTACAATACAAAACCATCGAATATAAACTTATTAATTTTAAGCCATCAGAAGTATTTTCAGCCAAATATAGCTTCATAAATATTAAAAAACGCCTCCGAAATATTTGTAAACCAGTAATACATAAGAAGGTGTTTACATCTCAAAACACACCAATTACACTGTACAATACAAAACCATCGAATATATTAGCCTATTAATTTTAAGCCATCAGAAGTATTTTCAGCCAAATATAGCTTCATAAATATTAAAAAACGCCTTCGAAATATTTGTAAACCAGTAATACATAAGAAGGTGTTTACATCTCAAAACACACCAATTACACTGTACAATACAAAACCATCGAATATAAACTTATTAATTTTAAGCCATCAGAAGTATTTTCAGCCCAATATAGCTTCATAAATATTAAACAACGCCTCCGAAATATTTGTAAACCAGTAATACATAAGAAGGTGTTTACATCTCAAAACACACCAATTACACTGTACAATACAAAACCATCGAATATAAACTTATTAATTTTAAGCCATCAGAAGTATTTTCAGCCAAATATAGCTTCATAAATATTAAAAAACGCCTTCGAAATATTTGTAAACCAGTAATACATAAGAAGGTGTTTACATCTCAAAACACACCAATTACACTGTACAATACAAAACCATCGAATATAAACTTATTAATTTTAAGCCATCAGAAGTATTTTCAGCCAAATATAGCTTCATAAATATTAAAAAACGCCTTCGAAATATTTGTAAACCAGTAATACATAAGAAGGTGTTTACATCTCAAAACACACCAATTACACTGTACAATACAAAACCATCGAATATAAACTTATTAATTTTAAGCCATCAGAAGTATTTTCAGCCAAGTATAGCTTCATAAATATTAAACAACGCCTCCGAAATATTTGTAAACCAGTAATACATAAGAAGGTGTTTACATCTCAAAACACACCAATTACACTGTACAATACAAAACCATCGAATATATTTGCCTATTAATTTTAAGCCATCAGAAGTATTTTCAGCCAAATATAGCTTCATAAATATTAAAAAACGCCTCCGAAATATTTGTAAACCAGTAATATATAAGAAGGTGTTTACATCTCAAAACACACCAATTACACTGTACAATACAAAACCATCGAATATAAACTTATTAATTTTAAGCCATCAGAAGTATTTTCAGCCAAATATAGCTTCATAAATATTAAAAAACGCCTCCGAAATATTTGTAAACCAGTAATACATAAGAAGGTGTTTACATCTCAAAACACACCAATTACACTGTACAATACAAAACCATCGAATATATTAGCCTATTAATTTTAAGCCATCAGAAGTATTTTCAGCCAAATATAGCTTCATAAATATTAAAAAACGCCTTCGAAATATTTGTAAACCAGTAATACATAAGAAGGTGTTTACATCTCAAAACACACCAATTACACTGTACAATACAAAACCATCGAATATAAACTTATTAATTTTAAGCCATCAGAAGTATTTTCAGCCCAATATAGCTTCATAAATATTAAACAACGCCTCCGAAATATTTGTAAACCAGTAATACATAAGAAGGTGTTTACATCTCAAAACACACCAATTACACTGTACAATACAAAACCATCGAATATATTAGCCTATTAATTTTAAGCCATCAGAAGTATTTTCAGCCAAATATAGCTTCATAAATATTAAAAAACGCCTTCGAAATATTTGTAAACCAGTAATACATAAGAAGGTGTTTACATCTCAAAACACACCAATTACACTGTACAATACAAAACCATCGAATATAAACTTATTAATTTTAAGCCATCAGAAGTATTTTCAGCCAAATATAGCTTCATAAATATTAAAAAACGCCTCCGAAATATTTGTAAACCAGTAATACATAACAAGGTGTTTACATCTCAAAACACACCAATTACACTGTACAATACAAAACCATCGAATATAAACTTATTAATTTTAAGCCATCAGAAGTATTTTCAGCCAAATATAGCTTCATAAATATTAAAAAACGCCTACGAAATATTTGTAAACCAGTAATACATAAGAAGGTGTTTACATCTCAAAACACACCAATTACACTGTACAATACAAAACCATCGAATATAAACTTATTAATTTTAAGCCATCAGAAGTATTTTCAGCCAAATATAGCTTCATAAATATTAAAAAACGCCTCCGAAATATTTGTAAACCAGTAATACATAAGAAGGTGTTTACATCTCAAAACACACCAATTACACTGTACAATACAAAACCATCGAATATATTAGCCTATTAATTTTAAGCCATCAGAAGTATTTTCAGCCAAATATAGCGTCATAAATATTAAAAAACGCCTTCGAAATATTTGTAAACCAGTAATACATAAGAAGGTGTTTACATCTCAAAACACACCAATTACACTGTACAATACAAAACCATCGAATATAAACTTATTAATTTTAAGCCATCAGAAGTATTTTCAGCCCAATATAGCTTCATAAATATTAAACAACGCCTCCGAAATATTTGTAAACCAGTAATACATAAGAAGGTGTTTACATCTCAAAACACACCAATTACACTGTACAATACAAAACCATCGAATATAAACTTATTAATTTTAAGCCATCAGAAGTATTTTCAGCCCAATATAGCTTCATAAATATTAAACAACGCCTCCGAAATATTTGTAAACCAGTAATACATAAGAAGGTGTTTACATCTCAAAACACACCAATTACACTGTACAATACAAAACCATCGAATATAAACTTATTAATTTTAAGCCATCAGAAGTATTTTCAGCCAAATATAGCTTCATAAATATTAAAAAACGCCTCCGAAATATTTGTAAACCAGTAATACATAAGAAGGTGTTTACATCTCAAAACACACCAATTACACTGTACAATACAAAACCATCGAATATATTAGCCTATTAATTTTAAGCCATCAGAAGTATTTTCAGCCCAATATAGCTTCATAAATATTAAACAACGCCTTCGAAATATTTGTAAACCAGTAATACATAAGAAGGTGTTTACATCTCAAAACACACCAATTACACTGTACAATACAAAACCATCGAATATAAACTTATTAATTTTAAGCCATCAGAAGTATTTTCAGCCAAATATAGCTTCATAAATATTAAACAACGCCTCCGAAATATTTGTAAACCAGTAATACATAAGAAGGTGTTTACATCTCAAAACACACCAATTACACTGTACAATACAAAACCATCGAATATATTAGCCTATTAATTTTAAGCCATCAGAAGTATTTTCAGCCCAATATAGCTTCATAAATATTAAACAATGCCTCCGAAATATTTGTAAACCAGTAATACATAAGAAGGTGTTTACATCTCAAAACACACCAATTACACTGTACAATACAAAACCATCGAATATAAACTTATTAATTTTAAGCCATCAGAAGTATTTTCACCCAAATATAGCTTCATAAATATTAAAAAACGCCTCCGAAATATTTGTAAACCAGTAATACATAAGAAGGTGTTTACATCTCAAAACACACCAATTACACTGTACAATACAAAACCATCGAATATAAACTTATTAATTTTAAGCCATCAGAAGTATTTTCAGCCAAATATAGCTTCATAAATATTAAACAACGCCTCCGAAATATTTGTAAACCAGTAATACATAAGAAGGTGTTTACATCTCAAAACACACCAATTACACTGTACAATACAAAACCATCGAATATAAACTTATTAATTTTAAGCCATCAGAAGTATTTTCAGCCAAATATAGCTTCATAAATATTAAAAAACGCCTTCGAAATATTTGTAAACCAGTAATACATAAGAAGGTGTTTACATCTCAAAACACACCAATTACACTGTACAATACAAAACCATCGAATATATTAGCCTATTAATTTTAAGCCATCAGAAGTATTTTCAGCCAAATATAGCTTCATAAATATTAAAAAACGCCTCCGAAATATTTGTAAACCAGTAATACATAAGAAGGTGTTTACATCTCAAAACACACCAATTACACTGTACAATACAAAACCATCGAATATAAACTTATTAATTTTAAGCCATCAGAAGTATTTTCAGCCAAATATAGCTTCATAAATATTAAACAACGCCTCCGAAATATTTGTAAACCAGTAATACATAAGAAGGTGTTTACATCTCAAAACACACCAATTACACTGTACAATACAAAACCATCGAATATAAACTTATTAATTTTAAGCCATCAGAAGTATTTTCAGCCAAATATAGCTTCATAAATATTAAAAAACGCCTCCGAAATATTTGTAAACCAGTAATACATAAGAAGGTGTTTACATCTCAAAACACACCAATTACACTGTACAATACAAAACCATCGAATATATTAGCCTATTAATTTTAAGCTATCAGAAGTATTTTCAGCCCAATATAGCTTCATAAATATTAAACAACGCCTCCGAAATATTTGTAAACCAGTAATACATAAGAAGGTGTTTACATCTCAAAACGCACCAATTACACTGTACAATACAAAACCATCGAATATAAACTTATTAATTTTAAGCCATCAGAAGTATTTTCAGCCAAATATAGCTTCATAAATATTAAAAAACGCCTCCGAAATATTTGTAAACCAGTAATACATAAGAAGGTGTTTACATCTCAAAACACACCAATTACACTGTACAATACAAAACCATCGAATATATTAGCCTATTAATTTTAAGCCATCAGAAGTATTTTCAGCCCAATATAGCTTCATAAATATTAAACAACGCCTTCGAAATATTTGTAAACCAGTAATACATAAGAAGGTGTTTACATCTCAAAACACACCAATTACACTGTACAATACAAAACCATCGAATATAAACTTATTAATTTTAAGCCATCAGAAGTATTTTCAGCCAAATATAGCTTCATAAATATTAAACAACGCCTCCGAAATATTTGTAAACCAGTAATACATAAGAAGGTGTTTACATCTCAAAACACACCAATTACACTGTACAATACAAAACCATCGAATATATTAGCCTATTAATTTTAAGCCATCAGAAGTATTTTCAGCCCAATATAGCTTCATAAATATTAAACAATGCCTCCGAAATATTTGTAAACCAGTAATACATAAGAAGGTGTTTACATCTCAAAACACACCAATTACACTGTACAATACAAAACCATCGAATATAAACTTATTAATTTTAAGCCATCAGAAGTATTTTCACCCAAATATAGCTTCATAAATATTAAAAAACGCCTCCGAAATATTTGTAAACCAGTAATACATAAGAAGGTGTTTACATCTCAAAACACACCAATTACACTGTACAATACAAAACCATCGAATATAAACTTATTAATTTTAAGCCATCAGAAGTATTTTCAGCCAAATATAGCTTCATAAATATTAAACAACGCCTCCGAAATATTTGTAAACCAGTAATACATAAGAAGGTGTTTACATCTCAAAACACACCAATTACACTGTACAATACAAAACCATCGAATATAAACTTATTAATTTTAAGCCATCAGAAGTATTTTCAGCCAAATATAGCTTCATAAATATTAAAAAACGCCTTCGAAATATTTGTAAACCAGTAATACATAAGAAGGTGTTTACATCTCAAAACACACCAATTACACTGTACAATACAAAACCATCGAATATATTAGCCTATTAATTTTAAGCCATCAGAAGTATTTTCAGCCAAATATAGCTTCATAAATATTAAAAAACGCCTCCGAAATATTTGTAAACCAGTAATACATAAGAAGGTGTTTACATCTCAAAACACACCAATTACACTGTACAATACAAAACCATCGAATATAAACTTATTAATTTTAAGCCATCAGAAGTATTTTCAGCCAAATATAGCTTCATAAATATTAAACAACGCCTCCGAAATATTTGTAAACCAGTAATACATAAGAAGGTGTTTACATCTCAAAACACACCAATTACACTGTACAATACAAAACCATCGAATATAAACTTATTAATTTTAAGCCATCAGAAGTATTTTCAGCCAAATATAGCTTCATAAATATTAAAAAACGCCTCCGAAATATTTGTAAACCAGTAATACATAAGAAGGTGTTTACATCTCAAAACACACCAATTACACTGTACAATACAAAACCATCGAATATATTAGCCTATTAATTTTAAGCTATCAGAAGTATTTTCAGCCCAATATAGCTTCATAAATATTAAACAACGCCTCCGAAATATTTGTAAACCAGTAATACATAAGAAGGTGTTTACATCTCAAAACGCACCAATTACACTGTACAATACAAAACCATCGAATATAAACTTATTAATTTTAAGCCATCAGAAGTATTTTCAGCCAAATATAGCTTCATAAATATTAAAAAACGCCTCCGAAATATTTGTAAACCAGTAATACATAAGAAGGTGTTTACATCTCAAAACACACCAATTACACTGTACAATACAAAACCATCGAATATAAACTTATTAATTTTAAGCCATCAGAAGTATTTTCAGCCAAATATAGCTTCATAAATATTAAAAAACGCCTCGAAATATTTGTAAACCAGTAATACATAAGAAGGTGTTTACATCTCAAAACACACCAATTACACTGTACAATACAAAACCATCGAATATAAACTTATTAATTTTAAGCCATCAGAAGTATTTTCAGCCAAATATAGCTTCATAAATATTAAACAACGCCTCCGAAATATTTGTAAACCAGTAATACATAAGAAGGTGTTTACATCTCAAAACACACCAATTACACTGTACAATACAAAACCATCGAATATAAACTTATTAATTTTAAGCCATCAGAAGTATTTTCAGCCAAATATAGCTTCATAAATATTAAACAACGCCTCCGAAATATTTGTAAACCAGTAATACATAAGAAGGTGTTTACATCTCAAAACACACCAATTACACTGTACAATACAAAACCATCGAATATAAACTTATTAATTTTAAGCCATCAGAAGTATTTTCAGCCAAATATAGCTTCATAAATATTAAAAAACGCCTCCGAAATATTTGTAAACCAGTAATACATAAGAAGGTGTTTACATCTCAAAACACACCAATTACACTGTACAATACAAAACCATCGAATATATTAGCCTATTAATTTTAAGCTATCAGAAGTATTTTCAGCCCAATATAGCTTCATAAATATTAAACAACGCCTCCGAAATATTTGTAAACCAGTAATACATAAGAAGGTGTTTACATCTCAAAACGCACCAATTACACTGTACAATACAAAACCATCGAATATAAACTTATTAATTTTAAGCCATCAGAAGTATTTTCAGCCAAATATAGCTTCATAAATATTAAAAAACGCCTCCGAAATATTTGTAAACCAGTAATACATAAGAAGGTGTTTACATCTCAAAACACACCAATTACACTGTACAATACAAAACCATCGAATATAAACTTATTAATTTTAAGCCATCAGAAGTATTTTCAGCCAAATATAGCTTCATAAATATTAAACAACGCCTCCGAAATATTTGTAAACCAGTAATACATAAGAAGGTGTTTACATCTCAAAACACACCAATTACACTGTACAATACAAAACCATCGAATATAAACTTATTAATTTTAAGCCATCAGAAGTATTTTCAGCCAAATATAGCTTCATAAATATTAAACAACGCCTCCGAAATATTTGTAAACCAGTAATACATAAGAAGGTGTTTACATCTCAAAACACACCAATTACACTGTACAATACAAAACCATCGAATATATTAGCCTATTAATTTTAAGCCATCAGAAGTATTTTCAGCCAAATATAGCTTCATAAATATTAAAAAACGCCTTCGAAATATTTGTAAACCAGTAATACATAAGAAGGTGTTTACATCTCAAAACACACCAATTACACTGTACAATACAAAACCATCGAATATAAACTTATTAATTTTAAGCCATCAGAAGTATTTTCAGCCAAATATAGCTTCATAAATATTAAACAACGCCTCCGAAATATTTGTAAACCAGTAATACATAAGAAGGTGTTTACATCTCAAAACACACCAATTACACTGTACAATACAAAACCATCGAATATAAACTTATTAATTTTAAGCCATCAGAAGTATTTTCAGCCAAATATAGCTTCATAAATATTAAACAACGCCTCCGAAATATTTGTAAACCAGTAATACATAAGAAGGTGTTTACATCTCAAAACACACCAATTACACTGTACAATACAAAACCATCGAATATATTAGCCTATTAATTTTAAGCCATCAGAAGTATTTTCAGCCAAATATAGCTTCATAAATATTAAAAAACGCCTTCGAAATATTTGTAAACCAGTAATACATAAGAAGGTGTTTACATCTCAAAACACACCAATTACACTGTACAATACAAAACCATCGAATATAAACTTATTAATTTTAAGCCATCAGAAGTATTTTCAGCCAAATATAGCTTCATAAATATTAAACAACGCCTCCGAAATATTTGTAAACCAGTAATACATCAGAAGGTGTTTATATCTCAAAACACACCAATTACACTGTACAATACAAAACCATCGAATATATTAGCCTATTAATTTTAAGCCATCAGAAGTATTTTCAGCCAAATATAGCTTCATAAATATTAAAAAACGCCTCCGAAATATTTGTAAACCAGTAATACATAAGAAGGTGTTTACATCTCAAAACACACCAATTACACTGTACAATACAAAACCATCGAATATATTAGCCTATTAATTTTAAGCCATCAGAAGTATTTTCAGCCAAATATAGCTTCATAAATATTAAAAAACGCCTCCGAAATATTTGTAAACCAGTAATACATAAGAAGGTGTTTACATCTCAAAACACACCAATTACACTGTACAATACAAAACCATCGGATATAAACTTATTAATTTTAAGCCATCAGAAGTATTTTCAGCCAAATATAGCTTCATAAATATTAAAAAACGCCTCCGAAATATTTGTAAACCAGTAATACATAAGGTGTTTACATCTCAAAACACACCAATTACACTGTACAATACCAAACCATCGAATATAAACTTATTAATTTTAAGCCATCAGAAGTATTTTCAGCCAAATATAGCTTCATAAATATTAAAAAACGCCTCCGAAATATTTGTAAACCAGTAATACATAAGAAGGTGTTTACATCTCAAAACACACCAATTACACTGTACAATACAAAACCATCGAATATAAACTTATTAATTTTAAGCCATCAGAAGTATTTTCAGCCAAATATAGCTTCATAAATATTAAAAAACGCCTTCGAAATATTTGTAAACCAGTAATACATAAGAAGGTGTTTACATCTCAAAACACACCAATTACACTGTACAATACAAAACCATCGAATATAAACTTATTAATTTTAAGCTATCAGAAGTATTTTCAGCCAAATATAGCTTCATAAATATTAAAAAACGCCTCCGAAATATTTGTAAACCAGTAATACATAAGAAGGTGTTTACATCTCAAAACACACCAATTACACTGTACAATACAAAACCATCGAATATAAACTTATTAATTTTAAGCCATCAGAAGTATTTTCAGCCAAATATAGCTTCATAAATATTAAACAACGCCTCCGAAATATTTGTAAACCAGTAATACATAAGAAGGTGTTTACATCTCAAAACACACCAATTACACTGTACAATACAAAACCATCGAATATAAACTTATTAATTTTAAGCCATCAGAAGTATTTTCAGCCAAATATAGCTTCATAAATATTAAACAACGCCTCCGAAATATTTGTAAACCAGTAATACATAAGAAGGTGTTTACATCTCAAAACACACCAATTACACTGTACAATACAAAACCATCGAATATATTAGCCTATTAATTTTAAGCCATCAGAAGTATTTTCAGCCAAATATAGCTTCATAAATATTAAAAAACGCCTTCGAAATATTTGTAAACCAGTAATACATAAGAAGGTGTTTACATCTCAAAACACACCAATTACACTGTACAATACAAAACCATCGAATATAAACTTATTAATTTTAAGCCATCAGAAGTATTTTCAGCCAAATATAGCTTCATAAATATTAAACAACGCCTCCGAAATATTTGTAAACCAGTAATACATCAGAAGGTGTTTATATCTCAAAACACACCAATTACACTGTACAATACAAAACCATCGAATATATTAGCTTATTAATTTTAAGCCATCAGAAGTATTTTCAGCCAAATATAGCTTCATAAATATTAAAAAACGCCTCCGAAATATTTGTAAACCAGTAATACATAAGAAGGTGTTTACATCTCAAAACACACCAATTACACTGTACAATACAAAACCATCGAATATAAACTTATTAATTTTAAGCCATCAGAAGTATTTTCAGCCAAATATAGCTTCATAAATATTAAAAAACGCCTTCGAAATATTTGTAAACCAGTAATACATAAGAAGGTGTTTACATCTCAAAACACACCAATTACACTGTACAATACAAAACCATCGAATATAAACTTATTAATTTTAAGCTATCAGAAGTATTTTCAGCCAAATATAGCTTCATAAATATTAAAAAACGCCTCCGAAATATTTGTAAACCAGTAATACATAAGAAGGTGTTTACATCTCAAAACACACCAATTACACTGTACAATACAAAACCATCGAATATAAACTTATTATTTCTAAGCTATCAGAAGTATTTTCAGCCAAATATAGCTTCATAAATATTAAAAAACGCCTCCGAAATATTTGTAAACCAGTAATACATAAGAAGGTGTTTACATCTCAAAACACACCAATTACACTGTACAATACAAAACCATCGAATATAAACTTATTAATTTTAAGCCATCAGAAGTATTTTCAGCCAAATATAGCTTCATAAATATTAAAAAACGCCTCCGAAATATTTGTAAACCAGTAATACATAAGAAGGTGTTTACATCTCAAAACACACCAATTACACTGTACAATACAAAACCATCGAATATATTAGCCTATTAATTTTAAGCCATCAGAAGTATTTTCAGCCAAATATAGCTTCATAAATATTAAAAAACGCCTCCGAAATATTTGTAAACCAGTAATACATAAGAAGGTGTTTACATCTCAAAACACACCAATTATACTGTACAATACAAAACCATCGAATATATTAGCCTATTAATTTTAAGCCATCAGAAGTATTTTCAGCCAAATATACCTTCATAAATATTAAAAAACGCCTCCGAAATATTTGTAAACCAGTAATACATAAGAAGGTGTTTACATCTCAAAACACACCAATTACACTGTACAATACAAAACCATCGAATATAAACTTATTAATTTTAAGCCATCAGAAGTATTTTCAGCCAAATATAGCTTCATAAATATTAAACAACGCCTCCGAAATATTTTAAACCAGTAATACATAAGAAGGTGTTTACATCTCAAAACACACCAATTACACTGTACAATACAAAACCATCGAATATAAACTTATTAATTTTAAGCCATCAGAAGTATTTTCAGCCAAATATAGCTTCATAAATATTAAAAAACGCCTCCGAAATATTTGTAAACCAGTAATACATAAGAAGGTGTTTACATCTCAAAACTCACCAATTACACTGTACAATACAAAACCATCGAATATAAATCAGAAAGATTGTTTATTTGTCATTATAATTTAGGTCTACTGCCAAAATATCGTGCGCACGTAGTAGTAAGCATACCACGTCACTTTTTAGGGAGGTATAAAAAGTAATATTATTCAGAAGCCAATTTCTCAGGTCAATGTTTGACCTCAACGACAGAGTCTCTCACATTCCACTATGGGTCATGTCACTCTAAATGCTGATAGTCAAGATCTCATTCACTTCTGCGCACACTATCAAGAAATGACTCAGCAGCTTGGTGACCAGTATCAAGCTTAGGTGCCACAAATGGTATGTAAAACTTGTACCGAGTATCTGCAAGGGTTGACCAAGGGTAGAGCCAACAAACTATAGCACTGACTGCTACTTCTGTGCTATTGATGAGACTTGGATCAATAGAAAGAACCGGAGCCGCCTCAAGTATCTTGATCTTCAATCAACACGTTGTTCTGTAGCTTATTGTGAAAAAATTCCAATACCTGTCTTTGGAGAACTTCCTGACATTAGTGAGAAAGATTTCTCAAGTGTTAAAGAAGAAGAAGAAAGTGGTTTTTGACAATGATGCTCTACATCCTTTTTCCCAAAAGGAACTAAATGACCTCATTCTCAAACTCAGCTTCTCAAAGTTCACTGTCAAACTTTGGCATCGAGATTGAAGGAGAAAAAAACTTCTCTCTGACAGTGCGCACAACACACCTTTTATTGCAACTGGCATCAAGAGTACCTCCATTTTTTTCTCTGAAGAGAAGGACTTGATGTACTGTACAGATACTGTGCAGCTTCTGCACAAAATTGGAGTGCCACAGTACGTACCAAAGATTGGAGACTCTTCATTGATAGTAGCAAACGATCACTGAAAATTGGCGACCAGTTTTCCACTGTACCCTCCCTCGACTACAGTGAAGGAGAAATATGAAGCAGTGAAGTATGTAGTGGAGAAAATTCTTTATGATCAGTAAGAATAGTTTATTCACATTGACCTGAAGATGTTGAACTTTTTGTTGGGACAACAGTCAAAGTTCACCAAGTATCCATGCTTTCTGTGCAGGTGGGATAATAGGGACACTGCTCAGCATTACATGAAAAATTACTAGCCTGTTGGGGAGGAATTAATGCCTTGCAGAGCAACAAACGTCATCATTAAGCTTCTAGTGGACAGAGACAAGATACTTTCTCACTGTTGCAGATCAAGCTCAGCTTGATCAAGCAGTTCACCAAAGCTCAAGACAAGAATGGTGGCTGCTTCACTTACTTGTGCCAGGCTTTACCAGGATTGACGATGGAGAAGTTGAAAGCTGCCACCATTGTTGGTCATCAAATCCATCAACTCATCAGAGATCCACAGTTTGAAAATTCAATGTATGTAATGGAACTGGAAGTATGGAAGGCTTTTGTTCTGATCGTGAAGAACTTTCTTGCCAACAATAAGGTCAGGAACTCCACGGAACTTGTCATCAATATGCTGACTGCTTTCAGAAATCTGAGATGCAACATGTGCATCAAAATTCATTATTTATTCTCACTTATGGATTGGTTTCCTGAGAATTTGGGATCAATGAGGACGAACAGGGGGAGAGATTCCATCGGGATATGAAAGAGATGGAGACCAGGTATCAGGGACGCTGGGATGCAGTCATGATGTCTGACTACACCTGGGCTTTGAAGAGAGACACCCCGGCCGCTGATCATTCTAAGGGTTTGAATAAATGGAATTTCAAGCACTGAATTTTGAACAATGATGACGTAACATGCTATTTACATGTACTTGCATTTATCAATGTGTACTAATCAATTTATTGTAATCGATGTTTGTAACATTTATTTGATAAATTGTCAGAAAACAATTTTTCTCTTGAAAACTTATTTTGTATGAGATCTTAACAAAATTCTATCGATAATATCACAAAAATGTAATCGATTTAGTCATAAGATCGAAATTTAAAAAACTCAACATAGCAAAAAAAAAAAAAAACATGACCTGATCGAGGGAAACGGATGTCATTTTCAATTTCAGCGGTGAAAAATTGACCTAAATGATTTGGAAAAATATAGACAACTTAAAAAAATGTTTTTGTGTTGCACAGTGTTATCAAACAGAGTATATTGCGTTAATCGGCGTGCGCATTTGAGAAATCTAAGTAAAGAATATGCGTTCCTCGGAAGCGATCGAATCTACATCCCCCATTGTAGGAGAAACCAACCTTTGATACGGTAGGCCTTACCGAAAGAGACGGCGAAGGGAGAAGAAAAGAGGAAAAGTGAGCGAGGTAGTGAGAGGTAGAGAGAAAGGGGAGAGGGAGAGAAGGGGAGTGAGAGGGGGTAGGGGAGTGAGAGAGGGGGAGAGAGGGAGGAGAGAGAAAGGGAGAACATTTTGATAAGGTGCAGTAGTAACAGCATGTCAAGCATGTCTCAAGAAATTTAATTTTTTTCTAAAATATAGTAAAAGAAAGAATCTTACTGTTTCGGCTGTATCACATGTGGCTCATCAGTAGCGAAAATTAGATCTGTAACTTCTGTGGAAAATTCTCCCGAATGAATGCTTCTACGATCGTTACGATTTTCACATTTTCAAGTCTAGAGTCCACTCTTATATTTCCTGCATATCATCCTATGCACTCCTTTTTTCCACCAACCCTCTAACTTATGCGACTCTTAGGCCTTTTATTCAACGAACATGGCTAGAAAGAGTTCATTGGGGTACATATACATGACTTCATGATGGAATACCACGACCGAGAAGGGAGAAGACTGTATTGAGTTCATCTTTTATACATTGTTTACATTATTCGGATCATTGTCCTCATCTTTGTCGCCATGTTTATTACAACGTTTCGGCCGTTGTAGGCTCCGGCCTTCTTCAGGTGGTTGGAATGTCGAACTGAACCCTTTATTTCTCTCACTGGGGTAGACTGTTCTAGCTCCAAGTGCCATGTTTAATGGATGTCGGTTATCAGTTATCGCCTGTTAATTTCCCTCTAAAAGTTCTCCACTGCTTTAACCAGGTATTGAACTCACACTATTTGGGTCCTGTCACTGGATCTAACCAACGCCTTTATCCACTGTGTCATCTTTTATGTGCTGTCTCTTAAAGACGTGGGCGAAGATGGTCCCCTCCAACGAATACCTATTCCTTGTAACATTAAGAAATGTTGATTCCCACCATGCCTGCCATACAAGCACGTTAGCTATGACACTCGTTGCTTCTCGTTTCTCTCTGCACTTTTTCTTTAATCATTCTACCCCAAACAAGGCAATAAAGCCACTAAGATATAAAGGGCTACAGGGAGTGACACAAAATGAGAAGATGTTAGTCTTTCCTAATTTCTTTTCTGCTAATCATTGTGACAAGCTCGTTAGGTGGTTATACGCCGCTTTCCTTCTTGCCTTTAATATGCCCTGTGAGTGTTAAATTTTCTAATGCTTCTTTTCTCATTATGCGCTCAAAACATTTCAATTGTCTCTTCTGGATGCTATCCATTTTTTTCTAAAACTTCCTTCTTCCTCACATGTCCAGTGCATCCTTCTGCAGAACCACATTTTTGTTTATAGATTATTTTTTACGACTTGTCAACCTTTTGCAAGTTATTTAAAGCCAGAAAACATTTTTCGATTGTAAAACTTTTTTTATATATAATAATGGTTTAACGATACAAGTCTTATTAATTAACCCAAAGATTGAGGGAGAAGAAGTGTATTCATACCTTTCCCAGGAGTATTTGCGCGGAAGTGAAAATAACGAACCCAACGGGGATTGAAAATCGGCTCTCTGATTAAAAATACCGAGTCATTATCCATTACACCACCCGCACATCCAGGTCTACAGCACCTTGTTTTCCCAAGAGGTCACCTATCTGGATATTGACCAGGTTCGACGTTTCTTAACTTCGGTGATCATACAGGAACGCGATGTGGTCGTAAGCCCTACATTTTTTTTTATTTTCTCAAATCTATTTTTCATCAGTGGAGATTGTCCAGCATTCACTCTCCTATAGGAGGGTCGATAGTAAATAACGATTTAGTACTCTTTTTTTTTCTTTTTTTTTTTTTGCATCAAGTCTCTTCTTCCTTCGTGAGGAGATTGCCTAGGATACACTGCCATATTGAAGGACCGATAGTGCATAACACTGCTGCAGCATTACAAGAATGCACTTTGATTCCGTTCACAGGTTTCACGTTGTCAACAATGATAAAACAGCCCTGAATACAACACTGGATAATGCTTATTGTTCGGCCAAGATAAAAATCGCTAAAATACATATGTCATTGTCACTCGACATTGAAAAGGTCCTTCAGCTGCAAGTAGTGCCTCGATAGTATTAAGTTGGTGCAAAAATAATGTCGTTTTTTGACGTTCAACTTCATGTGAGAAAACGACATTATTTTTGCACCAACCTAATAAAACCACTTTTATTTTAATACAACATATACAGGCTTATAAAGCAGACGCAAAATTGAGGCACACGAAAAGTGTCGCTCAGGGAGGACCTCCGCTTCTGCCCTCTCTGACTACGCTACGCGGTCTATCCCTTGTTAACTGTTTAGGATTGAGTGTCCTTCTAAAATATTTTTAATTTTGTTTCACACCCAGTAGTTCCTAGCAACTTAGTAACATTATCGCCTTACTGAACTGATTGAAAAAATCTACACCCTCTTCTACTGTGACCAGACTGATCATTTTGAGCTGCAAGTGCCGAATTGGGCTATCTTCGGAAAACCAGCACTATTAAATTTCAAATTGATATTATCTTCTATAGCAGCTTACTTTATCCCAGCTTGTTTGAAAAACTGTGAAATCGCAATCAAAATTTGGTACCTCCAGGCTTTCAAAATGAACCATATGTCGCTTCTGAGTGGTAGCGTCTGGAACAGAATGCAAGTACCTTGAAGCTCATAACAATATCTCCCTTATACGAGGGGACGATGATTAGTTCTTGACGTTACCCTATTCTCAAAATCTGACCAGAAAGAAACAAATATCAGATTTATAACAATTGCAAGAGTGTTTAGCGTGAGAAATTTTTGGCAGAACCCTTCTTGAGGTGTTTTAATATAAGATAAAATCGTTTTCACAACGAAAGAAATCATAGCATGATCTTCTATACAGTCTCTCAGTATATTTCCCTAAATTATGACATTATAACATGATAGCCTGAAAGACAACGAACCAATTCTCAATATTGCCAATATTTCTAAGTATATGAAACATGTTCAATAAGTCTTCGATCACAAACAGATGCAGCAAAAGTCAATCAGTAACATCTATCGAAATTGCCAATGGTTCTTTACTGCCTAAATAGGTACATAGCTGGGAGTAGATTTGCTCATATGTTCAATTAGCTTAAGTACATAAAGACATTAAACTCAAAGGCAGGTTTGACTTTCACTAGATGCTGTATTATAAAAATAAACTGATTATTTTCTATCGGATTCAGTACTGCTTGAATGATATTGGCAAAAACTTGATTTTCTGATGTTGATTTTTAAGGCACTCCATGCCATTACTTTTAATATCTAAATATATTGAGAGAGAAAAAAACATGATACCTCGTCAATAAGACGAGAATAATTTGGGTGACTTCATCTGCTTACGGAATGGAATTTTTTTTTTGTCATTCCCCTTCGGGACTTAAAATGATTTTGGCTCTCTATACATTCCATTTTTGTACTATCTTTGAATAACCGTGAATTCCTGGGAATAATAGCAGGTTAGTTTCCTGTTGCCATCTCCACGATTTTGAATGCCATTTCACTTAGAATAGTTGACGCCAAACTTTGAATCATCGAAATGCCAAAGTTCAAACTGCTGCGCCGCGCATCTTCTTCTTCTGTCACTTCTTCTTCTTCTTCTGTCACTTCTTCTTCTGGTTCATTTTCTATATCCTTCAAGAACGTGGTTATTCATAACTAATAACCCTTTCGTCTTCTCTTTCTTTTTCGTCTTCTCTTTCTTCTTCGTCTTCTTTTTGCTCTTATTTTTCTATATCCTTGAAAAACATTCATGGCTAATGTACTTTTCGTCATCGACTTCTTCTTCTTCTTCTTCTTCTTCTTCTTCTTCTTCTTCTTCTTCTTCGTCTTCATTTTCTATATCCTTCAAGAACGTGGTTATTCATAACAAATAACCATTTCGTCTTCTCTTTCTTCTTCGTCTTCTTTTTCTTCTTTTTCTCCCCATTTTTCTATATCCTTGAAAAACATTCATAGCTAATGTACTTTTCGTCATCGACTTCTTCTTCTTCTTCTTCTTCTTCTTCTTCTTCTTCTTCTTCTTCTTCTTCTTCTTTTTCTGGTTCATTTTCTATATCCTTCAAGAACGTGGTTATTCATAACTAATAACCATTTCGTCTTCTCTTTCTTCTTCGTCTTCTTTTTCTTCTTTTTCTTCTTATTTTTCTATATCCTTAAAAAACATTCATAGCTAATGTACTTTTCGTCATCGACTTCTTCTTCTTCTTCTACTACTTCTTCCGGTTCATTTTCTATATCCTTCAAGAACGTGGTTATTCATAACAAATAACCATTTCGTCTTCTCTTTCTTCTTCGTCTTCATTTTCTTCTTTTTCTCCCCATTTTTTTATATCCTTGAAAAACATTCATAGCTAATGTACTTTTCGTCATCGACTTCTTCTTCTACTTCTTCCGGTTCATTTTCTATATCCTTCAAGAACGTGGTTATTCATAACTAATAACCATTTCGTCTTCTCTTTCTTCTTCGTCTTCTTTTCTTCTTTTTCTTCTTATTTTTCTATATCCTTGAAAAACATTCATGGCTAATGTACTTTTCGTTATCGACTTCTTCTTCTTCTTCTTCTTCTTCATTTTCTATACCATAGAAGAACGTTGTTCTTCATGACTAATAGACAATACTTCTTCTTCTTCTTCTCTTCTTCTTCTTCTTCTTCTTCTTCTTCTTCTTCTTCTTCCTCTTCTTCTTCTTCTTCTTCTTACTCTTTTATTTACTGTAAAAAAAAGAGATGTAATTCATAACTTATGTTTTACGAAAATGAATGCAATTGCAGCAGTCAGAATTTGAACTCGGATCTCCAATAATACTTTCCGCTAAGCGGGACTGTCTACTCTGCCGTTACTAAATTCAGGGTGCGGCAGAAATACCTCCTACATATATTTTCCAGAAGTAATTCCTATATAATGGTAAGATATTGGTGGCAATGCTATCTTCATCTAGCTGATGCCTTACTATTATGCAAAAGGCATTTCTTCCGATCTCTTTATTATGACTTTCTATATTTCAACTGGCGGATTTGGTTTTACTTTCTGAAGCTTAAGATTGCACTTAACTTTTATTTGTGGCCGAGATCTCATTTTGATTAAAGACTTACTCATTTATCGGCCATCTTATATTTTGCATACAAAATTGTTCTTAAAAGCTCGTCTTGTGCACGAATCAATCCGGTGTATTGTTTCTTTTTTTATTTTATTATCAGATTTCTTTTTGTTATTGGTCTATTTCTCCGTATATAGTTTTATTTTTTTCCGTTTCCTCTATTCTACGGTTTCAGTTTAACTTCTTACATAACCCGTCTTTATTATCATCAAATCGATTCAAATAAAATGCTAATAAACATATAATCAAAAGAAATGCATAAATAAAAACAGTCTGTCGTGAGTCAACGCAGCAAAGGAAATCAGATGAAAAACCATTATTAATTTTACCCCCAGACAGCGTTGTATCTTGAGTAAAGTGCACACACGGGAATATTTTAACATTTTGATGAGACTGCAGCATTTCGCCCTGTGAAATGTTCGTGTCATCAATTTGTTAATATTAATATCAATTCACGATTATGGATTTTGATATCACAATCGCTAAAACATAAAAGCCCGACAGGGGAAAAAAAAATATGGCCGCTTTGTAGCCGGAAACAGTCTCACTGGATGTGAATTCCCAGTTTTAATTGCTCGACAGCTGACAATATTAACGTTAACCTAGTTAATACTGAATAACGCGATGTTACTGAATATTAGTAAGCAAACAGTGACAAGTATTTTTATAAATATTCACATACACTGGATCAATGGTTGAGCCGACGAGCAGGTATCTAACGTAAAAACACCCATTTTCATATATATCTATTAATGAAGATCACAGATTTAAAATTTTACAATTTTCTAAAGAAAGAAAAACACTAAGAAACAAAACATTACTCGGAGTTACAAAAATAATTTATACTAGTTTTAACCCGTTGTAACAGGAGAGAGATATGAAAGAATGGTTTCCCCCCCACACACACAATTTTATTTCCACCGTTATTGGCAATTATTATATCCATTATATAATAACACCGTAGATCACGGACGGAAAGGGAAAAAATGAAAACATGTGTAGCTCTCAGAGAGACTTTTATACTACTAAGACATCCAAAAACTATATATACATATACACATATCCCATGTGGAGAATAATATATAACATATATCTACAGGGCAAAACAGGAAGGTCTTACATATAATATGGGGATATTTCTGTATCTGGATAAGCAAGGTTTAGGACTCCAGATTTCAAGCGAGGACATATTCCACAAAGGGGAAATAGCGAGCCTTGTGTTTTCCCCAAGATGAGGACTGCAAGCAGGTGTTCCATTCTGTATCTAGGCAAGATATATACCCAAAGGGAAACAGCACCATGTACTTGTAAACTGCGGGAGAGGCAAATTTAGCCTTGGCCCGGTTCATGGAGGGAGACCATGCTTAATAAAGCAACCTTTTCTTTTGGCTGCTGTAAACGAACTGAAATTGACTACCGCTATGGTCATTGTATGGCATAACGTCAATAACCTGCCGTCATGTGACCCACGTGATTTATCTTTACCAAAGGTAGACAAGCGCCTTCTGTATCCCTAACTCATGAAAGTTTCTGATGAATCTTAATTATTCAGTTAATCATTGAAGAAAATCTTAGTAACGTTTGTTTTTTTACCATCCCTCAGACTCCATGTCCTGCCATCCATTCACGGAGGTTAGTCAGGTATTTGTCCCGCTCCATTTTGTCCCTTTTGTCTTTGATATATCCTGTGAATGTTAAACTCTCCAATCCCTCCTTTCTCTTTACGGGTTCAAGAAATTTTAGCTGTTTCTTTGTTTTTTGTTTTTTCTGATTGACGTGCCAAATAACATACCATAACATTTTGTAACGGTAACAGTAGTTGGCGTCACAGGACCTTTATGTTCTGACTTATATTAGTTGCATTTTGTGTAGACACGGGCTAGGCTGCATATGACTCTGCGACGTTAATTACTTCACCATGCTAGAGGGATCCTACGCGATTCGGTAGTGGTCAGCTATCCCTTGACATTTGGCACGTCATGTTGTAAAGCTTTTTTTTTTTTTTTGCTTGCTGCCTGGGATACAAGATACAATGAATGAAAGAGTGAAAAGCAAAGAGAGATAGAAAGATATAAGCATCATTTTATTTATTCGGTTGAGATAACTCGGACATTCATGAGCCTATGGCATCAAACATCACCGTTCTACATCATGGTTGGGAGGTCATTAGAGTGGCACTCTGTGTTATAGCATAGCTGGTCAATGTAGGCGGTTGCTGGGCGACCAAACCGTCTTACACCGTGGCTAGATGTCCAGAGCAGTAGATCACTTTCAAGTTATTGTTTTGCTTACCAACAGTGCCCTGTGTTCTCGTAAGGTTGCAGAAATCTCAGGGATGCGTCCATAGAGCTGTGATTTAGATTAACGTTGTCTCCAAGAGATTTTAACTATAGCTCTCAGCATCCGCGTGTAGGTTCAATCAAGCTTCGACTGTAGGGTTTTAGTTTAAGTCAGGCGTTAAAACCGCCTCTAGAGTAGCGCGAAAGAATTTCCGTTTGAAGTTGTCTGGTAAATCAGATTTCCAGATCAAAGCATGAATCCTCCAGAGTGAAACTCTTGCAATTTTTAACTTGTTAACTTTGGCTACGTATTGAGAACTTAATTCGACAAATATCATTACCTAAGTTTTAATTTATCAACAAGACTCTCAAGTCGATATCCTGCAAGATGTTGACTGATATTGACTATGCAGATGTCCTATCACCGCAGACACCATTACCAAAGCCATAGTACTTCATACATCACCTAAAAAATACTGCCAATGATGTTGGACGCTATGTCAATGCTTCTAAAACTGAATTTATAGGCTTCAACCAGCCAGGCTCAACACAAACTGTCTCAGGAGAATCAATAAATCTGCCGAATCTTTTACATACCGAGGAAGTGAAATAAATTCTCCTGAAAAGGATGTGAACATTCTCATATCTAAAACCTGATAAGTTATACGACAGTAAAATATCTGTTGAAATCTCCCTATCACATCGTTAAATATTTGTGCTTACAACTTTAACAAAATATTGCAATAACAATCATAAAGATAAACGCTAGGCGTTATTTTAAAAAGTAAGGAGGTAAAAAAAAGATTTGACATTGATAACTTTTTCCATTTCATTGAAACAGACGTTAAACACTTCTATCTTCCTTTGTTGCTTTTATTTTCTGACTGAAATCAAGTAGCGTCTTTGATACGTCTTTTGTCGTATGCGATCAAAACGGAATGGACCATTATTTATCAGGAGACGTTAAATATTTCTATCTATCTATCTATCTATCTAGTGGCTTGCCGAAGTCTTGGTCCAAGGCGGAGGCAAGAGCTCGACTCAGCACCCACAACCACTGGCCAATAATCAAATACTAATTTTTAAGAAATGCAAATACAATTACTTCTTGTGGTTATTGACGCAATATAACTGGATATACAATACTAAATACTAGCAATTTTCTTCCAGATTCCAAAAATACAGTAGGTTTGGAGAATTTGACACTGGCAGGACATATTAAAGGGAAGCAGTACTGAGAGAAACAGAGAGTAACCTAGCTAACGAATAAATTGATAACAGAACAGGGACTCGGTGAGGTAATAAAGAAATTTGATTAATTGATTTATTTTTGCTGTTTATCAACCCTTTGTGGGTTATTTAAAGCCGAAACATATTTTGGATTGTAAGAATAATTTTATTTTTCCTTGTGGGTGAATATTGCATTAACATCTTTTTTAGATTAACAATGTTTTTTTTAGATATAATTTCTAATATTTAATCCATATTAAGGGGAGAATTGACGGATTGATACACCTCCCAAGTTCATTTGTGCATAAGCGAATGTAACAAATTCGACTGGAATTCGAACTCGGGTCGCCGATTTCTCATTTGGAGCCAAAGGCTAAAAAGAATGATTAGATCTACGAAAGATGTGAAATCGAGCAGCGTCATGATCGTTAACGTCCTGAAGGGACACGGCATATAGAAGGAAAAGAACCTTTAAGAATACCACCAGTTTTCGGTAACGACAAATTATATTTTAGCAGGTTTAACTTGTGAAAATTTCACGGTTTTCACATTTCAATTTCCTGATGAATCATAATTCTCAAGTTAATGACCGAATAAGCTCATAGCGAGTCCCACGACAATAAAATATACATAGAACCGCCTCCTCATCGCATCGTTAAATATTTGTGCTTAACAACTTTAATAAAATATTGCATAAACAATCATAAATATAAACGCTTGGCGTTATTTTAAGAAGTAAGGAGGTGAAGAGATTTGACATGGACAACTTTTTCCATTTCATTGAAACAGACGTTAAGCACTTCTATCTTCCTTTGTTTCTTTGATTTTCTAACTGAAATCAAGTAGCGTCTTTCATATGTGTTTTGTCTTCACATGCGGTCAAAACGGAATAGTCTATTATTTATGAGCTATTACCAGGATACATTTAAACAATTCTATATTTCTTTCTTTTTCACTGAAACAAAGCAGGGTTTCTATGTATTTTTTCTTTCGACATCATCAATCACATGACCATTGCTAAAATGATAGATAGATAGATAGATAGATAGATAGATAGATAGATAGATAGATAGATAGATAGATAATGAACAGACTGATAGATAAATTACGAACAGACTGGTAGATAACGAATAGATAGATAGATAGATAGATAGATAGATAGATAGATAGATAGATATGAAAATACAGATAGATAGATAAATAGAGAGAGAGAGATAAAGAGAGAGAGATAAAGAGAGAGATAGAAAGAGATAATGAACAAACTAATAGATAGATAGATAGATAGATAGATAGATAGATAGATAGATAGATAGATAGTCTACATACAGTAAAGAAAGTACAGTTGAGAAAGTACAAACATAAACGTGTTAAATCTTGCGATGGCATGAATTCTTCGACTCGGATCTGTAGCTTTTGACGGCAACCAATCTAGAAGTATAAAAATTAGTTTTGTGGGGAGCGTCGACCAACCTGTTTAGATATCTACTAACAGCAGTCTACTTCCCTGTACTCTCAGAGATAACTTATTAGCATAAACACACACACACATATATATATATATATATATATATATATATATATATAATATATATCGCACATATAGTGTTTGTGTTAATAAAACAGTGCTCGATGTAATATAACAGTGTTAATTAAGTCTATATTATAAATATACATATAATCCCTCACCTCGAACACGACTCGGAGTTTCATGCACGACCCAATCTTCAAGAAAAATGCGTCGTGCTAACGATGAGAGATAATATATATATATATATATATATATATATATATATATATTACATTATTTACATCATTCGGATTATTGTCTTCATCTTTGTCGCCATATTTATTATAACGTTTCGGCCGTTGTACGCTCCGGTCTTCTTCAGGTGGTTGGAAAGTCGAACTGAACCCTTTATGTCGCTCACTGGGGTAGATTGTTCTAGTTCCACGTGCCATGTTTAATGTATGTCAGTTATCAGTTATCTCCTGTTAATTTTCCCTCTGAAAGTTCTCCACTGCCTTAACCGGGTATTGAACTCACACTCTTTGGGTCCTCTCACTGGATCTTGCCAACGCCTTTATCCACTGTGACATGTGTCCTTGAGGACAATAGTCCGAATAATGTAAATAATGTACATAATACCTCATCACAGAAATATAGACAGATATCTATATATATATATATATTACTGTAAAAGATATTTTCAGTGGATAAACAGTATTTTGTTTTCGTTTACCAAACTAAATATTAGAGAAATCTTATTTCAAAATAAAAAGATGCGACTTCCAGCACGATTCGAACTTGCGTGCCACTTTTGAAGAAAACCTGTCGTTAATTTGGCTGTTCTCTTAACTGACTCAGAAAGAAAGAGCGTCGTCATTTATGCTATATTGTATAATGTTTTTAAGCACATCTTTCTCGTTTCCCGAAAGTTCATAACTCTTCTGTTTATTAACATAAACAGAGAAATAGGTAAAGAAGTTATGCATTTTTTGTTTATTATTAATTCGGAAATATTGTTATCACTTTAAACGTTATTTTCAATGAATACCTATATTTGAGTAGACGGTTTGTTATGTTTGGGTCTGTTTATTTAAATTTCATTTTGTTTTTCTAACTTCTGACTAAGGTGTTTTATGTCAGAATTAACATTCCAAAGTTCTTTTAAAGTTACTCTAAAGACAGAGGGAGACAACCTATAAACTTCCTAGCGAGTATAAATAAACGACACAACAGGGTTTAAATGAAATAACAAAAAAAAAAAAATTTATTATGAGCTACAAAGGGAAGGAGCATTGTAGAGAGCAATGGCATCCTTTACCTTGAAGGGCAATATAGATGAAGAACAACAACAACAACATTAACAAAAAGAAAATGAAATTAAGGAAATATAGGCCGGTTGTTATTAGTTTAACCTTTTAAGAAATCAAAAACGGTGATTGCAACACATACACATGTACCTATGAAATTAAAGTTTATAGTTTGTATATGGGTGTATTTATGTAAATGTCTGCAACTGTTTGTATTAGCATAGCTTGCTATACGAATATCCATCTATATATATATATATATATATATATATATATATATATATATATATATATATATATATATATGAAAGATTTCTTAGAGTTAACATGTAGAGAAAGACAATATGTATAAATGTAAAATACAATAGGAAAACTGTATTAGTAGACGACGCGTTTCATCCAATATTAACTTTTCCAAGACAAAAACGAAATGAATTTATTAAAACAAAGTAACTAATAGTTATTTATTATTATTGGTTACTTTGTTTTAATAAATTAATTTCGTTTTTGCCTTGAAAACGTCCACAATGGACGAAACGCGTGGGCTAATATTAGTTTTCCTATTGTCTTTTACATTTAGAAATATATATATACATATATACATATATATATATATATATATATATGCTTGTGTGTGTGAGTGTGTATGCATGTATGTGTGCGTATGTGTATGTGTGCGTGAAAGAGAGAGAGAGAGTCTGCGAGCTATCTTTACTATCATCATTAGTGAAGGGATTATCTATTGGTAGTAAAGATATTTTATGGAAGTGCGTTTACGGCCAAACAAAAAGTATCCATAAAACGCGTAAAAAAGTGGCATTAAATCTGTTTCTTGGCTGCAACCACAGCTGCCCGTTAAGAAACTAGTATGATATATGATGACAATAAAATAAAGAGGAAAATGCAAAGTTTTCTACAAAACACAAAGCCAACATCTATAAAACAAGTGAAAAATAAATAGTCTTTAAAAAAAAGCAAATTTGAAGATTTGAACAATAGAGACATTCTAAATGTTTAAATTGCTAACTTGTGTTGTATATTTTTTTTTTTTACATTAAATGACCGGAAAGAAAAATAGTAATAAATATATATATATATATATATATATATATATATATATATATATATATATATATATATATATATATATATATATATATATATATATATATAACGTATTTTTAAAAGGAAAATCTTCTTAAACACTTCTCCTTTTTTTACTTTCCACAAATTTGAAAAACTGGTTTTTTTTTCATTTTATAAAATATACTGACAATATTTTTAAGTAAACATAAAGAGAAAAATAAGCTACATGCGAGTATTTTAATATGAGTGAATAAAATTGGTTACAATAACAAAAGAGTAAAAAGTCGACATTATGTTTTACGCAGTTTTTTGGTTACAGATCGTCCAAACTTTGCTGTAATTTCATTTCTTGTAATTTCAACCAGAAAATTTCTGCCAGCGCGCTATTACGATAGCCTAAGTGTTTGAATTGTTAAAAAATGCAAAAATCACACACACACATCTGTAAACATATATATATATATATATATATATATATATATATATATATATATATATATATATATATATATATATATGTACACGCCGACATACACAGGAATATGTATTTATACCTCGTGATACACGTATTTTTATAAACTACATTCCTTAGTTCCTCAAATTCTAACCTTCACGGTTAAGATCCACATTGCCACGCCCAGTGTAGCGAACAACCCTCATTATCTTGGTATCCCACTGGTGAGATTTAAGTTCTACGTGAGCAGCTTTTTCCCACGAAGCGCTGGTTTGTGGAATTGATTCCTCAGAGGATACTTCTGTGATCCCTGCAATCTTATTCTGTTCAAGTTGACCGTTATCTTCCGCACATATCTCTGTACGTCTTCATTTGCAACCCTCTATCTGGAGTAGCTCTTGAGCTTTTTACAAAGTATTATATTGGTTTACAGTAAAGAATGAATTACATGCACACAGGTTTCAAAATAAGGTCTGTTTCAACATTGCTAAGATAATATATTAATATGGAGATTTCCTAAGCCTAGCTTAGATGTGGCACATGGGCGAAAGTTTGGAGCACCCAGTGAGGATCTAATTCACTACTCAGTCTTAGATGATCTACCGAGACAAGCTTGCTAAATATTACACCACGCTGAAGTGGCCTCGTTTATAATTTATTAAGCTTAGCTTAGTTGTGGCACAAGGCCGGAGGAACAGAGCCCCCAGTGAGGATCGAATTCACTATGCACTCATAACTGATTTAGCGAGATAAGACTGTTAACCGTCACACCACCTTGAAGTGTCCAAATCCCATAATAATAGACTCTATGTCCTCCTAGTCTACAATACGGTATTTATTAATTTCACGATTTAAATAGTTGTAACCACATGCTGGTAGTTTGCTTTTCTATGTCGTGTCCCCTCGGGGAGTAGGCGATTATGGCTCTCCACAATTTCCTGTACTTTGTAGCTCTTAATGATTTTTTTCTTTTCGTTATTTCTCCTAAACTCTGTCCCGCCATACATTTTTTTATACTCATCAAGTACGTGACACGCTGTTTCCCTCTGCCTCTCTTGCCCTCAATCTGTCCTTTGCGTATCAAACTTTCCAGACCCTGTTTCCTTATTATGTGTCTCAAAAATCTCACCTGTGTTTAACTGATGTTAAGTACAAGTTCCCTTTTTGTTTCCACGTGTCTGATGCTTCAAGTCTCTTCTTCATATCTGTGTAAATCGTCGAGCATTCACTGCCATATACAAGGACTGATATCGCGTAACATTTCACTATTGTTTTCTTTGGTTCTAACGAAATTTTTCTGTTTCTTAATAGTCTGTTTAGCTTTTAGAAGGCATCTTTGGTTATCTCAATGCGCCTTCCGATTTCAGTGTCGCACTTATGTCCTCTATTAGAAACACTCCCAAGGTTTTAAACTGCTGTACTTATTTGACTTTGGAGAGTGTATCAGATTACCCAAGCCCCCTTCCTCATTATGTGTTCCTATCTCTTTCTGATGTTAAGTATAAGTTTCCTTTTTCTCTACATTTTCTCTGAAACCTTGTCGTTGCTTACATGTTCGGTCCAATGGTATCCTCAGCATCCTTGTGTAAAACAGCATTTCTGTTGCTTCAAGTCTCTTCTTAATCTTTGAGGCGATTGTTCAGAATTCACTGAATATAAGAGGACAGATATCACGTAACAGTTCAGTAATCTCGTCTTTGTTTCTATTGATGTCTGTCTCTTAATACTTTTCTTAGCTTTTGGAATGCATCTTTGGCTATCCCAATGTACCTTCGTCCTCTGTTAAAAAAAACTTACTCGATATTTAAATTACTGTACTTCTTTGATTTTGCACGTTATGCGCTGTTTATTCCTGCCGATCTTATCCTCAGTCTGCCCTGTGAATATCAGATTTTCCAAGCCCTGTTTCCTTATTATGTGACTTAGAAACTTCAACTGTCTTTTCCTGATGTTAAGTGTACGTTTCCTTTTTGTCTCCATTTTCACTAAAACTCATTTTTCGTACTTGTTTGATTTGGGTATCCCCAATTTGTAATTTGCATTTCGAGCTGTTCACTTTTGCTTACAACCATGCATTCTATCTTCAGTTTATGCTTAGTCCTTTTAAATGCAATGTCAGTCCTCATCCTAGCGGCTATTATTACCATATTTGAGGTGATATGATTAAAACAAATACGCATGTAAAATGTTGTAAAGTGTCCTTTTCATATTTGAATGTTTAAGTCATCTTAGAACCCAGTTAAAATGATACGGCCCCATAAGTTCCCCGAACACTTAATTCCCATTGAGTAGCACCCACAAGGAAGCGTTAATGTTCGTATTAAAAATAGATGATGTGCTTATTATACAAATTATTTGGACTAGTATCCTTGTTGTTTGGAGCGGTTCACGTTGCTTCCTTCTTTGTGTTAATACTATGTTCATTTTAACAGTCAATGCTTCGGTCGTTTTTTCAGGCTATGAAGACATTAGTCCGAATGCAAATAATGTAAATAATGATAACCCCGCATCTGACAATTCCAAACAGAAAAATCCTGCTACTTCGAATGAAGCCTGTTCATCTAACCAAGCATAAGATGTTCGCGTTGCAAGAACAACACCGTGCGATGGATAAATTATCGTCTAAATCACGAAAAATTTGGAAAAAAAACCCAATGACATCACATAATCATTTTAACAAATATATTTACCAAAATTACACAAAAATATCTTGAAATACTGAAGAGTAAATGTATTCAACAAAATTGCCATTGGCTTCAAACACGACCTCCAGACGACTTCGAAATATCCTGCAACTCTGCTGGACGGACTCCCTGATTAAATTCGTGAATGCTGCCATAATTATTGCCTTTGGTATTATAAGGAGCTTTTTTTGGTCTCTCGTTCAACTATTCACCACACATAATAATCACGGGGATCGCAATCTGGGGAGATAGATGACTAGATGTAAGGGATGATGTGGTTGCAGAAATTGTCTGACAGTGATGACTGGGTTCTCCTGCTTGTGTGGCATGGTGCAGACTCCTATTGCCAGACATAGGGTCTTCCAGCAGCGACTGTCTTGAGCCAGGGTAGCACTGCCTCCTCAACGCACGATGTACGTCTGCGCGTTGAGTCTAAGACTCTGTGGGAACAGGAATGGAGGCATAACATCACCATCACTAGTGATCACTCCAAACACCATGATGTGGACAGAATATATCATCCAGTTCTGTCGGAATCCTCTGTAGTGTCCTCAGATTGACAGCCAAACATTCTGAAATTTTCGTACTGGATCTTCCTTCGCGAATGCCATTTCCAAATTTCTGGCAGAGTGAATTGTGTCAATGTGCTCTTTTTCTTACAGACGGTACCCAACTGACCCCACTGTACGGTGCAGGCCACAAAATCAAAAACAAACAACGCGCATGCGCGAAATTAAAAATATAAACTGGCGACAATTAACCCATCGCACCCTGTCTTTACGTAGTAAATTGCACAGGTTGTAAAAATAGTACATTGTTTTATTTTTTCATATTTATTTATTTATTTTGCGCCGTTAATATGTTGCACCTGCGAGTAGCGTTACGTGTACGGTCGTAGAAATCTGAGTCAGCGCAGAATGGGGTCCCTAGCCTTGGAGAGCAACTAGTCCAGGAGACGCAAACCCCTTATTCCAAAACCGTGGACAAGTCAGTCAGTAGGAAACCACTTTGCTAATTTCCCACAAAATCCGTGTCATTTCACTAAAAAAGAGAAAAAAAACGAATTTCTGCCTACTATCAGCATGGCTGATGCTAACCTCCAAGAGAGTGACGCGTTGCACCTTCTCGAACTAACACTCTCAGATGAGATTAAATGGAAAGACTATATTTAATCCATTGTTATGTTTGTTCTTTAGCTGGTCGGTTCACTGTGTTGTGTTAGACATTTTTTCTTTCCAGAATCTATCTTACATATCTATAAGTCTATCATTCGACCGTGCTTAGAATATTGCTACCACATCGTGTCCGGTGATCCCGCTATATATTTAGAGATTCTTGAGAAAATCCAAAGATGAATCAGCAATATTATTGGTGAAGACCTGTCGTCTCGGATTAAGTCACTTTCTCGCCACTGCAAAGTTTCGTCCCTGTGCCTTTTTCTATAACTATTTTCATGGTAATTATTCTGATGAGCTATCCGCTATGGTACTTAGACATTTTTGAATTTAAGCGCAGTACTAGATTGGCAGCAATATGCTAACAGTTTCTCTTCTCGCACTTCAACCGGCTCCATTCTTTCTAGCCAGGTTTGATCTTCAAAAATTTAAATGAAATGTCAATCGTTATCTTAAGGACCTTTAGTAAGTAGCGGTTTACAACCCAGTGTTAAATTTATGCAGAGAGCTTAGTACGGCATTCTCATAGCATCTAGGAGTCAGACTCTAAAGGCTTAGAGCATCTGAAGGGTATTTCTACTAATGAATGTTAGTGTAAGAAGTTGTGCCCTAATATTAGGTTGCAGATTAGGTGTTTTTCATTAGTAGACATCTTACTCCTTGGTATAAAGTACCCTTTACTCGTAGATCAACTAAAGAGTATCCAAGTATTTTTATGGAAAGAGATGAGCTTAGCTTTGTCACTCTATTTAGGCACGGTTAAGTTTTCCACGAATTTACTTTCCACGAATTTACTTTCGCCGTGCTTGTGTTAAGGAAGTTTTCCGTGTCAATCAGTGCTTTTAGTGGCTGTTCCATAGCAGTGATTTCTATCGTTGTATCTGATGAGCAGTCAAGTGTACCCAATGATGCCGAACAACATACCGTTTCGCTCCCTTTTTCCTTTTTTCTTACTTCTACAAACTTTAGCTCAATGTCCCTGTTTTCCGCATGTATAACATTTGCCGCTTTTAGCGGGGGAATAATGACCTCGCGTGTGTATTGCACCCGTGAAAAAAAAAACGTGCATTTAGATAAGGCTGATATATTCGTAGAGCCTCGTGTTTCATACGAAGTGGGGAGGTAAATAAGTGGTGGGGTATCTAACCTTATTGCAACTGTATAGTAATTTTTAGCATCATGTTCTGATAAATCCAGTACTCTTGCCTGCTCGTATTCCTACTGTAATGTTAAGATGCTGTTTTCGAGTATTCGTCATCGGATATCCGTGGACCATAGCGCGTTTATGGCGGCATCTCGTATCAGTTCGGCTCGATATTGTTCCGCTGATAACGAAGAAAATGAACAGTCCTTACTTAGTTTTAAAAAAAAACTTACTTTAAAATCCGTCAATGGAATCTGAAGTCAGTTGACGCCTTGTAGATAGTAAGTCTCTAGATACTATTTCTTTTTTTCTTTTTAATGTAGATCCTATCTAGTATTTTTAAAGCTGTATTTTTAAAGCTGTAAGACGATCCGTCCGCGAAATACACGTAAATTTGTGCTGAAACATATTTAGTGAGATAGTGAAGTTTATGAGAAATTTCGTCGCAGTACATACTCAAGAAGTTTATGAAAGTTATTCTCCAGTGACAATATTACAGTTCGCCGCCAGACGCGTAAGTTTCTCTGGACATAATAAATTAGCCATTATCAAAATTGTTAACAACGAGAGTTCATTAAGTTGTAGTAGAATTGTTTAAGACAATATGAAGTTGCTTAACAGCAAGCTTTAATGAACTCGGTATTTACCTGTTGTCCTCACTGAGATAAGATGAAATAAGGTGGAGATTACTCTAGAGAACCCGAACGTATCTAATTCAGCCATTGGTCAGAATTTAGCCAGCCCCCGCTATCGCGGGATCGGGTACAATTCTCGTCTGTTTTTCTAAGCCAAGACTCCGTCCGGAGAGAGAGCCCCGACTGAGTCTCTCTCTGCCTGAAAACAGAGAACTTAACAATTAAAGCCAGACAGCGGGCCGTCTAACTCCGACGAGTTTTTGGTGAATTCGGTATTTACCCATTCTCCCCACTGAGATGAGATGTGATACAATGTCGAGATTACTGTGGGGAATACGAGCGTGTCCACTCGGGCCAATGGTCAAAATTAACCCAGCCCGCGCATTCGTGGGATCGGGTACGTTGCTTATTTCTTCTTCACAGCCGAGTTTCTGAAGGAGATAGAGCCCCGAATGAGTCTCTCTCTCTCTCTCTCCCTCTCTCTCTCCCCCCTCTCTCTCTCTCTCTCTCGCTCTCTGCCCGAAAACAGAGAGCCTTGACAATCGCGAGCCAGACAGCGGACGCCTGACTCCTTCGAGTTTTGAGAACATGTTCAGTCCATCGTATTCTCAGCATCCTTCTGTAGAGTCACATCTCTGTCGATTCGAATTTCTTCTTTATATGTCTAGTATTCATTGTCATATAGGAGGGGAAATAGGAAACAGAAATTAAGCAGTTTTTTTTTCTAACAAAATTCTCTTGTTATCTTCATACTTTTAATTTCTGGAAAGCATCTTTCGTTATTTCAACACGCCTTCGGATTTCTGTGTCACAATCCTGTTCTTCTAAGTGTCGCGCCTCTTCAAGATCTCTAAAACGTCCTCTCCTTTGTGGCCCTTAGCAGTTTTGTTTTCTTTTTGCTCGAACGTTCTGCCATCCATTTACACAAGTTCGTTAGCTAGGAAACTCGCTCCCTACGATTATCTTCCTTGCATTCAATATACCTTATGAGTGTTAGATTCTCCAAACCTCTTTCCACATTATGTGTCCAAGAAACTTCGGTCGTCTCCTCCTGATTCTGAGTAAAAGTGCTCTTGTTGCCATTTTATTTAAGACTTCCTCGTTGCTTACTTGCTCCGTCCGTGTAATTATCAGTATCCTTCTTTAGAAATACATTTCTGTTGCCTCCAGTTTCTTCTTCATCGATTGGGAAATGTTCCATCATTCACAGCCATATAAGATGCTGGATGTCACAAAGAAATCCGGCACTCTTTACTTTGTTTCCAACGAAATCTTTCTGTTTCTCGTGCCTAGCCGTTGGAATGCATCTTTCTCTATTCCAATGCGTGTTAGGATATCGGTGTCTCATTTTTTCCTCCTCCGTTAAGACGCTTCCCCGATATTTAAATTTCAAGACTTGCATGATGTCAACATCTCCAATTTGTAACTCGCATTTTGGCCCTTTTTTCTTGCTTTTTCGAATCTGTCGAGATTGCTACCAATAAACAGATGTGCCATCTGCATAGATGTCTTCTGTAGAACCACATTTCGGCTGGTTCCAGTTTTCGCATCTGTCGGGAAATTGTCCAGCATCCAACTGACATATAAGAGGACGGATATCATATGGCAATCCAGCACTATTTTCCTTGTTTCTAACAAATATTTTTTCCGTTTCTCAGTACCTTGAATTGCTTTTGGAATACTATTGCCCAATCCAGTGCGTGTCTCGAATCACGGTGTCGCATTTTCCATTCTCTGTAAAAATGCTTCCAAGTTATTTAAACTTCTTCACCTGCTCGATGTTTACATCTCCAAATCGTAACTCTCATTTAGGCTTTTTATAGTCTAATGCATGTCTCGAATCAGGATGTGGCATTTTCGATGTCTTCCTGCAGTTGATAGTACTTTTTTCTCGCTTTCTTCTACAATCCTGTCTAGGAGGTCCTGTACTTTTCTTTTTTGCTCGGCCATTAACAGAGTGTCATCTGCGTATAATATATTGTTAAGATTACTCCCACTGATAATAAATACTTGTAGCGTCTCCAATTTCATAAGGACAGTCTCCCTGTAGAGTTTAAATACATATTCCTTTTTTGTTTAATGTAAGCAAAAGGTTAGGAAAGAAAATCTAATCAGTATTAGAAAGAGCAATAACATATAGTGTCTAATTCATAGTCTAGAAATATTTTATAAATTTCAACTGACAATAACATTACTCATCAATGTCTGCCGGATATTTCTTGTATGGAAACGACTTATTTCTACATCACTATCGTCTCTTGGTTCTGAATCGTTTTTATTTTAAAGATTCTTAATGATCAATCTGCAATTCACAATCAGAAAGAGACAGTTGAAGTCCCTGGGACATACGATGAGAAAACTGCCATATAAGAGGATGGTTATCATATCGCAATCCAGCACTATTTTTTTTGTTTCTAACAATTTTTCCGCCTCTCAGCAACTTGCATAGTTTTGGGGATTCTTCTTCCCTACTCCAGTGCGTGTCTCAGATCACATTTCCCATTCTCTGTTAAAATGCTTGCCATATATTCGAACTTCTGCACCCGCATCATGTTTGCATCTCAATTAGTAACTTGCATCTTGCTGAACAACATACTTTCTGTCTTCTTGAAGTACTTTTTTCTCGCTTTCTTCTACCACTCTGTTTTGGAGGTCCTGTAGTTTTCTTCCCAGGTTAGCCATCAACAAAGTTGTATCTGTGTATGAGAAATCGTAAAGATTACGCCCGCCGGTAATAAATCATGGCGGAGCCTCTAGTTCCCTTAGAATAGTCTCACTGTAGAGTTTGATTAAATCTGGGGAGAAGACACATCCATGCATTACGGCCCTTTCTAATTTTGTGTAGCTACCAATTCAGTTGCTACCCTTATGTAGGTGGTATACTCGCATAATAGGTTCTGGATTGTCCTAACATCCTTTTCAAATAGATCTAGTTTTCTTAACAGTTCAAATAGGATTTTGAGCCGTACGTTGTCAATTTGTATCTAAAAGAACAATATTTCTTTCTTCCGAGATTGAAAGTGCCTACACGTACTTATTGTGAATATATACAGGGTGTCCATAAATTATCTTTATAATTTCAACGGTTTGTTATTTGTATTAGAATTAAGATGCATGAATACACTTCTTTGCATGCGTGGCCAGGTATTGAACTCATTGGGTCAAGTCATTTTGGATCAGTCAACCAGCGCTTTTATACACATAGTCAATGGATTCTTATTTATATATATATATATATATATATATATATATATATATATATATATATATATATATATATATATACTTATATATATAGATATATATATATATATATATATAATTATATATATTATATATAATTATATATAATTATATATAATTATATATATTATATATATAATTATTTATTCGAAAATCATAACATAAATATGTTATAAAATCACTACAAAAATAGCCATTTTTGTTTCAACACTTCTGGTGTCTTATCAAGTGATGGTGTTGAATGTATAATTGTTGGTTATTGGAATTTATTCCGTATACACAATCCTGTACTTATATATATATATATATATATATAGGGTATATTTTTTCTTCATTGTTATCAAGCGTAATTTTATATGTAGATTTATTTAATCGTATGACCTCTTGAACGGAATGAGATACCAAGCCGAATTTAAAATGGACTGGGAGTCTTCCACTATGCGAACTACGGAAAAATATTACTTATGCCTTCTCAACACTTCCATTTTCGAGACGCCTCAGAAAGCAAGAAGACATATGGCCTAGGGAGACGGACCCCATGATTTTCTAGCACATAATATTCATTTGCAACATCTCCGATCCATCTTGGCCACCAGTCTGCCTTTTAAATTTATTCAACATCTTTTCTCTCGTTAAGTATTGTTAATATCTTCGACGAAACAGTAAATCCTGATCTACAGCACTTAGGACTCAAGAAATAACTGACCGTTTTCATGCCAATTGAGATAAAACTAGATGAAGATCAGACACTAAGTTTTTTTTTTTTTGTGAGGGTGGTGTAGATGCGATACGACGGAGAGAAGGCAAATATAAAGAAACTGACAATGGTCATAAATTTCTGAAATCAGAAAATACAATACCCCGCCCAAACGGTCGACCAACAAAGACTAGCTATAATGCGGTGTAGTAAAGCAACGCAGTTTCTCTAGCAACAGGATCGGGGTGAGAATGAGGCATAACAATCTACAAGTAAATGGGTGGGGGGTCAGCATGACGGGAGAGAAAGGTTATCCAGTCTGCCCCTTGCGCCAATCGAAAAATATTCGTCTCGTTCTTTTACGCTACCCGGCAACAAACAGATGAAAATAAGTTTTTCATTCTTTATTTTGTCTCATGGCAATAAAACTCAAACATCCAATTTTTTTTCCTTTCATTTACTTTATTTTTTTTTTTTTTACGCTTGTTTTTACTCATTGTGGTTTTCCTCCAGTCGCAACCGGTCGCTTACGTTGTAGATCAAGCTAGAGGAAGTCACATAAATAAACTCTAATCACTCTTAGTCAGTAATAATATTGCCTGGTCACTCGTTTCCAAGCACACGCATTAGATAGGGCAGCTCGCTAATCCCTGTTGAAGACTCCTACTCAAGCATATTTTTGTTCAACACCTTGTCGCTTATACTATACCTATGCTGAGCGAACCTTAGTTACAATTATGGGAGAGATAAGAAAATCTAGCATGATCATCACTTTAAACTGTTTGGTCTCCGTAAACATTGAGCATATTAATTTGCGCGCTATTCTTACGTGTAGAAATCAAAATCATCTCTGCTTCGTACGCAGTTTAATGTCGGACGCTAATTTAGCTAGAGTTTGATCTTGAATTTAGTTTTCTTTAATTATTGACGAGCAAAATAAATTATTAAAAACTAACTTATGATACTTGAAGCAATACTAATACAACAAAAACAACCATCTATAAATAAAAACAATTACAACTGCATTCTCAAATGTATATAAAAAAAATACGTTACAGCTCCCCAACGTCACAGCAAACTTTGGCTACGTCACAACATTCTTTGCATACGTCAGAACACTCACTAGTTCCATGAAACTCATCATCTGTCTTTCTATATTTTTGATACACCCTACACACACACACACACACACACACACACACACACACATATATATATATATATACATATATATATATATATATATATATACATATATATACATACATATATATATATATATATATATATATATATATATATATATATATATATATATATATATATATATATATATATATATCATTAAATGGATTAAATCCAACAATTTAATATATTATCTGTTTGTACGTTATTTTTATAAACATTAATTTGGAATTTGCTAACCAGTCGCTTCTCTGCAGATCAAATGACAGTTTCTCGATAGGAATACAGATTCGATTCTACGAAATTTCTCGAACATTCAGGCCGGTAAATGTACTTAATAGTGTTTAGTTAAAAACAGAGAACTTAATTAAATAAATTGTATGTATAAAAATAACGTATAAACAGAAAAAAATATTAAATAATTGTTGGACTTAATCCTTTTCATTATATGCTGTCGTTGTTTACGTTAATATACGTTTCGTTCGATCGATCGAGAAAAATCGTCGAAAAAACTTTACTATTTCAAGAATAAATGGAAATAAACTTGATATCTTTTGTTTTATACACATTGCATGGAAAATATATTCAAACCAGAATTCTACGTCCTGGTAAGACGATAAACTACGTCCAACAGCAAGGCCACTGACCAGGAGGTTTTGAGGAGCGTAGAACTACCTCTTAATTGCTGTTGTTCCCAGGTCCACCCTGACCCGCGGTGGTAGTATCTATTAGAGTCCCAGCTATGAGAAAATAGTTAACCTCCAAACTGGGGTCAAAACACTATGTAAGTGTAAAATAGATTTTAATACCAGAAATACTTTTTTTTTTAAATTATTGCCAACAATACATATTGAAGAAAAAATATTACCAAAAATAGATTTATGAAGGAAAAAAATATTACCAACAGCAAGAATTTTGTTGGCATTAAATAACACATTGAGGTTGATATGTCGTAAAATAAAACAAGCCAAACCAAACCAGAATTCTAATTACGAATCATCACAAGAAAATGTGCATTTTTTTCATTGTCTTCGATAAGTAAAAACTGTGTAAAAAATATTGCGAGAGATTTCAATAAAGATTACTAAATGAATAAGATTTGTTAGATCATAATTCAGTGTTACACGCTCAGGCGACACTATCTCCATTATTCGGACTATTGTCCTCATCTTTGTCGCCATGTTTAACACAACGTTCCGGCCGTTCTTCAGGTGGTTGGAATGTCGAACCTCACTCGGGTAGACTGTTCTAGTTCCTCGTGCCATGTCTAATGGATGTC
The DNA here is from genome assembly GCA_964036315.1 of Acanthosepion esculentum. NCBI lineage: Eukaryota > Metazoa > Mollusca > Cephalopoda > Sepiida > Sepiidae > Acanthosepion > Acanthosepion esculentum. The sequence goes on from OZ038494.1 coordinate 49,611,764, forward strand.
GGTTATCTCCTATTAATTCCCCCTCCAAGTTCTCTACCTTCACCGGGTATTGTCACTGGATCTAACTAACGCCTTTATCCACTGCGCCATGTTTCCTTGAGGACATCTGCATATGAATTTCTGGGTATTATAAACCTAATGTCTTCAGCAACCATTTTTTACCATTTTTAACATGGCACGAGGAATTAGAACAGTCTACCCCAGTGAACGAAATAAAGGATTCACTTCGACATTCCAACCACCTGAAGAAGACCGGAGCGTACAACGGCTGAAACGTTGTGATAAACATGGCGACAAAGATGAGGACAATAGTCCGAATAATGTAAATAGTGTACATAATACCTCATCTCAGAAATATAGACAGATACGCTTAGGCGATCATGTATCTTTCGAGACATGACTTACGAGGCAGATTTTTCCCGCAGCAAGTTGCCATTTCTTTCTGCGGTAGACCAGTTGCCACACAAGACTATAGAACCCTATAATCCTACACTATAATCCTGCTATTTATCGATAGCTGGGGGGAGAAAAAGAGGATTCATACCTTTCCCAAGGGTATTAGCATGTGAGTGAGTGAAAAACCGATAAAAGTGTATATAACACGATAATACTCCTGACCACAAATTATGAGACAAGATGTTTTAATTTGTATTGTTTACTGAAAATCACACTAAAACTACTGCACTGTATAACGCCACATCATAATATAGCAAAATTGTTCATTATAATTTCTATTTGAAGTAAATTAAAGTCTTATTTGATGGAAAAAATGATTTAGTAATAATGTTATTGTGTCATGCATCTTGTTCATATACAATTTGTAAAGCTTCAGTAAATTATAAATTTTATAAGACCGTGCTATAAGGCTTTCACTGATCACCAGAATGAAATTCCAACGCTACGATTTTGAACCTAAAATCAACATTTAAACTCGTTTCCTCAAAAAATGGTAACAGTTTGGGAAAATGTTTTGTGTTATTATTTGTCATGTCAAACCCCAGCTTTCAAATTGAGTGCAGTACTATGGTTCCAAAGTCGAATTTCCCTATTGAGAAGTGTTTGAAAACCATACCACAGTTTGATACAAGATATTAGTGAATTTGTACTACCTCTTTATTTATCACTTTCTGTTTTCTTTTCTTTTTTTTTCTTTCTTACTTTTTTAACACTCTTTCTTTATTTACTTTATCTTCTCCGTTCTCCTTGCTCTATACTGGTTTTCTTTTTTTCTATATCTTTTTTTATGTTCTTTCATTTTCTTTCGTATTGTCTAAAATCTAACACGTATAAAACTTCTTCATTTCTATAGGCCGATAGAAATATTTGAACTTAGTTTCAACGTTTAGAAGATATTTTCAAAATTTTCTTTTCTTTTTTTTTGTATATTCAATTGTATTTTTTCTGCGAATTCCACGAAAGCCAACAAATTCACACACTCAGTCAATAAAACACTTTTTTTCCAATACATTTGTGACATGCTGGTCATTTTATATGGCAAAACATCGATTAACAATGATGAACATGTTTCGAGAGAAAAAAAAGTGCTGAAGCGATGCTATTTTGTCAGAATAACTCACTATTTTCCTAAGCGTTGTCTACAGTTTACAAATGAAAAAATTCTTTATTGAAGACATTAATCTGTTGTGTTATGGTTTGCAAGCCCGTCTTGAAGAATCGTCTTAATGTCACAAGTTTCATCCTCTCTGTTTGCTCCATTCATTTGGCCTTGTGTCAGATTATGTTTAATAAATTTCTATATGTCAATCTTAGTATGTCATTAATGCTGGGTTTATTTCTTTATTTATTTCTTACCGATCGTGGTTAGACAAAGCATTCTGAATGTGGAGCAGTAATACTTTCCATCAGATAAGGCCAGTAAAGGATTAAGATTATGCAACTAGTTCCCTTATCATGAGCAAGCTAGCCGGTTTTCACACTAACACAATAGATGTCAGAGCACAATTGACATGGTAAGGACAACATTTGTCATTTACTATGAGTAAATATTCATCTTTCATTGACCGAGTAGCCAGTGCAACAGGTGACTGGAATTCATAAAACCTTTTGATTAAAGTAATTTATAAATCTTTCTTTTAAAACCACTATTCAGTAAGATGAAACTCGAGTAAATTCAGTACTGATGAAGAGCTTCCTGCCTAAATTTTTCTTTGAAGCAGTGTCGAAAGTTAACATTGTGATTATGCCCGTTTCTCCTCGAGCTGAATGTGTTATTAATTTTAGCTGTTGTTGCTGTTGAAGGTCTTCAAGTGATGTAATTTTTATTATTTTGCACAGTTCCTAAAGATCCTGTAGCATCAGTCTACGAGGATTCGAATGAGGATGGTCCGCTGTAAGACCTACAGCCTGCATTCGCTCGAAGGCAATTTAACCCTCGATCTGCGAAAGTGGTTGTATAGAGCTGATAGTTTAGATACTTCTGATTGAGTTTGCACCATGCATGACAGGAAAGTTTCGATTTGACTAGGTTTGGCTATTTTACAGGTTGCCAACGTACCGGAGCGTTACCATGTGATAAATATGGCAGAGTGTACTTCTCAAATGCAGGACACTTTGACCGTAAGAGTCATATTGGCTGTTGAGTCTTGACTCATTGTTGAATCTCGCCTAATGCATGGAATAATAATGCAACACAAAATGTACTTAGAACAAGAATGTATTATAACAAGAAAGTGTACACAATAAGTACATATAGTATTTCTGTATATTTCTGGGAAGACGTTCCTGGAGAATGTGTTGACTAGTCGCAGTCGATCAGAGTCTCTGTTGGATCTCGTGATTCCTCCTCCTCGTCTTCCGGTACCAACCATTATTTATATAGTTGGTAGTCACCTATGCAGATTAGGTGGATCCTACCACAACATTGGCAGACCTGCGATAAATTACCGACAGTACTACGCTGACAATAACTTAACATGCAGGGCGTGTTAGCAAACCTTCAGAAATCTCTCCGGTTTTACTCGTTACATGAAGATCCCCGAGCAAGGTGAACAGAGTTTACAAATCAGTTCAGGCCGTGTACAGAGAAAATTAGTTTGCCACATCTGCAATATGTAGTGCAGGCCACTTGCTGGCTTCAAACGTTGTTAGAATCAAAACCTGTATGTGATGACCATATGTGTTTAATCAGAAGTCAACAGGCAACATGTACGTATGTATGAATGGTGAGTTAGCTGAAGGAAAATGAGCCTCGCACAAACAGAAACTGAAGTATGAAGATTGCAACAAGAACACACTGGAGACGATAAAAATCTTGCAAAATGACTGAGATATCTTCGCTCGAGATCGTTCCCTCTGGAAGAAGACAATGCACAATGACAACAGAGATATTGCACAGAATTGTATCGAGCATTCAAAACGCAAGTGAGATGTTCCTGATGGCCTTGGTGCTAATCTCCCAGAGAATGTCGGCACAGAATTCGATCTAACCTGCAAATGAATGTATTCACGTCTGTCGAAATAGCAAAAGCCTTACAGATTATCAAAGACATAACAGAAACCCTACAGAGTGATGCTATTCACTACACGCAATACGGCATTAATATCGTATGCAAGTGGATCTGTCTCACATGATGGACGAAAACGTCATATGGAACTAAATCAAAATATTCCTGTAACACTTACTGCAAGAAACTTTTAACGTTACTACATCTACGCAAGAAAGGTTAATCCCTTATGATTAGAAAGGCAGAAAGAATTAATTAGCAATGTTAATGTGATTAATTGCAAAATCAATTCGCCAACAAGATATTAACTTACTATATCAATTCCTTGAATAATAAGATCCTTGTATTCGAGTTGTTGTCAGATGGATGACACATGCCAAGTACTTTTGACAATTTCAAATTGTCATCTTCAGGGCGCAATTTCCCATATATAGGCAAACACTAATAATATAAGCTGCATACCTCAATATATATATATATATATATATATATATATATATATATATATATATATATATATATATATATATATATATATATATATATATATATATATATATATATATATATATATATATATAGAGTATTTACATTTACGCCTTTATCCACCGTACCATGTGTCCTTGAGGACACATGGTACGGTGGATAAAGGCGTTGATTAGATCCAGTAACAGACCCAAAGAGTGTGAGTTCAATACCCGGTTCAGGCAGTGGAGAACTTTCAGAGGGAAAATTACCAGGAGATAACTGATAACTGACATCCATCAAACATGGCTCGTGGAACTAGAACAGTCTACCCCAGTGATCGAAATAAAGGGTTCGGTTCGAAATTCCAACCACCTGAAGAAGGCCGGAGCGTACAACGGCCGAAACGTTGTGACAAATATGGCGACAAAGATGAGGACAATAGTCCGAATAATGTAAATACTGTACATAATACCTCATCTCAGAAATATAGACAGATATATATATATATATATATATATATATATATATATATATATATATATATATGTATATATATATATATATATATATATATATATAGAGAGAGAGAGAGAGAGAGAGAGAGAGAGAGTTGTGGGCACTTTTTGAACATCGTATTTATTCATATTTATACATGCATATACATACATAAATATATGTCAGTGTGTGTGCAGAAAGAGAGAGAGGGGAAAGAGAAAGGGAGAGGGTGATCTATATAGATTTATCTCTATATCTCTATCTAAACCCACCAAATCTAAACTAGTGGTGACCAATATAGTCTACCAATTTCAGTGCCCAGTCCAATACCGTTTTACTTATCAAAACCCAATTGCCTATATCGGACACACTACTACCTTCTTAAGTAGACCTTATAAATACCACCTTTCGAAGCAGGATGTGATTTATAAACATTTATCAACTCATAATTTACAAGAACCTTTAAGGGAAATTCTAGTCGATAACACAAAGATTCTTTTCAGATCACATAGTCGTACACAACTCATCATTAGGGAAGCATTGCTGGTTAAATACGATTCTCACGTTATCAATCTTACACAATTTAGCAGTGGAGACGGTGTGTTAAAGGTTTTCTAAGAATAGAAGTGATGCTCAAGTCAATTGGCCTCGCACAGTACCTGACCGCCACAAAAGCATACAAACCACCACCCAGCATGTACTCCACACAGCGAAACTATTATGTAAAAGTCAACATACGGAAATCCATCATACGAAAAACAACATCCTTGATAATGGCTATAGAATTAGCCGAAAGCGGTCGGAACAGTTGTTATTATTATGGACAATTTCTGCATTGTTTAACTCCTGAAAAACAGAAAAATGTTAGAATGCTGGAAAAACTCAATAAAACATAAATTTCATCATTTCTTCAATGTCAGCCGTTTTCAATAAAACTTTGTTGAAAGAAAGGTTCAAATACACATTAATATTCATATATATATAATATATATACGGAATATATCGATTATGGTTATGACTTTTTGTAAAATAATTGATTTCCTTTATCATAATTCGATGAACTTTTCTTAAAGAATAATAAAGATGCCTTTAATTCAGTTTATTATTCATTCGTCACCCCCGCCCAACAAGAAATTTCTAAAATCGTATATAAGTTTAATTGATCTAGCCTTCTAGAACCTTATGGAACCTTCTAGAACTTGTTTTTGTTTATTTGAAAGTTTGTATATCATGCTATAGCAATGAAATGTTAAATGCGTTAAAAATGCACAAGTACTTTACAATTACACAATTAGCAAGCTGAAAATTAAAGCTTCTGCAAGTTTCCAATTTTTGTTTGTAAGGCTGTATGTTACGCTACAGCTATAAACTAATAAATGCATTAACAAAATACACAAGTTCAATTCCATCATAGCAAATTGAAAAATAAAGTTTCTGAAATATTTTGATTTTTACACTTGTTGCGTATATGGTAAAATCGTAAATATAGCATTTTCACACACACACACACATTTATATTTTTTATATATAAGGACAATGTTATGATAATTAATGACAAATATATATCTTTATTAGGGTTATGACTTTTTGTAACACTATGTTCCTCTGTCATAAATCGATAAACTTTTGTTCAAAAGTAATGAAAAAAACATTAATTTTTTAGTTCGTGAAAAAGGTCATTCATAAAACAAAAAATCGATTTTACCTATATATAAATCGTGTGTGTGTGTGTGTGTGTGTGTGTGTGTGTGTGTGTGTGTGTGTGTGTGTGTGTGTGTGTGTGTAGGCATGTTTGGTTGAATAATATAGCTATATTATGTCTATTCATTTTTATTTTAATCTTCTCAATTTCACGGATCGATTTCTTAATGTTGTTATTAAACGCATTGAGGAGGGCGCCGTAGTTTCTTTTTTTTTATTACTTTTATTTTCTCAAGTACTTTCAATCTCATCAAAGTTCATCTTCAGGTGTAAATTGCTAAGACAAAAATTAATGTAATTGATAGGTTTGAATTTTTTTTAATGCGCATGAAACGCACTCTGTTAGAATTATAAACACATATGAATGCACTCCGTTATAATTAATTAAAAAATAACGTTATCTAATAAAAGAAATGAAAAAAAACTACGGCGCCTTTCTTAATAATTTTTATAACAACATTAATAAATTGATCCTTGAATTCGAGGATTGAAATAAAATGAATTGATATAATATGTCTAGATTATTCATCTAAACAGGTATATATATATATATATATATTATATATATATATATATGTATATGTGTATGTGTGTGTGTGTGTATGTGTGTGTGTGTGTGTGTAACAAAATATACAGAATAAAATTAAATAGGGCAAATATTATTTACGAATTTAAATGCACATTAAGGAATTGTATTCCTGATCAATCAAAATTCGTAAATAATTATATAGGCCGCACTACAACATGTTTGACACTAAGACTCACTCTACACCTTGCTGACCATAGCTCAATTAGATCTCATTTAAATATTCATGGAGACCTACCGGACACTATTCGTAACATACTCATTGACAGCACAAATATAATAGCATCATCTATATCCAAAAAAAAGGGCTAAAAATAATGGAAGCCTTATTAATAAAAGCAAAAGAATACAACACTTAATAATATCAACTATGAACATGGACATAATATCTTGACCGTGTTTTGAAAAATGAAAAGATTATATAAATATATACATGCAACAAATATTTCTTATTTAACAGCTAAAATATTTCATCCTCGAAAATGACTTATTGTATAGCCGAGAGCGCTCGGAATAAAAGAACATTCGGACAGTTTTTATATAATTTATCTTATATAATTTATCATCTGAAAAGAAAAAACAATTCGATCGCATGAGAAATTGTATAAAAAAAACTAAATGAAAGCACCTTGTCTGTTGCATTCAATGAAATATGCATGAAAGATGGATTGCTGCCTAAATACACAAATAATATATATTTGGATCTAAGTAACCAATTCTATATATGTTTTTATATTTTCATACAAGGTATTTCTGGTATTAAGCAATATTATCCGCAAATATAGCATGCTTTAAAACTATATTTTTATCATATATATATATATATATATATATATATATATATATATTTGTGTGCGTATGTTCTGTATTTTTCTGTTAGAAGGATGCAAACAATGCACACACCATTAACTACTTAATTAGCTTAATTGCTGTCGGTTGCAATTTAAAAAAAAATATTCTTCTTAAAAAATTTTTCAAGAAAATATTTATCACGCTTTCCAGTATTGATGAGGGATTTCTTTGCTTTTGTTTGATGTAGCGTGTAACGTCAACATCTTGACATGTAATTATTTTTCTTTTCGCGTTACATGTACTATCCATGATAGTTTTGTGTACGACTAGTGTATTCACCATACAGGCTGAAGTGAATATTGTGGTATTCATTCACAAGAATTATTCACCAATCGCCTTTCCCCACTCAGTGGGTTCGAAAGCGAACATTTCTTTGTAAGTAATATACGCTCCATCTCGTCTGAAAGAAGATAGTCTCGAGATTTCAGGACTCGTATTCGTCCTAAGCCCAAGTGAGTTTTAAATTATGATCATTGTAAGTTAATCAAAACTTACACTTCTTTAAACATTTATTTTTAGATCTGCGGGTCTTGGTTAACTGCTTTTCTGTCTATTTTCGCTCGGAAACTGTTGCTGAAAGGAATGTTATAAGTAACAGTCAGGTTTAACTTGAGACTTTTTTCAAAAGTGTTATATCAAGTGGATTTGGGGGCCTTACAACATAAAATTCAGTCGAATTAACAGAATTGGTTGCCATATTTTGCCTGATTTAACTAAAACGTGCAACTTAAAAATGCCAGAGACAAATGTGTTTTCCTACATTTTAGTGCCAGTTCCAAAATATTAAAACATATTAAATGTAAGAAAGTTGTTCCTGCGAAAACGTTTAATAGCACTCAGTGCCTTCCATAGGGTAAATTAACCATTATGCGCTTTTGGCGAGCACTAAATGTAAGTTTTCGATATACCTCTCCTTTTATTTATCAGAAAATCATGATCTAGACCTCAATCTCTATATTGCTTTTTTTTTCGTTGAATCACTTTTTGATACTGAATTAGGTAAATGGAATATTTAAAGTCTTTGGGTAAATTTTGGCTCATCACGGCATTCCAAGATTTCTACACCTAAACCCCAATTTTTTTATTAGAAATGTGAATATTTAATTTCAGTCTTAAGTACAAATAACATTCATACAATTCAATAACTGAACTTGAAATCATTGTCTGCTTGGCTCTGTTTTGCGACACACAGTTTCTCTTTTGTTGCGAACGGCATATTTTATTGGTCACAGCAGAAGGCGATTTTAATAATGCGTTGACTTGGTTTCTCCTCGCTCAAACGAAATCAAAAAATAATTGGTAGAAATCGCTTTAGAATATACCAAAGAAAACGCGAACATTTTCTTTAAACTCCGATTATGTCTCGCTTTACTCTGTGCCCAACATGACAAATACTAGAGAAATTGTTATCTTCGAAGTATATATATATATATATATATATATATATATATATATATATATATATATATATATATATATATATATATATATATATATATCGTATTCTTGAATGCATATCACGTTATTGAGATATGAATTACTAAGGCGTTGGATTTAGCATTCAAACAAAAGATAACCACACTTTTAAAACAATGCACTGCTAACAATATATTTGATTTTCTTTTTTCTCTTTTCATACTCACGTCCCTGATGATGACTGACGTGAGTCGAAAGCTTTGTCCTAATATGAATTTTGGCTATACTTTTTAATATATAAATCAACCACATTTGGGAGATGTTATTTGCTTATTAGATAAAAAGATCAATACATGCGTATTCTTTGTAGATAATATTTTCCACTGACCTGAGGTGGAACAACTACATTGAATCAATAGTTTCATCTACCGCAAGGAAAGTTGGTTCTCTATGTCGAGACAGAAGGTTTTTCTCCCCTGAGTCCATCCTTCAAATTTACCATTCGTCCTTGCATTGAAAAGTGTTGCCATATATGGTCTGGTACATCCGCTGGTCACCTCGAGGACCTACACAAAATCCTGAGAGGGATATGCAATATAATTGGTCCTGATCTGGCATCTCGTCTGCAGTCACTTTCTCAAAGACGTGATTTGGCTTCCCACTGACTTTTCTACAAATATTTTCATGGAAACTGCTCTGATGAGCTACTTTCACTGGTACTCCAACTGCTTGAATTTAAGCGTGCTACTAGGTTGGCATCTCTGTTCCACCCTTTCACTGTCGAAATTGTTAAATGTAACCGACTTTTTTTACTCCAACAGCTTATTCTCTCACACTTCCCGACAGTGGAACTCCCTTCCTCCTGTTAGCTATAATCTTCAAATATTCAAATGTAATGTCAATCGACATTTTCTGATGTCTTGATCCTGATCTCCGTTCTTCTCTATATCCTTTCCTCAAATACCCCTCTTTACTCTTGCTCTCATGCTCTGTAACCCTTTGCGCGCTAGTGGCACACCCCCTTGCTTGAGGTGAAATGCTTAATGCATACACACACACACACATATATATATATATATATATATATATATATATATATATATATATATATACAGAGAGAGAGAGAGAGAGGTTTCCTAACCGGTAGCACAAAATGTATATTTATTAATATATAATTAATACCACTGTTATATTACATCGAGTACTATTTTATTAACACCAGAACAATGTGCGTTATATATATATATATATATATATATATATATATATATATATATATATATATATATGTATGTATGTGTGTGTGTGTGTGTGTCTGTGTGTGTGTGTGTGTGGAGAAATTTTACTAGTGATGCGTTTCGTCCTTCAGGACATAATCGGACTAAATTTGTTGTACTCGTACGACTACACATGTGCACGAGCTAGGCGTGCTGGGAATTTCTTTTTAACAGCTGAATGCATTTTGGGTCTTTTTCTTTTTACTTCCGTCCCTTTTGTTAGTAATTAACCCGCACTGTGATATTAGAAGATCTTCCAGAAATGGTGAAATATTATAAGAAGCAGGGCGCAAATTTGCTGTAAATGACTTTGCTATTATTCTAGACATTTACGCCGTAGTGACTTATTTTCTCCTTTGATCAGAGTCGCATTTTTATGTCAAAATAGTGATCAGTCCCATTACGGTGGGCGACCAACATATTTAGCGTATTATTTTTTAGAATGTCCCTTTTGTGTTCATATAATCTTGTCTTCATATAATATTTTATTTAGATTCCTCCTATGTATTTTTGTGACAATTATTACAGGCAATGGTGCAAACTCCTCAATCAAGTTTTATCTTATTGTTTTGTTTAGTATTGACGAAGTCATTTATTGTTTGGGCTGTAATAGTAACAAATTTTATATCTTTTCGATTTTAGATGTGAGAGAGTTAATTGGTAGGATAATATATTTTTTGATTCATTGGGTTTTTCAGGAGGAGGGTGATTTTTTGGAATATTTTATGGGCCTTTTGTTTCGCATTGAATATAAAATAATTAGGGTATTGGAGAAGGCTCAAAGAGTTTTCAATTTGTTTCTCCTCTTCATGTAAATAATCCGGGATGCATATTATTAGTGCTCTTAGGTAAAAATCCGATGATTATGCCAGAGTTAATTTTGTTGTTATGATGAGAATAGAGATGTATTAGGTCGTTTTTGTTGGTTAATTTCTGGTGGACAACGAGTTTTAAACTGTTGTTAACACAGTGTAGCTTGATATCCCGGAAGGGTTATGAATTGTGTTCTTCCATTTCGTATGTAAATTCCATTGTGTGTTCGACTTTGTTTAGTTGATCTACTAGGTCAGGTAAATCAGTATCCCGAGGATATAAAAGTAGAGCAACGTCAATATAACTGAAATATGTTGATTGTTTGGGTAAAATATTTTGGAAAGGAACGGATTCAAGAAAGTCGAAGAAGATACAGGCCAAAACAATAAATGACTGACTCAATACTAAACAAAACAATAAGCTAAAACCTGAAGGACGAGTTTACTCCATCGCCCGCAATAACTCACAAAAATATATAGGTGAAACCTCAAGGAATTAAATAAAAGATAATATGAAGACAAAAGGGATATTTTACAAAATAATATGTCAAATGCGTTGGTCGCCTACCGTAATGAGACTGACCATAATTTTGACATAAAAAATGATACTCTGACCAAAGGAGAAATAATTTACTACGACGGAAATGTCTAAGGAGTGCCTTAATCGCAAGGTTATCTGCAGTATATTTGCGGCATGGCTCTTACAATATTTCACCATTCCTGGCAGATCTTCTAATTTCACTGTGTGGGTTAACTACTAACAAAAGTGATGGACATAAAAAGGAAAAGAACCTACATCAATTCGGCTGATAAAAAATACTTAATTTCCCAGCACACCTCGTTCGTGAGCAGGTGTTGTCTTGCGAACATAACAAGTTGACCTTTTTATATATATATATATATATATATATATATATATATATATATATATATATATATATATATATATATATATATATATATATATATATATATATATATATATATATATATATATATATATATATATATATATATATATATATATATATATATATATATATATATATATATATATATATTTAAAAAAAAAAAATATATTGTCATCCACAGACAGTCTGTTTCGCAGCTCATCAGTGTGGCTAGACGTCCGGTTGCTTCTAGCTTGGATCGAAACCCGACTGAATTTGCGTCAGTCCGAACATCTCCCACTAAGCCATCAGCTTACGGCACGTGATTTAGGTTAATTTTAGCGTGTTTATTTTTAGATTCGGATAAACACACAGTGACTGAGAGTGACTCAATTCTGTCGAAGAGTCGTGCAGTATTAGCTTAAATAGTCACTGTTTACAAATTCACACCTCAAATCAGAGGGCTCAACCGAAATTAATTTTTCAGGAGCTAATATTTTGTGTGTGTGTGTGTATATATGTGTGTATGTGTGTTCATTACAATCAAACTCTAAGATGGTCTTCGATAAGTATTGAACGGTTTTACTTTATCATATTAACCCTAGAACACTAACCATGGGTATATAGTACCCAGCGCAAATTTTCCTATTTTTAATTACAATTTTCAGTACCTGATTTTCTTATCTAAATGATGTTTTTCAGTTCCTATTAATGTTAACTCAAAGTACAAAGTTTGAAATGCCTGTATATAAAATATTTCAAATAAAGTTTTATATTTAATATTTATTTTTGATATTTTCAAAATCGAGTATAATATACCCATGGTTAGTAGTGGTGTAACTTTAATTGATGGTTAGTGTTCTAGGGTTAATAATTATATATATACATATACATATTTTGTGTGTGCGTGTGTGTATTAACTCATTAGAGTCAATGTCGAGTATCGAACCACATTCTCACTGCATACGATTTACTGCTATGGTTTCCGTAGAGCGTAGGTTTTACGAGGTCGGTTTGGGATTCAGAGTTGTCCTGTTCCTACACTGGGTGCCAACCAAAGCTATAGAGAACATTTTGCCGTGTTATTATCCCCCTTAGCTGAGAGAGAGAACAGATATTTGTACGAATGCTAGGGCCTCATTCGGAACTTGAATTCGGCATGCCAATCTCACTTTCGGCACCGATAACGCCCACATATATATAACCTTATGAATTTTAGTTATTACTGCACGGAAAAAATAAATGACTTATGGGAGGTCGGTTCATCCAGTTACTTACACACGCACTCATTTCTCCTTAACGATTGCGACACGCATATTATGAGACATAAAAGTTAACGTTGATTTCGTCTTTGACGAAATAAATACTGAAATAAACGCTATATACCTATAAAAATTTCCCGCGCATTTCTATAAATGCCATTATAATTGTGCTAGTTCCTTCTATTCGTTAGTACATATGACCGTTATGTTCTGTGGAATGGGGAAACGTCATTGATAAAAAAAGAAACGAAAATAGAAGTGGGGAGAGAGAGAGAATCAGATTAAGCCGCTAAGCGCTGGTACTACACTTTGATCCTAGTCAAAAAGCCGAGTAACAATGGCGATCGTGAAAAAACGCCATTTTTCAGATACACATTATTGAACAATGGAAACGGAGTAAGGTAATCGCCAGAAAAATCTAGTTACCATAAATAAACTAATATCATCTGCTGAATTACTTTTTAAATTAATAAGAGAAATGCTCATCACCTGGGGATTTGGCTCGAAAAAAAAAAAAGAATCAAAGGAAGACACAAAAAAGAAAGATAAAATTATTTAACTTCTCCTGACAGTACCTCAAAAATAATGGATTATTGCGTTTTGATTGCGGTGTAAACAAAAGACAGACGAATAAAAAAAAACGAATGGAAGAAAGAAAGAAGTGTTTAACGTCTGTTTCAGTGAAATGGAAAAAGTTGTCAATTTCAAATCTTTTCATTTCAACCCACTTCTTAAAATAACGACCAGATTTCATATTTATGGGCGTTATTGCAATATTTTGTTAGCGTTGTTAAGCGAAAATATTTTAACGATGTAATAAAGGAATTTCTACAGATATTTTATTGTCATCGAACTCGCTATTAGTTTATTCAATCATTTAATGAAAGATTAACATTTATCAGAAAATTAAAATAGGAAAACAGTGAAATGTTTTACATTATTGCGTTCCCTTTTTGAACACCCAACAATTACTGTAATTTTTCCAGCACAACCATTCTTAAACTGATTCTTTGAATTTGATCAATTACAGAAACAGAGAGTATTTCTACTTTGAAACTTTAATGATTACTTCATACTGAAGAAGGCTGAGTGAATTTAACGGTCACGTGACTTATTCAAGGGAAAGCAAAGGGAAAACGGTGAATTGGATGGCAGAAACGCGAATATGGCGATTTTCTAAATGTAGCTTAGATGTGGCACAAGGTCTAAAGTATGGAGCACCCAGTGATGATCGAACACACTTCGTTCGTAATTGATATAGCTAGACATTCTTGCTAACCATTGCGCCACGTCGATGTACTCTATTACTTTTCTAAGTGTAGCTTAGATGTGGCACAAGGTCGAAAGTGTGAGGCGACCAATGAGGACGCGAAGATAAGCATGAGGACAAGAGTTACTTAGAACAAAAGAAATGAGGAAGTAGTGGGGAGTTACGCCCAACCACATCCTGTTTGATTAAACGATTTGATTACTCATTTTGAATATTTTATCTTTCGACTCAATATTGCAGCTTTTTATTGCAAACTGCAGGTCGGATTTTTAAAGTACCACCGTTAAATAAGGAGCCATTTAAAACTGGATGGAAGTTATTAAGAGAACGCATAATAAGTGTTATGGTCCAGGTTCCTTGTACCACGGTGATGGTCCAAGGTAGAACCAATGAAGAATAACTCGAACACAGCTATGGAATAACACAGATATATATTACAAATAGAATATACTGTGTAACCCGGATATAAGAGAGTTGGTGGGACCGGAGAAGAAACCTCTTATATCCGGGTTTGGTCTATTATATATACATTAACACAAGGCTCTAATTTGGGACCAGAGTAAATCTCTCTTATATCCGGGTCTCTCTTATATCCGGGTCTCTCTTATATCCGTGTTACACTGTATGTACAAAAGTGTAGAAGTGTCAGTTATAACAATCAGGTTAGGTTAGAGAGAACTATGTTGTCTCGAAGTATCACTATTCCAATGTCTTACAGTAATCGTCTGACGCGACTCTGTCTCTGACTGACTGACTCAGAACTCTCTCTCTCTCGAGGCGCAGTATTTATGGGCTACGGACTAGTCCATTACTATTATGGGTAGGTTCCCATAACAATAAGAAACAAGGCTCGTAGAATTTAACACTCACGGGGTATCATGAACGAAAGACAAGCAAGAAAGATCGAGAATGTAACATGCTTGAGCAGTTTAAGTGAATGAATAGCAGAACAAAGACGACAAATTAAATAAAGGGCACTTAATTAAATTTTTAAGTAGTAAAATCTAGAGAAGCGTAATGGATAGCGGCTCGGATTGAGAAATCGGTGTCGAATCCAATTCTTAGTAGCCATCTTGGGTTAAATAGCAGGACAGACCGGGCTTTATGGCCTTGGATACCAACTGGCCTACTGCAGAAAGAAATGGCAACATACTGCTGGAAAAAAAATCTACCTCGTCAGTCATGTATCAAAAGATACATGATCGATTAAGCGTGTATCACACATGGCACATAACTGACTAACTGATTTTCCATGATCTATTAAAATACTTCACAGATATTTAAACTTCTGTACTTGTTTACTGTTGACATCTCTAATTCTTAGTCGCCATCTTGGGCTTTTCTTCTTGCAGACAAACATATTTTCTGCCTTCTTTCAGTTGACTAGTTCGGATTCCAGTCAAAATCCATCACATTCACTTACGTGTTAATACCCTTGAGAAAGGGTATGAATCCTCTTCTCCCCACCCCCAGCTATGGGTTAAATAGCAAGACAGACCGGGCTTTATGGCCTTGGATACCAACTGGTCTACCGCAGAAAGAAATGGCAACCTACTGCTGGAAAAAAATCTACCTCGTCAGTCATGTATCGAAAGATACATGATCGACTAAGCTTGTATCACGCATGGCACATGACTGACTGAGTAAAATCCCCGTCAACCGAGCATTTCTCTTAATAATAATTTAAAATATAATTAAACAGAACATTTTTTTTTTCATTTATGGTAACTGGATTTTTGGCGATTGTCTTACTCAGTTTCCGCCGCCCGATACTGTGCGTCTGAAAAATTACGCTTTTATCGCGGTCATACTAGCTTCTCCGCCTTTTGGCTCAGGGAGGTTCAAATAATTTTAAGCCCAAGACTCGGGGTCCTTGCCCCCAGTCAATATAACTGCTTCGGGAGAGGACTAGTTGTTTTTTTTTTCTTCTCCCGGAGCTTGTGTCGTCACTAAAAGGTGAAGTGTTGAAAGGACTTGGCCAATTTTTACGCGGTATTGCCGTTAAACCCATTTTAAACCTCCATCTTGTGTCACATTCGGTAGCGACGTGGGCACGCTGAAAAATATACACTTCTCGGCCTTTAGACGAGATGTTATTTTATTTACGGTAACCGGATTTTGTCGAATGCTTTACTCGGTTTCCTTTCTTCTATACATTGCGTCTGAAAAATGTTACGTTTATAGTGGTTGCCACCGATTCTCGGTCTGGCCTTTTGACTGGGATCAAAGTGTAGTTTCTGCTCTGTGGCAGATAAACTGCATTTCATTATTCAGTTGTATCTTTGTCTTCGGACAGAGCGCCACGGAAAATATTATCGAGAGGTGCCCGGTCACAAGAAATATCTGTTCGCGACAGTACCTCCCACATTGCACGAAATAGGGATGATATATTATAATATCGTTGCCAGCGTAAACGACAGTTTAGGGGACTATTTTTGGACTTGACCATGATGCATACGCTCGGGTTACCCACATTAGACCGACTATATGTCACATACCGCCGGTGTGGCGACAAGAGAATGCGATCATTTCTCGAGGGCGGCCTGACCTTGGACCCAGTGGAGGGGGAAAAATTTGCCCAAAGGACAATGTCAATCTTCGTGGTAGACAAAAGTACCAGGAGGATTTGTCGAGCCACGAAGGACATTGTCTTCAAGTCCCTGACGTCTCTGGGGTTTGCGCCCCAGCGGATCGTCCGGGGGACCAAGGCTTTTATGTGGGACGTTCTGATGCCCTCGCCTGAGGAATGCGTCTCCATGCTTAATAGAGACCTCATAACGAGGGATCTGATCCTCCGCACGGAGTACAGAGGCAGAAAGAGGACCAGGGTTGCCGTGTACGAGGTCCCCGCACAGGTCAGGGGTGAGGCACTGGCTGCTTATTTCAAGCAGTTTGGGGAGATCATCGGCGTCTCCTCGGATGACAGGGTGGGCATGTGGAGCTTCGCCATCATGCTGGGCCAGAAAGCCTTTGACGACATTCCCAGCATGTTGGACGTCGACGGCAGATTGCTGCCTGTTATTGTAACAGGTAGGAAGCCGACATGCTGGAGGTGTCGCCAACCCGGCCATATGGCTTCTGAGTGTGCAGGCGGACCTTCCTCAGACCGCCAGCCGAACCCCAAGAAAGACCGCCCCGTGACTACGGAGGAAACAAGAAGCATGGCCTCTGTCCCCGACGCCCCCTTCATTACATCTGGTGAAGGGGATTGGAAGGTAGTAGGCGGAAGAAAGAGGAAGGCGAGGGCTGCAGCGAGTCCCAACGTTGGCGCATCCGAAGGCCCGGAGGGTGATGCCTCGGCCCCAGCTCACAGAACGGGTCATTCCCCGTCCAATAAAATGGTACTGCGGGTGGAAGCCGATTTGGAGAGGCAGCTGGCCCAAGAGACACCTACGCCAGCACCAAGACCGAGGACACCAACTCTGGCTCCAACACCGAAGACACCAACACCGAGACCAACACCAGCACCAAGACCGAGGACAGAGTCATCACCAAGACCACAGGAACCTTATCCATCTAAGACTGCAAGCCCCCCATCCTCTGCCCCGTCTTCCCCGACCAAACCAAAGACTCTGCCTTCGCCTCCAAGAGCCCGTTCGTGCTCCCCGCTGAAGAGGGACAAAACCCCGGTGCACAAGGGGGAAACCCCTACTAAAAGAGACTATGCTGCACCGGGGAAGAGACTGTTGAGTCCCACGGAGGATGTCGACGGCAAGAGGCGGAAGGCGAAGACACCCTTCAACACGGGGAAGAACGTTTGCCGGGTGACCGCCGAGAGCAGGGAGAGGGCCAAGACGTTCGGCAGGAGGATTGCAGGTCTGAGAGCCCTTCTCTCCATGAAGAATTGTGGGGAGAGGGATCTTGAGGATCCCGCGAACTTCCCGAACGTCAAGATGGTCCTCACGGTCGTGCGAATCGGTGCGGGATCGCGGCAGGCGTGGCGCATGATAGAGGAGGCCAAAAGACACGACACACCGATGATCATCACGGACAATGATAGGATTACCCATTTGAAACAGTTCTGTTCTGGGAGGGTCCCGATTTTGGTACACCCATCCCTTTATAGGGCTCTAAAACTAACCTTTCCCTGGGATGTCGGTGGTATATCCCAAGACGGCTCCATCAAGACTGAGATGGGCACTGGATCCATGGGAGAAGCCGTCGGCATCCCAACCCAGACGATGTTTCAAGGTGAGGCTCAACCCTAAGGTAAGTGTCTTTCAATGGCTCTTTGGTTAGCTACAGTGAATGGCCGAGGCCTGAGGTCGGAGTCTCGTAGGGCGAGGCTTTCACGCGAGCTTCAGCGCCTCGGCGTGAACGTGTGTTGTGTGCAAGAAACCCATCTTATTGCCAGCGACTATGAAGATGTGCTGTCGAAGAGGTTCCGCCTCTACTCAGCTTTTTTTGATAGCCGCTCCAGAGGGATCTCTTGGCTAGTCAGCAGGTCCTTGACGGCGACGTGTAACCTGGTGTTCTCGGATCCGGAGGGCAGGCTTTGCGTCCTGGATGTCACCATAAAGGGAAAGTCTCTTCGCTTCATCGGGGTTTATGCGCCCAACGACCAGGCGGAGCGGGCTGCCTTTTTTCGGCGGATCGAGCCGTTTTTGACGACGTCTCGCCAGGTAGTTTTAGCGGGTGATTGGAACGCCGTCCTTGATCCCGAATTAGATCGTAGCGGGGAGAGATCGGGTACTTACAACCCAGATGTCAAACCATTTCGCGAATTTCTCGACAGTTTTGACTTAGTCGACAAGTTCAGAAATGAGCATCCGGGGGAGGCAGCATGGACTTGGACCAATAGGGGCGGCCCGGATACGGTAGTTCGTTCGAGCTATATCGACCGGGTTTTAGTAAGGAGAGTCGACGTAGGGCTCTTAGGGTGTCCAAGTTTCCATTCGATAGTTTTCTCGGACCACCGGCTCGTCCGGGTGCGAGTAAACTTAGATAAGCCTAAGCCTAGATTGAACGGTTACTGGAAGTTCAACACGTCTCTGCTCGAGTCGAAAGATTTCCGTGACCAGTTAGTACTAACCATACAGAGGGAAATGACGGGGAGTGTGGTTGGGAATAAGTGGTGGGGCCATCTTAAGTCAGTCATTAGGTCGTTTGCAGCTGATTATAGTCGACGGCTCAACAAAGATAGATTAGCAGCGCAAATGGCAGCCGAAGCTAGATTAGAGGGTGCCATCCAATCGGGAGATAGTGTGGAGGTCGCAGTAGCTAGGGCCGAGCAGGCCTCCTCGCTTATCAAGAAGGACCAAGCTCTGGTAGTTAGGTCTAGACTAAAGAGAATGTCTGCTGAGGCGACGAACATGGCCGCTGAACTGCGGCAAGAGGAGTTGCGCAGCGCTTCGGATCGATATCTTCCCAGTGTCACGACACCGGACGGACGACAAGCGACCACAAACGGAGGCATCTGCGAGGCCTTCCGGTCTTATTTCCGGGACCTCTTCACCAGGGAACCCGGACTGAGTTCCGCTCAGTTCGACGCCTATCTGGCCGACTTTGCTCGCCTCGAGCCGGTCGAAGCGGATATGTGCGAGGGGGCCATAACGGAGGAGGAAGTCTGGGATGCGCTTAAGCTGACCGGTCGAGACAAGGCCCCGGGAATAGATGGACTTCCCTATGAGTTGTACTTGAGGCTGTCGCCCGTTTTTGTACACCTGCTGACACTGATGTTTAACCACTGGCTGAAGAATGGGAACATACCCCGACGCTTCACCAGGGGCGTCATCAAGTTGTTACGCAAGAGCAAAAACGGAGGGGATGGGATAGATAATTTCCGCCCCTTGACTATGCTAAATGCAGATGTCAAGGTTTTGGCGAGGGTCTTGGCCAACCGTTTGCAGCTTGTCCTGTCTAGCCTGATTGGCCCCGAACAGACTTGTGCTGTGAAGGGCAGGACTATTCAGGACAACCTTCACATGATACGCCAGATCATAGAAAAAGTCGACGGAGAAGCCGCGCTGATCAATTTGGATCAGTCCAAGGCATTCGATAGGGTAGACCACCGCTTCCTCGAGGCTGTTCTCGCATCTGCCGGCTTCGGGCCGCACTTTCGCTCCTGGGTCCGGCTCTTGTACAAGTCCCCTGGGGCCCTGGTCGAGGTGAACGGGGTGAGGTCGGAGCCTTTCTCTTTGTCTCGCTCTATTCGTCAAGGTTGTCCACTTTCGCCTATGCTCTATGTCCTTGCGTTGGAGCCCTTCCTACGCAAGTTGAAGGCGAATCCGGTCCTTCGCGGAATCTCGGTGCCTGGCGCCACCAACGCTGCCAGGTATTCCGCCTATGCCGACGACGTGTCGGTTTTTGTTAAAAACACCACCGAAATCCACGAGGTTGGCAAGGAGATCTGTAGGTATGAGATGGTAGCGGGGGCCAAGATCAATCGCGATAAGTCTGTCGGCTTGCGGTTGGGCGAGTGGGGGGGTTTTCCTCTCCCCGGGCCATTCAGCTGGACGGACGGCCCCGTCAAGATACTCGGTATCTGGTTCGAACCCGGACTCCAGCTGGACACCAACTGGTCGGAGGTTCGGAAGAGGGTCGAGGAAGCAGCTCGCCTGTGGACTCGAAGGAACCTGTCCTTGAAGGGGAGGGCGGAAGTGTGCATTTCGCACATTTACCCGATTCTCCTTTACCGTCTCTCCGTTCTGCCACTCCCGTCCGCCGAACGAGTCGTCCTCGTTAGAGTCCTTTTCGACTTCCTTTGGAGAGATAAGGCTCATCTGGTGCGTCGCGAGGTCTGCTGCTTCCATCCTACAGAAGGCGGTCTAGGTATGCCATGCATCGAGACTCATCAACACACGCTGCGATTGACTTTTCTGCAAAAGATGTTGTACGAAGATGGTGAGGATGAGGAGTGCGTTTTCTGGAAGGAAGACGCTCGGCGAGCCTTCCCGTCTTTGGAAGTGTGCACGTGGGACAGGTAGAGGTAGACAGAACACCTGAAGCCGAATGCCCGTTCTATGCGGAATGTCGAGATGCGCTGCGCGGCCTCTTAGAGGTGAAGGATCGCCTCTCCGACACCGAGGCGTTGTCTCAGAAGGCGTTATATCGGGTTCTAGTTAGGGTGGGGGCTAAAGACAAACTCCGGGACGAGCTCGGTCTTACGAACGAGGAGTTTCGCTCCGTAGTGCCGTGGGCGCCCGGGTTGAAATGCCTCAATAACGACGAGGCATCACTCACCTGGCAGGTGTTGCGAGGGGCTCTCTGGGTCGGCAAGAAGCTTTACGCAGCGGGTCTGGTGGCCACGCCAATGTGCGTGCGCTGCGGTGACTGGGAGGAGTCTATTGCGCACGCCTTCCTTCACTGTAGTGTCGTACACCCGCTGTGTCGGCTGATTGAAGGCTACATGGTTCGCATCTTGGGCGGAAAGTTCTTTGTCCTCGATGCCAGCACCGTTTGTTCCAATGTGGTGCCGCCTATGTCAAAGGACCAGCTGTATGTACTCTTGTGTTTGCTTGGCATCATGCGAATGGTTGTGTGGACGACGCGACAGAAGGAATTTCACGGAGACGAGAGGTTCTCCTCTTCTCAACTGGTCGCTTTCTTTAAGCATCAGCTTAAAGTCAAGATCAGGGCGGAAAAGGTGCGTCTCTCTTCGCTGAAATTCGGCAAATGTTGGGTGAGTGTTTCGCATTTGGTGCGTGTGAGAGGAGCTGACCTTGAGTGGTTGTTAGGCGCAACTTAAGAAAAAGGATTTTGAGCCACGGCTTGAAACCTCAGTCACTCCAGACTTGACCAAGGTAAGATTGACCAACTCTGTCAGAACTAGCTAGAGAATGCAAGTGCTTAGGCTCCCTCATTTGTCCCACATGTATTTATTACCCCCTCCCCTCCCAACCCTTTTTAGGTGACAGATGTTCTGGTTCTCTGGAGTGACCAGACATGACCAATGTCTGTCATTTCTTCCCAGTTAACCAGGATTTCTGCCACATTTTCACAATTGGGTGGGACCCGATACTAACACATTTATTTATTTTTCAGGTCTCATTATGTATATCCATTGTATCCCCCGCCCTGTTGTTCTGTAAATAAAATTTCATATTAGGATTCTAGGGGAATATTTGAGGTATTTTGGTAATTGTTGTGCAAGAGTTTTGTTGCAAATGTGGTATTATGGTGAAAGGATTATTCAGTACGATTGGGTCCATGAGAGCGACTAGCTAGTTAGGAGTTAAGACTAGAGAAGACCACTCCTTTTCCCCCTCCCCCAACTTCGCCCTTGTGGCACATTTTGTTATTTTATAGCAAATAAATATTAAGATCAAAGTGTAGTATCTGTTCGCAGATTACTCGCTGAATGATCGCCTTTAGGCCGGGATCGATCACTGATACAGGCCGGTCGCAGGGATTCGTCCCTGCGCTGGTAGTATCGCAGCTAAGACTAGCAATGACCAGCTAAAGACCAGCTTGGACAAGCTAAGACCAGCTAAAGCCAAAGCACTGCGGCCCGGGTGAAAACTCGGGTCCATTCCCCCTCCCTTCCCACATTAAACCCTGACCTTGTGTCACAACCTGACCCTGTGGGAGGTCAAGTAAATCCCGGCCTTTTGGCTAAGATCAAAGTGTAGTATCTGTTCGCAGATTACTCGCTGAATGATCGCCTTTAGGCCGGGAGCGATCACTGATACAGGCCGGTCGCAGGGATTTGTCCCTGCGCTGGTAGTATCAGAGCTAAGACTAGCTATGACCAGCTAAAGACCAGCTTGGACAAGCTAAGACCAGCTAAAGCCAAAGCACTGCGGCCCGGGTGAAAACACGTGTCCATTCCCCCTCCCTTCCCACATTAAACCCTGACCTTGTGTCACAACCTGACCCTGTGGGAGGTCAAGTAAATCCCGGCCTTTTGGCTAAGATCACAGTGTAGTATCTGTTCGCAGATTACTCACTGAATGATCGCCTATGGGGCCGGGATTCGTTCTCCGATACAGGCCGGCGGCAGGGATTCGTCCCTGCGCTGGTAGTATCGTGGCTACGTCTGACTAGCTATGACCAGCTTGGACAAGCTATGACCAGCCAAGACCAACTATGACTAGCTAAAGCCAAAGCACTGCGACCCAGGTGAAAACTCGGGTCCATTCCCCCTCCCTTCCCACGTTAAATTCCGACCTTGTGTCACAACCTGGCCCTGTGGGAGGTCAAGTAAATCCCGTGTAGTATCTGTTCTCAGATTACTCACTGGACGATCGCTTATGGGTCTGAGATTCGATCTCTGATGCAGGCCGGTCGCAGGGATTCGTTCCTGCGCTGGTAGTATCGCAGCTACGTCTAGCTATGACCAGCTTTGACAAGATATGACCAGCTAAGACCAGCTAAAGACCAGCTAAGACTAGCTATGACCAGCTAAAGACCAGCTTGGATAAGCTAAGACCAGCTAAAGCCAAAGTACTGCGGCCCGGGTGAAAACTCGGGTCCACTCCCCCTCCCTTCCCACATTAAACCCCGACCTTGTGTCACAACCTGGCCCTGTGGGAGTTCAAGTAGATACCTAGTATCGCAGCTACGTCTAGCTATGACCAGCTTTGACAAGATATGACCAGCTAAGACCAGCTAAAGACCAGCTAAGACTAGCTATGACCAGCTAAAGACCAGCTTGGACAAGCTAAGACCAGCTAAAGCCAAAGCACTGCGGCCCGGGTGTAAACTCGGGTCCATTCCCCCTCCCTTCCCACGTTAAACCCCGACACAACCTGGCCCTGGCACAGGGATTCGTACCTGCGCTGGTAGTATCGCGGCTACGTCTAGCTACGACCAGGTTCGCGATCGGCTTGGACAAGCTAGGACCAGCTAAGACCACCGGTCCGAATGGAAACATTCGGGTCATACCCCTCCCTCGCCCCACGTTAAAAATCGACCTTGTGTCACAACCTGACTCAGTGGGGGATCAAGTACATACCAAGATCAAAGTGTAGTATCTGTTCTCAGATCGCTCGCTTAATGATCGCCTTTTGGCTGAGATTCGATCACTGATACATGCCTGGCACAGGGATTAGTCCCTTCGCTGGTAGTATCGCGGCTACGTCTAGCTATGACCAGCTTTGACCAGCTTGGACAAGCTAGGACGAGCTAAGACCAGCCAAGACCAGCTATGACTAGCTATGACCAGCTATGACAAGCTAAGACCAGCAAAGACCAGCGGCCGGGGTGGGTGGAAAAACCGACCTTGTGTCACAACCTGACTCAGTGGGGGATCAAGTAGATACCAAGTGTAGTATCTGTTCTACTCAGCTTAATATAATTCTCTCTCTCTCTCTCTCTCTCTCTCTCTCTCTCTCTCTATCTATCTATCTATCTATCTATCTCTTTCTTCACTCTTTCTGTCATTTCTTCATTTCACACTAAAACCAAATAGTGCATTTCCCCACCTTTCTACGCCATCAAAACGGATTATTCCATTATTTATGAGATATTGACAGGGCGTAACGATCGCGCGAACTAACGAAGGGAGGGAGAAGTACAATTATAACAGAATAATAATGAAAACAATAATAATAAATTCCCTGATGCCTCATTTGGCATGGCTATCATTGGCTTCGGTATTTATTCGAAGCCTCCTCACAAGGCGGAATGTGATACAAGCCCGTTTTTTTATTAACGTGGGGCATTCCGAGCGCGTACGCTCGGGAAAAAATTCCCAGTAGACCCCGCATACACGATGTCGGGTGGTTGTCTACCTCCCCAGACGAGACTCTACCCTTAGGCATAGACCCGTCTAGGATCCTCTATGCCCGGAGTCAGAAACGCCGACAAGATGTTTTGTTCAACTTCCACTCTCATGGCTTAGAATCTTAACTGATTGCAGGTGGCAACCTGTAATTTTTTATCACAGTGAATTAAGATGGGCTACAGGAAATGCCCTATTTAGTGCCACAGTCTTGCTTGTCGGTTACCCGACTAATTTGATATGTACCCTAATGATCTGACGCACTGTTCATATCAGGTTTGAAGGATGAAGCATACAGGGCGACACAGGAATCTGATACCCGGGTATACCCTCCATTGGTGACCGCTCGCACAAAGTCAGCTACCTGACCCGGTGGTATTTCTAACTGGGCCCCACCTGCGCTGATTTTGCCCCAAAAAATCCGTCAGTATATTCCGTATATTCATCTCGGATGCATCTGCCTGGTGTACTCGTATTTGACTGGGTGGATATATTGTGTTGTACAGCTCCCTCATGCAGGGAGGTCTTGGGCGATGGCCTCGATTCCATAATAAAGTTGCATTTTTCTCTCGCGGTCGGCGATCGCCAGTTGTTTTCAGTCCATATTTAAAAGAACTTCAACACAGAGAATTTTAAACTACTTTATTAATCACGTCGACGTTTACAATTTATAAAAATCCAGTTGGGGATCGCTCTCCGTTCACTGGGTTAGCCGTTACAGACACGAAAGTGAATACGTCTACGTTGCTCTGTGGTTCAGAAACAACTCACTGAAAATCCTTTCTCTATACCTATCGTTCCCACGCTGGCTCAAACGATCAAAATCGTCTTCCTTGTTTTGTCTTGTGTCTGATCCCTACGGTCAACCCCGTGAAGTCAATACAGACATACACCTCCCCCTAAAATTAAGAGCCTGCTAAACTGTTATTTAACATATTATACAGACAAACATATTGAAGTGGAAAAGTGAAAAGAGTTGCTTTGAGCAAAAAAAAAAAATGATAGGACGCTATAGAGAGCCGTGATCGCCTACATACTGAAAAGATATGGCAAATAAAAGAAGTCTCCATAATAACGTTACTCGTAATATTCAGTTTTTAATGGATTTTATCATATAATTCTTCTCTTTCTAATTGTGCATTTGGATACATGACCCAGTGGTTAGAGAGCAGGGTTCGAATTTCACCATCGTCGATTTCTCCTGAAGGTGGCTTCTTGATGTTATCGGTCGGGGGGGGGGGTTCTCAGTGTGCGGTACAATTTGAAAAGTGCCTGAAAACCATACCACTGGTTGACCTTTCTGGGTGAAATTGAGTAAACGGAACTCTTTGGGGAGCCGTCAATGGTTGTGCTAGCAAGAAGGCATAAGTCATCGTGACCGAGCGTCTGAACGTGCTGGGCTTGTTCAGACTGTGGATAACGCACTCTCCCAGAATCTGTTACTAAGATCCGCTCAGCATAGAGGCAGTAGGTGAGGAACAAACACAAATGTGCCTGAGCAGGCTTCTGCAACGGGGATTAGCTAGCCGCCCTAGTAGACTGGCATCCTCGAATACGGGTGGGTAGCCAATTTTTTTTATTTACTTTTAAATATGTGCATTTTGTCGTCCCCTGTATTATAAGCAATAATCAAATAGCATTTTTTTTGAATTGGTAGTCATTCAATATTGCTTTTAACTTTTTTTAAATATACCTTTATGTAAGCTATGTACTCGTTCGCTTTGGCCTTTCGAAGTTAAGGTGAAAATCACGTTGCTCTCACAGCGAAAGAAACCCGGAATCCGTTACTGAAATTTTCGCATTTCCTTAATGATATCGAAGGTTTTTATCTATGCGTATATCTTCTTGCGTAGGAACATTACTGACTGCTAAAATCGGAAATGCCTTTTTTCCTTTTTTTTACCTGAAAAGAGTCTTTCTGAGAGCGAATGGCTATGGTTCGTATATATTTCGTGACTCTTATGAATCAAATTTCTTAAGCATATTAAGTCAGAAAACTCCAATAAGTTTATCGCTTCGACTAGCGTTCATCTGTTCAATATTTCAACAAACGCCAACCAGCATCTATAGAACGACGAAGTTCACGAGTCCGTATACACAATATATCAGATTTTATTAAGCATCTCAATGTTTTGAAAATTTAGTTGCTATTAACCAACAAATGCTAGTCCCAAATAGAGACTTAAATAGGTAATTCATGACAGATTCAAATTCAGTCGGGCTGGTCTCCGTAGCCAAAACTGGTAACGGCTAGCTTTGGATGAAAAACGTTTTCCCCATGAAAAAAATGATGTAGGTCCAATTCCTTTCATAGACACTATTATTTTAGTGAGAATTCTCAATCTTGTTATCAAGTTCAATGTTTAAGAAAATAAAAATAAAAATGAAACGAGAAATACCAAGTCAAGTACGTGTGTCCACAAAAATAACGTTCATAGCAAAAAGAAATAACATCGGATAAAAAAAAAACATTAAAAAATTATTGTTGCTTAGGTTTCTGGTACGAAACGGAAGCTAACAGATATAGATTGGTATATGGTCCAAGGAAAATCGTACGTCTCTAAAATATGTAATTCACAGCTTGCTCTGTCAGGTTGGTCACCGTGGCCAAACTAGTAGTAACACCGCTTGACGGATGTTAAGTATCAGTTACCTGGATGTTGTCATGAACTATATCACACTTTGTTGTCATTGGTCACGTTCACTGAAATATGACACACTCAACTTTTGACAATAAAATCTTATGATCATCAACTGTATTTGTAAAAGATGTTAAAGATCTATGTATAACCATCTAGGTTGGGTTTTGTTTTGAGAAAACTGTATTCTTCAGAAGGCCAGACGGCTATTTATATGGCTATTTAAGCTCAAACAGTAAACCGTGTCTTGGATTTATTTTTTTGAATACTTGAAGAGGTTATATATATATATATATATATATATATATAGAGAGAGAGAGAGAGAGAGAGAGAGAGAGGGAGAGGGAGAGAGAGAGAGTGTGTGTGTGCTCCCAAAAATCTGATATCATTTCGAAGGTCAATAATTTTGGCAATTTTTGTGGAAATAACCTCAATTTTTTACAGAATGTATAGAAACCTTATTTTTGTTCTGTTTTCGGGTTGAGCAATGCCGTTCACTCCCAAAAGAGAAGTTATTTTGCGTCTTGCAATATTGCTCGCATACAGTCACCCAAGACTGTGTAGCTTGACTTCAATGCAAAATTTTGAAAAACTTCATAATCTGGCAAACAAATTTGAACTTGGTGTTAAAAATCTAAAGAGGAAGGCTGCTTATTCAAGGCTAAAGGATCTGGTTGACCATCATCAAAATCAGCGTGTTTGGCAAGAGCTTAACTACTTACGTGACGTGTGCCGTGTCACAGGCGGTGCACATATTGAACACTTATGAAATCGGTCCCACTATAAACTTATGATGTTCAAAACCTAGACTTAGTAGTCCTCAAGATAATTGCTTTTAAAATGGTGTCAAAGTTTTTAGGACACCCTGTATATTGGCCAACGAGAAACAAGTTTACTGGCCAATGTCAAATTTTGGCTGCAACCGATATCATGGTCACTTTTTCAATAGAAAGAACCGCTATCAGCGATCAGGGTGCAGAAGGCTGAGACAGATCGGGGAGAAGTTCAGACAGGCGACGCCGCCTAGTTGAAAGACAAATTCATCATTTTCATCAAGTTCATGTATGTTAAGTTATCGCAATTTGCAATACCTCAATTTATTTACCACACTCTGTCGAGAGTTGAAATTCTCACAGTATTGTTGAAATTATCGTTAACATTTGTTGTCGAGATTTACAAATTTTACGTTTCGTTCAATTTCGCAAATCAATCATTGAAATTTTAATAAGCTAATTTGTTTGGAAAAATGCTTTGGCAAAAACCCTAATATGTGTTTTAATAATTTCTTTAATTTAATTATATGGGATTTCATTGTAAACAATATTTTTAAAGAAGATTTCTATTTTTTTTTTCCTTTCAACAGCGAAGAGTAAATTCTTAGGATTTCCTACTCTTGAGCATACAACATACGTAAGCGTAAATATTTCTTTCTGGAGCAAAATTCCAGCTTTCTCAATCGTGTGGCCTTGTGATTTCATTATAGTTTTCGCAAATTCAGAGCGAACAGGAAACTGAATTTTTGTACATATAAAAGCTTAAACAATATTACATTTTTATTGAAGAAGTTTTTATTTTGATCATTAATTTTTTTTTAATTGTGGGAGTATTTTGCATGTTAAATAAAACTTAATTTTTTCAAAGAAATCAATGAAAATTTATTGTACTATGCTACGAACCCTAGTAAAACCAACTGTACTTTTTACCACTCAAATGTTTGCACTTCTCCTCAAAATTTGGTTTCGATCGCCCAATGTATGACTATTTCAGAGGGTGTGAAACGGACTAATGTAAGTCACAGAATTTTATATATAGATAGTCTACAAAAGACAAGGTTTTCGTTTCCTGAAGTGTGTATACATTTTTTGGCGGACTGTATATATAACGATGTAATAGGGTAATTTCTACAAATAATTTATCTTCATGCAACTCGCAAGTTCATTCAATTTTATTAAGAATTAGGATTCATCATAAACTGCAAATAGGAAAAACATAAAAAAATAGGAAAACAATGAAATGTTTATAATTATATTATAAAATACTTTTTATATGTTTATTTTTTGTAATGTTACGTAATGGTTGGTACTTTGTATACAATGTTCATTTCTGGCTTTTAATTTTGTCTGGCAGTTTTAACTAAATCTTTAAATTGTCTATGTATTTATTAAATAGACAACAACTTCAGTGTATTGCTAGGTCTGCTCCTAGGAAAGTTAGTTTTCCTGTGTTCTGCTAAACAAATTTCCTCGCCAGACTCCGTCATTGCTTTGAATATGGCTGCCACATGTGGTCCGAGTCACTTGCTCTATATTCAGAGATTATTGATGAAATCTAAAGAAGAATCTGCAATGTTATTGGTCTTGACCAGACATCTCGGCTTCAGTCACTTTCCCAACACGGTAATCTAGCTTCCCTGTATGAAAATCTTATGTGGAATATACTAATTGTTTGTCGTTTACATTAACAGGTTAGCATTGATGTTCATCAGGTATTTATATTAGCTTATTCAGGTAGAATAATTTGAAGCGCAAATTATATCACTTTTTCACCACATTAAAATTGTATTTTTTTTCACACTACCCGCTGGCAAGAGATTATGATGGGAGAAGAGAAGCCAATTGGCAGAAATGCTAAACGAAATTGCAAGAAGCACGAATTGACAAATAATGAACGTAGTGCTGTGTTGCAAGCACTGCTGGAAAGATCCACAGATCGTGTCCTGAAGCTTGGTGCAATAAAACAGATTGCAGATGAATTAAACGTAGCTGCAGAACGTCTGGGTTTGCAAATTGATTTAGTTTGCCAGCCTCCAAATAGTCCCGATCTCAATGTCCTTGATCTGGGTTATTTTAATGCAATTCAATCAATTCAGCACCAGCAAGCTCCAAATAATGTTGACCAGCCCATTGAAGCAGTGGAAGAAAGCTTCAATAAACTTCCGAAGTCGAAGCTTAACAATACTTTTCTAAGTTTGCAGTTAGCAATGTAACAAGTTATTTTAGTTGACGGCGATAACATCTATAAACTCCGGCACATGTCTAAAGAGAAGCTTGAAAGAGAAGGAAAACTTGAAGTATCCATTTCTATTTCTGACGCGTTGCAACAAGATCTGCTTTTGTTGAAGTAAACCTTCCCCAGTTATTTTTGTTATTAATTTAACTGTTTATGTATATCAGTTTTGATATATTTCACACTTATTTATATGACAATTCACTAATATTACTGATTTACTGTTGAGTATGGGAATAAATGATATTTTTTGTTCTTTTTGGTGTTTTTTTATCTACTGGAACAATTATTTTGGAACAACATGAAAATTTTTTTGGTACAACTATTTCGGAACGGAGGGAGTACATTTTATTCATTTCTTTACAATAATGAAATGCGATTTATTCATTCAACCAGAATAATGAAATATGATTTATTCGTTTCTCCATAATAATGAAATACGATTTTTTCAGTCTTCCACAATATTGAAATAAGATTTATTCATTCATCCAAAATAATGAAATACGATTTATTCATTTCTCCCAAATTAATGAAATAAGAATTATTTATTCAACAAAAGTAATGAAATAAGATTTATTCATTCATCCAAAATAATGAAATTCCATTTATTCAATTCTCCAAAATAATGAAATACGATTTATTTATTCAACAAAAATAATGAAATAAGATTTATTCATTCATCCAAAATAATGAAATACGATTTATTTATTCAACAAAAATAATGAAATAAGATTTATTCGTTCATCCAAAATAATGAAATACGATTTATTTATTCAACAAAAATAAAGAAATGAGATTTATTCATTCTTCCGCAAGATTGAAATACGATTTCTTTCTTGAATGTAGGAATCCCAACATATTTATATTTCGGTTGATGAAAATATTATCCCCTTTCCATTAGAACATTTCGAATGTTTCCTTACTTTTGAGCTTATCTGGTTAGCGCAATGGAATGTGGTAATTTAATCAGTCCTTAATGAATGGTTATCTTCTTCCTGGAAGCCGAGACAAGGCCAGTGGTGAACCAGCAGGTTCAGTGTCAACCAACCAAAAATGACCAAGGTTTTCAGTCGTAAAAATCGCAAAACATACCAAATAGCGACAAAGGCTGTTTTTTTTTCAAAGCCTTGAAAGCTCAGCGAATGTTTTCTTATATTTTCTCTTCTCCTCACTACTGTTTTTTCCCTTTATTCTTCTCTTTGCCGTTTTCCCCAAGCAGCAAAGAAACCATTAAAACACGTTGTCTAAAATAAATAATACGTCTTCGCTTAAGTAATTTATTGGGCATCATGGTCGCCAAATAAAATAAGGATGACAGGAAATCAACGTTACCGACGCGAATGTGTGGGACGATGAACGCATCTCAGCGGAAAGATAGACAATGTCGTAAATATTTTGGCGCACTTCTGAAAAATGTCGATTTGCTGAGATGGAAATGCACACACATATAAACCAATAAGTATATATATATATATTCTGTTGTGCAACACATGAAATACTTTCAGTTTTGGGCGTAAGATATCACAGGGGTGCTTAGTTTGAAATTAACTTCAAACAAATTGCATTTAAACTCATTGTGAAAATTGTCTGCTTAAAAAAATATCAAATTAAATTATGCCTTTACATGATATCTATGCATTGGATTCCTTTTCGTTAATATTTGTGAAATTCTATGAATTCCTAAAAAAAAAACAGAATGCTTTTCCGTTGCCTCTTGGTTTAGAATTACTAGTTGTCCTTCTAAAATGAGCGCGCGCGCGCACGCACACACACACACTCAGCGTGCGAGGGATAAATTGCCGTCAAATTTCGCAAAAATGGAAATAACACTGACATCACATGTTAACAAATATATTTACCAAAATATAACAAAAAAACATCTTGAGATACTAAAGAGTAAATTTATTCAATAAAATCGTCATTTGCTTCAACCACGGCCTCCAGAAGACTTCGGAATCTCATGCATCTGTTATGGACTGTCTCATAGTTTAAGTTGGTGAATGCTGCCATAATTCTTGCCTTCAATTCATCTTTAGTGTTACAAGAAGTTTTGTTGTTCTCTCGGTCAACTGCGCCCCACACATAAACAAGGGGCTTGCAATCTGGGGAGTTAGGTGGCCTGAAATAAGGGGTGATGTTGCCGCAGAAATTGTCTGACAGCCATGACTGTGTTCTCCTGCTTGTGTAGCATGGTGCAGTGTCCTATTGCCAGACATATGATCTTCAAGCAGCCAACCTTTTGACCTAGGGTAGCACTACTTCTTCAAACCACTTGATGTAGGCCCACGTGTTGACTCTGAGGCACTGTCGGAAGATGAATGGAGGCATAACGTCGCCATCACAAGTGGTCACTTCAAACACCTTCGTAATCACCATTAAATTCATCTAACTCTTTCAGAATCCTCAGCACTGTCCTTATATTTACACCCAAACATTCTGAATTGTTCGTATTGGAGATTCCGGTGCGAGTTCGTTTCCAAATTTCTGACGGAGTGAATTGCATTATGCTACTCTTTTTCTCACCGACGTTGCCCAAATGACCGTACTGTACTTTGCAGTCGACAAAATCAAAAACAAACAACGCGCATGCGCAAAACTAAAATATAAAGTGGCGGCAATTTACCCATCGCACACTGTGTATATGAGAGGGGGTCAGAGAAATTTTAATCTTTTTAAACTAAAATGTTTTCTTTACGTGTTTGAGTATAAAGTATAACTAATTTCTTTTTTGTTTTGCTTATATATTTATTTTTGTATACAATGATAATAGAAATTGGCCAGAATATATGACAAAAATTATAATAAAAAATATTTAAATTCAATAGTTTAAAATTAGACTTAAATGTTGAATATTTAGTATGATGAGAGAAAGAACGAAACGCATCGCACAAAAAAGATTTTCTACTTTGTCATTAATTTTCTTAACATTGTTCCGGCATATAAAAATTGATATATAATCTTTTCCCATATATATATATATATATAGATATGTATATATATATATATATATATATATATATATAGATATGTATGTATATATATATATATATATATATATATATATATATATATAGATATGTATGTATATATATATATATATATATATATATATATATAGATATGTATGTATATATATATATATATATATATATATATATATATATATAGATATGTATGTATATATATATATATATATATATATATATATATATATATAGATATGTATGTATATATATATATATATATATATATATAGATATGTATGTATATATATATATATATATATATATATATATATAGATATGTATGTATATATATATATATATATATATATATATATATAGATATGTATGTATATATATATATATATATATATATATATATATAGATATGTATGTATATATATATATATATATATATATATATATATAGATATGTATGTATATATATATATATATATATATATATATATAGATATGTATGTATATATATATATATATATATAGATATGTATGTATATATATATATATATATATATATATAGATATGTATGTATATATATATATATATATATATATATATATATAGATATGTATGTATATATATATATATATATATATAGATATGTATGTATATATATATATATAGATATGTATATATATATATATATATATATATATATATAGATATGTATGTATATATATATATATATATATATATATATATATAGATATGTATGTATATATATATATATATATATATATATATAGATATGTATGTATATATATATATATATATATATATATATAGATATGTATGTATATATATATATATATATATATATATAGATATGTATGTATATATATATATATATATATATATATATATAGATATGTATGTATATATATATATAGATATGTATGTATATATATATATAT
Source organism: Acanthosepion esculentum (assembly GCA_964036315.1). NCBI lineage: Eukaryota > Metazoa > Mollusca > Cephalopoda > Sepiida > Sepiidae > Acanthosepion > Acanthosepion esculentum. The sequence continues at coordinate 49,646,503 of OZ038494.1, forward strand.
ATATATATAGATATGTATGTATATATATATATATATATATATATATAGATATGTATATATATATATATATATATATATAGATATGTATATATATATATATAGATATGTATATATATATATATATATATATAGATATGTATATATATATATATATATATATATATGTATATATATATATAGATATGTATATATATATATATATATATATATGTATATATATATATAGATATGTATATATATATATATATATATATATATGTATATATATATATATATATATATATATATATATATATAGATATGTATATATATATACATATATATACATTTATATATATATATATACATATATATATACATATATATATACATATATTAGTAATATATTTATGATTATATATTGCAAAACGGAACGCTGATCTTAAAATTCAGTTATTTTGTTTTGATTGTTCTTATGTCTATCGTCTTTTTATGTTGACTTGAATATCGTTTAATTATGTTTTAATAACTATGTCCTGAAGAAGGTCTACTAGACCGAAACGTCTGACGCATCGAGGGATTCTGTTTATTATTGTTTTCTTTGCGACTCCACAAAGGGTTTTTCTATTTAAGCATTGGGCTGAGCTTGTCATTAAGTTTCTAAATAATGAAAAGTTATTAAACCATAGACAGGAGTTAACGGTTTTTTGCCGACATCAACAAATTTTCACATTAAATAATTAATTAAAAAAAAATATAAACAAATAAATTCTATAGTTTATAAGCTCAGCCCAATCATTAAATAGAAAAACCCTTTGTGGAGTCGCAAAAAAAAAATTCTAATCCATTTCAACACGTTTGTAAAAAAAAAATAGCCATTTGAATAAACAAATAAATAAACAGATTAATAGACAGATAATAATGAAACAGAATCCCCTCGATACTTAACGACCTGCGGCAAGGCCATAAATATGCCTTTCTGACCAACTAGACGTCCACTCCTACTATCAGAGTTGAAATAGGCACCCCAATATAACCTGACATAAACTTTTCGAAGGGGACTGGTCTGTTGATAAAAATTAATTCTTAACTCTTAGACCACCTAACCAATATAGCCGACCCTAGCCGTTTCCATAGTAACTAATGTTGCAAGAGACCATACTTATAAACACGCGCTAACCACAAGCTTATTCCCAAATTCTCGCTTGACGAAGAAGCGTGACCAGACACCTTAATTCAACTTAATTTCAAAAATTATATTAGGGGTCTCTGCTCTCCCTTTTGAAACATGAGAACTCTTATGTAGCGAAGGTATCTTTTTTTTTAATATTATAATATATATATATATATATATATATATATATATATATATGAGAAATGTGGACGATGATGTCGAGTGCTAATGGTCTATTTTATGGTTGAATACTGTTGAGTCTTGATTCATTGTTGAATCTCGTCTATTGCATGGAATAATAATGCAACACAAAATGTACTTAGAACAATAATGTATTATAACAAGAAAGTGTACACAATAAGTACATATAGTATTTCTGTATATTTCTGGGAAGACGTTCCTGGAGAATGTGTTGACTAGTCGCAGTCGATCAGAGTCTCTAGCTGGATCTCGTGATAATATTTATTACCGTATACAAAACACGGTAAATGTGGCACAAAGCCAAAAATGGGGATTGGGAAAGGAAGGTCATCGCTTGTCTTAAAATTAAACTTAGCTAGTCGCACGCACTGACCCAAGCATACAAAACAATATTCCTTTCACCAAAACACCACATTCATACATACCATTCGTTCTACAACCACCAAAATACCTCATTGTCTCTATGAAAATCCTAAATAACACCATATGTACAATAAAAGTCTGTTGGGGGGGCGGGCATAAAAAAAATAATCCCCAATGAAAATATACAATATGAATACAAATATGTACAAGAAAACTAAACAAAATCATGTTAGTAATTAAACCCCCCCCCACAAATCCTAAATGTGCCAGTAAAAACAATTAACTGGGCGAAATCGACACGGGACTTTGACAATATAAAATACACATTTATCCATCCCAACCATTCACACAAACACGCACTGATTCACACACAAACATACGAAAAGGATCACACACACGAAAAACGAAAGGCGTCCCGCATCATCCAGAGAACTGAAATCACTGAGCACCTAAAGAGGGGAGGGACGGGGAGTTAAACTAAAGGAAAAGAAAAGGGGGACAGAAAAAAAAAAGGGGCCAATGAGCAAACATACCTTAGCTAAGTTTACATAATCGTAAGAAACTAAAAAAAATAAAACACCAAAAAACCTAATCTAGCCTAAGCATGGATGGGTTGCCCAAGTTCAACCCAGGTAAACAATATCCTATGCCTAACCGGCATCAAAATGCCACTCAAGGTCAGCCCCTTTCACACGGCACAAACGCGCAAGAGTCACCCACCTTTCGCCAAATTCAGATGATGTGAGTCGCCGCCTTTCCGTCCTAATCTTGACTTTAAGCAGATGCCTAAAGAACAAGATCAGTTCGGAAGAAACAAACTTCTCGCCACCATAGAATTCCTTCTGACGCGTCGTCCAAATCACGACTCTCATAACGCCTAGTAAGCAACAGAACACATAATTCTCAGCCCTCGACATCTGCGGTACCACATTGCTGCAAACAGAAACGACATCCAGGACAAAGGTCTTTCTCCTCAAGACGCGAACCATGAGACCTTCAACAAACTTGCACAACGGCACTACCACTCTGCACTGAAAGAAGGCGTGACCAATGGTCTCGACTTCCCCAACACAGCGGCGGCAGTTTGGAGAATTCTCCAAGCCCGCTGCACAAAGTCTTTTGCCGACCCAGAGGGCTCCACGAATCACCTGCCAGGTGAGTGATGCCTCGTCGTTAGTGAGGCATTTCAACCCTGTCGCCCAAGGCCATATTGAGCGAGCCTGCTGCTTCGTAAGACCGAGCTCGCTAATCAGAGCATCTTGAACGGACCCCCGAACTAACACTTGATACAATGCCCTACGAGACAACGCCTGGACGTTGGAGAGGCCTTCCGACGCCCGTAAGAGGCATTTCAGAGCGCGACGACATTCGTGATAGAAGGAGCTTTCGGCTCGGGGTCTACGGCGGGCCTCCCCCTCGCACGAGTGCACACTTCTCAGGGACGGGAAATTTTTCCGGGCATCTTCCTTCCAGAAGGCTCCCACCTCGTCCGGTTCGCGCCACAATCGGTCCAGGAATGCAATGCGAAGCATATGTTGACGAATCTCAATGCTTGGCATTCCCAGGCCGCCCTCAGCGGTATGAAGGCAACAGATCTTGCGAGATACCATAGCGGCCTTGCCTCTCCACAAGAAAGAGAACAAGAGCCTTACTAATAAACTTAGTGCGGTAAACGGAAGTGGAAGTACAGAGAGTCGGTACACGAGAATAGGATATATGTGAGAAACACATACTTCCGCCCTTCCCTTCAGGGAAAGCCTCCTCCGAGACCACAGACCAACCGCGATCTCGGCCTTCCCTCGTACCTCCGACCAATTCATTTCCAACTGGAGATCCGGACCGAACCAGACGCCGAGTATCTTGATCGGCCCATCCGTCCAGAGGAAAGGTCCGGGAAGAGAAACTCCCTTCCACGCACCCAATCGCAAGCCCACAGACTTATCGCGATTGATCTTGGCCCCTGTCACCATCTCATAACCACTGACCACTTTGCTGACTTCGTCAATCTCGGCTCTGCTCGACACAAGAACCGAAACGTCGTCAGCATAGGCAGAATACCTTGCTGAGGTGGTGGCCCCAGGCAGAGATATTCCACGCAGGACCGGATTCGCCTTTAACTTGCGAAGGAACGGTTCCAACGCAAGAACGTACAGCAAAGGCGAGAGCGGACAACCCTGACGAATAGAGCGAGACAATACGAAAGGCTTCGATCTTACTCCATTCACTTCCACCAGCGCACCGGGGGTCGCATACAAGAGTCGGATCCAGGAGCGAAAGTCGGCTCCGAAACCGGCCGCCGAAAGGACAGCCTCCAGAAAACGATGGTCAACCCTATCGAAGGCCTTGGACTGATCTAAATTGATCAGCGCGGCTTCACCGTCGACTTGTTCTAAGATCAAGCGTACCATATGCAGGTTATCCTGAATAGTCCTGCCCTTCACAGCACAAGTCTGCTCGGGACCAATCAGACTAGACAGGACAAGCTGCAAACGGTTGGCTAAGATCTTCGCCAAAATCTTTAACTCCGTGTTTAACATTGTTAAAGGGCGAAAGTTCCCTAACCCATCCCCACCGTTCTTGTCCTTACGCAGCAACTTGATCACACCCCTGGTGAAGCGTTGGGGTATAGACCCCTGCTTCATCCAGTGGTTGAAAATCAGCTCCAGCAAAGGAACAAAAACGGGCGACAGCCTCAAGTACACTTCGTAGGGAAGACCATCGAGTCCCGGAGACTTATCCAGGCCAACCTGCTTCAGCGCATCCCAGATCTCGGACTCTGTTATGGGACCCTCGCACCCAGCCGCTTCAGCTGCCTCGAGGCAGGGAAAGTCGGCTAAATAGGAGTCGAACTGAGCAGAGCTCAGACCGGGCTCCCTGGTGAAAAGATCCTGAAAGTAATCACGAAAGACCTCACATATGCCCGCGTTTGTAGTCACGGTCCGATTATCCGGTAATGTGACGCACGCGATATGTCGTCGAGACGCACTCCTACTCTCCTCTGCACGCAATTCAGCGGCCATATTCGTCGCCTCAGAGGACATTCTTTTTAACCTAGCCCTAACTACCAGAGCTTGATCCTTCTTGATAAGCAAGGAGGCCAACTCTGCCTTAGCTAAGGCTACATCCCCACTAACACGGGATTTCACGGCCCGATCAACTTTTTCTTCTAAAGCAGTTTGCGCCGCTAATCTATCTCGATTGAGTCGACGACTAAAATCGGCAGCAAACGTTCTAATTTTGGATTTAAGTTTACCCCACCAGGCGTTCCCGAAAACCGCTCCCGACAATTCCCGTTGTATCATTAGTACCAGCTGGTCCCGAAATCCCTGCTCACCAAACAGTGAACAGTTGAATTTCCAGTAACCAGCCAACCTAACCTTAGGCTTATCTAAGTTTACCCGGACCCGGACAAGCCTATGATCCGAATAAACTATGTAATGGAAACTTGGACACCCTAAGAGCCCTACATCGACTCTCTTAACTAAGACCCGGTCGAGGTAGCTCGCAAGCGTCCCAGGAGCCGAGTTGCCACTATTAGTCCAAGTCCATGCTACCTCCCGAGGATGCTCATTCCGGTACTTATCGACGAGATCAAACCCGCCGATAAAGTCCCGAAATGGTTTCACATCAGGATTGTTAGTACCCCGTTTTTTCCCTATACGATCTATATCGGGCTCAAGGACGGCATTCCAATCGCCCGCTAAAACTACCCGACGAGATGTCGTCAAAAACGGCTCGATCTGCCGAAACAGACCAGGTCGCTCAGCATGGGTATTAGGCGCATAAACGCCGATGAGACGTAAAGCCTTACCTTTTATGGTAACGTCCAGCACACAAAGCCTGCCCGCCGGATCTGCGAAAACAAGAGTACATGCAGCGTCTAAAGACCTGCTCACTAGCCAAGAGACACCCCTCGAACGACCATCAAAACATGCTGAATAAAGGGCGAACCCCTTAGACAGCACATCCTCACGATCATGAGAAGAAAACCGGGTCTCTTGCACACAACAGATATTAACCCCGAGGCGCTGAAGGTCGCGAGAGAGCCTCGCCCTGCGAGACTCCGACCTCAGGCCCCGGACATTTAAAGTAGCCAACCAGAGAGCCATAGTGAAAACTGATTAGGGTTGCTTACCTGTTTTGAACATGGCCGGGGTGAGGATACCGACAGCATCTCCCATAGACCCATGGCCCATCTCAGTGTTGATGTTACCGTCCTGGGAGATCCCGCCGATATCCCACGGGAAAGTAAGTTTAAGAGCCCTATAGAGGGAGGGGTGAACAAAAATTTGGACCCTCCCTGCACAAAATGAGTTCATTTTCCGGAGCTTGTCGCTCTGAATGATAGCAATGGGCGGGCTCATGTTGAACGAGGATATGGCCTCGTCCAACATGGCCCAAATCTGTTTGGCTCCCGTGTCTACTCCCACCACGGTTAAAACCCGCTGGGCATCTGGGAAGTTCAACGGGTTGTCGATGTCCTTGTCGCTGAACTGTTTGATGGACAGGAGGAACTTTAGATTAGGGATACGGTTCCCATAATCCCTAGCTTTTTCCGCCTGCCTAGGGGAGATCTTACAAATGTCCAATCCATGATTGAAAATGCCCTTTGGTTTTTTTTTCTTTTCGCCGGGATCTTGAGTGGGGCTTCGGGGCCTTTTGGTGACCGGTGGTAACATCTGAGAGGTTTTAGTGGGAGAAGGACTGGGAGTGTGGCAAGGAGTGCAGGGTTGTCTAAAGGGACTGGGATCTCTACTGAGCGGGATTTGGGATTGGGCATGGGAGGTGGACGGCATAGCAGGAGAAGGCTTCACTCTGGAGAGAGGGGTTGAAGTGGGAGGCATGGGGATGGAGGAAACACAAAGGGTGGCCTTCTTCTTCGGGGGAGATTTGATGGGGGAAATTAATTTAGGTGACTGTAAGGGGATGTTTTTTTTTGGAGGAGATTTTGTGGTTTTTTTTTGGTCGTCCAGATGTTTTTTGAGTTTTTTTAGTTTCTCCGCTTTTTCGTGGCTCGGCTCGTATTTTAGCCTCTGCTCTTCAATTGAAAGAGTGGAGGTCGGGGCGTCGCCCTTGCTGTTGATAGAGGGAGTGGGACTGTGTGTGTCTTTAGTCCCCGAGGCTTCAGGGGACTGAGGACCCGCTGGCTGACGCTTCCCTCTGACCCTGCCAACTACCTGCCATTCCCCTTCTTCCCCCTTCTTAGCCACAGGAGCGGCGGAAGAGGGCTCTTCGGGGGATGGGGGCTTGGATGGTGACCCAACCGGGGGAACAACCTCTCCGGTCCCGGCAGCTGGCATGCCCATTACAGGCGCGGCGGATTTTGCAGACTCGGTCAGAGGGGGAGTTTGGTCTTTAGTGACCTGAGTCCCAGAGGCCTTCTTCTCTGGGCAGGAAGAGGAGAGATGACCAGTCACTCCACACTTCCAGCAGGCTGGTTTACGACCGGTCACGATGACCGGCAGCTTCAGGTCACCGACGTCAATCCAGTTGGGGACGGAGCTGAAGGCCTTTCGATCGAGCATCATATCAAAGCTCCATCCCCCGGTCAGGCTATCGCAGGAAGCGGCCAATATTTCCCCGTATTGGGCCAGGAAAGCCGCGAGGTGTTCCCCGATAACCTGAGGAGGGACCTCGTACACTGCCACCCTGGTCCTTCGCCGACCCTCGTACTCTGTTCGGAGGATGAGATCTTTGGTGATTAATTCTCTCCGGGTGGCTCTCACGCAGTCTTCTGCAGTGGGCAGCAGCACGTCCCACATGAAGAAACCCTTGCCTTTGACAATTCTTAGGGGTTTGAACCCCAGGGACTCCAGTGCTTTAAACACTGTGTCTTTAGTCGAACGACAAATTTTGCGCGAACGCTTGTCGACGACAAAAACAGACACTATTCTTTTTTCGACTCTCTTCAGTTCCACTGGATCCTCCAAGAGCCCGTCTTTCACCACGAGGTGAGCGTAACTCTTGGCACGCTCCAGGAACTCCGCGATGTCGATAATACAATTCGGAGGGGACTTCCAACAAGAGGGCGAATCCCCGACCTCGGTACTAACTTTCGGCTTTTCTTGACTTTTTTCCTTTTCCAGGATTTCATTAGCTATCCTGGCTTTGGCCGCCTTCTTCAGGACGTCCACAATCTCCTCATTAGTAGGGGTTCTTGGCAGGGCAGGATATTCATTGGGATTATCTTTGTCTGGGGGGTCTTTTTTCGGGTTAAAAAGATGCTTCCTAACCGATTTTTTTATGGTAGCCAGGGTCGAAGTCTTTTTCTTTGTGATCAGAAAAGAAGGGGCTTTTTTTTCCTTCTTCTCCATGATGAAGTAAGGGGGAGGGTCGGGAGTGGAGGAATAGGGGGAGGGATATTTACTAAATTTCGCCTAAAGGCGAAACAAAAAAGAACGAATAACGCCAAAAGGCGCAAAAAAAAAATAAAAAAGGGGGGGGGGGAATTTAGACAAAAAAGTTCAAAGAAAAGATAGATAAGAAAAACTAAGATTAAACTCTAGCCGAAGCTAGTTAAAAAATAAAATAAAAGATGGCCGACTTTAAGAAGCGAGACTAGACAGCTAAATTAAACAATTACAAACACAACAAAAATAACACGTAAAAAAAACTTAAACAAATATCACCTAAAGGCAAAATAAAAAACACAAGGAGGAAAAATTAAATAATACAAAGAAAACGGTTCAAAACAAGGTAAACAAAGACAATAATAAACTTCGGCAAATAGCCGGAGCTATTAACAAAAAAACAAAATGGCCGACACTAGTCGAAAAGAATAAACAAAAGAAAATACGTAACTTTCGACGACAACCAAAGCTAGAAACAAAAATTCAAAATGGCCGACCCACAGAAAAGCGAGTCGAACCGATAAACAAAGGAAAAATAAACAAATAAATTATACAATACAAGGATTACAAAACGAAATTAGTACAAACAAATTATAAAACGAAAAACACGGAAAAACGTAAGGTTAGGAAAGAAAACAGAAATTAAAATTAATAAACGCGAAAATCAGAAATTAAAGGAAAATGAAAATTTTAACGGAGGCTAAAAAGAAAAAGCGTGGAAATGAAAAACAAAAATTAAAGGTTGGAAGGAAATTAAAACGAGAAACTAGAATAAAAAGAAAAGGCCTGCAAATTAAAAAGGGGTAAAAAATAAAAAACAAAGAATTACCGGGGTTAAAAAGAAAATTAAAAGGAAAACAAAAATTAAAGGGGGAAAATTGGAAAACTGAAATAAAACGAAAAAATAACAGAAATTAAAAGAGGGGGGTAAAAAAAAATGGAGAGAAGCAAAAATCAAAAGGACTTTTTTTTTTTTTTTTTTTTTTTTCTTTTTTTTCCTGAAACAGTCAAATGGAAATAATAAAAAACAAACTTAGCTAAATACAATGCAACACAGAATTCGGGCAAACGAGCAGTCTGTCAGCAGTCAAACAGAATTCGGGCAAACGTGCAGTCGGTCTGCGGTCTACAACAAAGAGAAAAGGAATAACAAGACGGCCGTTGGGTCTCGTGATAATATTTATTACCGTATACAAAACACGGTAAATGTGGCACAAAGCCAAAAATGGGGATTGGGAAAGGAAGGTCATCGCTTGTCTTAAAATTAAACTTAGCTAGTCGCACGCACTGACCCAAGCATACAAAACAATATTCCTTTCACCAAAACACCACATTCATACGTACCATTCGTTCTACAACCACCAAAATACCTCATTGTCTCTATGAAAATCCTAAATAACCCCATATGTACAATAAAAGTCTGTTGGGGGGGCGGGCATAAAAATTAAATAAAATAATCCCCAATGAAAATATACAATATGAATACAAATATGTACAAGAAAACTAACCAAAATCATGTTAGTAATTAAAAACCCCCCACAAATCCTAAATGTGCCAGTAAAATCAATTAACTGGGCGAAATCGACACGGGACTTTGACAATATAAACTACACATTTATCCATCCCAACCATTCACACAAACACGCACTGATTCACACACAAACATACGAAAAGGATCACACACACGAAAAACGAAAGGCGTCCCGCATCATCCAGAGAACTGAAATCACTGAGCACCTAAAGAGGGGAGGGACGGGGAGTTAAACTAAAGGAAAAGAAAAGGGGGACAGAAAAAAAAGGGGCCAATGAGCAAACATACCTTAGCTAAGTTTACATAATCGTAAGAAACTAAAAAATAAAACACCAAAAAACCTAATCTAGCCTAAGCATGGATGGGTTGCCCAAGTTCAACCCAGGTAAACAATATCCTATGCCTAACCGGCATCAAAATGCCACTCAAGGTCAGCCCCTTTCACACGGCACAAACGCGCAAGAGTCACCCACCTTTCGCCAAATTCAGATGATGTGAGTCGCCGCCTTTCCGTCCTAATCTTGACTTTAAGCAGATGCCTAAAGAACAAGATCAGTTCGGAAGAAACAAACTTCTCGCCACCATAGAATTCCTTCTGACGCGTCGTCCAAATCACGACTCTCATAACGCCTAGTAAGCAACAGAACACATAATTCTCAGCCCTCGACATCTGCGGTACCACATTGCTGCAAACAGAAACGACATCCAGGACAAAGGTCTTTCTCCGCAAGACGCGAACCATGAGACCTTCAACAAACTTGCACAACGGCACTACCACTCTGCACTGAAAGAAGGCGTGACCAATGGTCTCGACTTCGCCAACACAGCGGCGGCAGTTTGGAGAATTCTCCAAGCCCGCTGCACAAAGTCTTTTGCCGACCCAGAGGGCTCCACGAATCACCTGCCAGGTGAGTGATGCCTCGTCGTTAGTGAGGCATTTCAACCCTGTCGCCCAAGGCCATATTGAGCGAGCCTGCTGCTTCGTAAGACCGAGCTCGCTAATCAGAGCATCTTGAACGGACCCCCGAACTAACACTTGATACAATGCCCTACGAGACAACGCCTGGACGTTGGAGAGGCCTTCCGACGCCCGTAAGAGGCATTTCAGAGCGCGACGACATTCGTGATAGAAGGAGCTTTCGGCTCGGGGTCTACGGCGGGCCTCCCCCTCGCACGAGTGCACACTTCTCAGGGACGGGAAATTTTTCCGGGCATCTTCCTTCCAGAAGGCTCCCACCTCGTCCGGTTCGCGACACAATCGGTCCAGGAATGCAATGCGAAGCATATGTTGACGAATCTCAATGCTTGGCATTCCCAGGCCGCCCTCAGCGGTATGAAGGCAACAGATCTTGCGAGATACCATAGCGGCCTTGCCTCTCCACAAGAAAGAGAACAAGAGCCTTACTAATAAACTTAGTGCGGTAAACGGAAGTGGAAGTACAGAGAGTCGGTACACGAGAATAGGATATATGTGAGAAACACATACTTCCGCCCTTCCCTTCAGGGAAAGCCTCCTCCGAGACCACAGACCAACCGCGATCTCGGCCTTCCCTCGTACCTCCGACCAATTCATTTCCAACTGGAGATCCGGACCGAACCAGACGCCGAGTATCTTGATCGGCCCATCCGTCCAGAGGAAAGGTCCGGGAAGAGAAACTCCCTTCCACGCACCCAATCGCAAGCCCACAGACTTATCGCGATTGATCTTGGCCCCTGTCACCATCTCATAACCACTGACCACTTTGCTGACTTCGTCAATCTCGGCTCTGCTCGACACAAGAACCGAAACGTCGTCAGCATAGGCAGAATACCTTGCTGAGGTGGTGGCCCCAGGCAGAGATATTCCACGCAGGACCGGATTCGCCTTTAACTTGCGAAGGAACGGTTCCAACGCAAGAACGTACAGCAAAGGCGAGAGCGGACAACCCTGACGAATAGAGCGAGACAATACGAAAGGCTTCGATCTTACTCCATTCACTTCCACCAGCGCACCGGGGGTCGCATACAAGAGTCGGATCCAGGAGCGAAAGTCGGCTCCGAAACCGGCCGCCGAAAGGACAGCCTCCAGAAAACGATGGTCAACCCTATCGAAGGCCTTGGACTGATCTAAATTGATCAGCGCGGCTTCACCGTCGACTTGTTCTAAGATCAAGCGTACCATATGCAGGTTATCCTGAATAGTCCTGCCCTTCACAGCACAAGTCTGCTCGGGACCAATCAGACTAGACAGGACAAGCTGCAAACGGTTGGCTAAGATCTTCGCCAAAATCTTTAACTCCGTGTTTAACATTGTTAAAGGGCGAAAGTTCCCTAACCCATCCCCACCGTTCTTGTCCTTACGCAGCAACTTGATCACACCCCTGGTGAAGCGTTGGGGTATAGACCCCTGCTTCATCCAGTGGTTGAAAATCAGCTCCAGCAAAGGAACAAAAACGGGCGACAGCCTCAAGTACACTTCGTAGGGAAGACCATCGAGTCCCGGAGACTTATCCAGGCCAACCTGCTTCAGCGCATCCCAGATCTCAGACTCTGTTATGGGACCCTCGCACCCAGCCGCTTCAGCTGCCTCGAGGCAGGGAAAGTCGGCTAAATAGGAGTCGAACTGAGCAGAGCTCAGACCGGGCTCCCTGGTGAAAAGATCCTGAAAGTAATCTCGAAAGACCTCACATATGCCCGCGTTTGTAGTCACGGTCCGATTATCCGGTAATGTGACGCACGCGATATGTCGTCGAGACGCACTCCTACTCTCCTCTGCACGCAATTCAGCGGCCATATTCGTCGCCTCAGAGGACATTCTTTTTAACCTAGCCCTAACTACCAGAGCTTGATCCTTCTTGATAAGCAAGGAGGCCAACTCTGCCTTAGCTAAGGCTACATCCCCACTAACACGGGATTTCACGGCCCGATCAACTTTTTCTTCTAAAGCAGTTTGCGCCGCTAATCTATCTCGATTGAGTCGACGACTAAAATCGGCAGCAAACGTTCTAATTTTGGATTTAAGTTTACCCCACCAGGCGTTCCCGAAAACCGCTCCCGACAATTCCCGTTGTATCATTAGTACCAGCTGGTCCCGAAATCCCTGCTCACCAAACAGTGAACAGTTGAATTTCCAGTAACCAGCCAACCTAACCTTAGGCTTATCTAAGTTTACCCGGACCCGGACAAGCCTATGATCCGAATAAACTATGTAATGGAAACTTGGACACCCTAAGAGCCCTACATCGACTCTCTTAACTAAGACCCGGTCGAGGTAGCTCGCAAGCGTCCCAGGAGCCGAGTTGCCACTATTAGTCCAAGTCCATGCTACCTCCCGAGGATGCTCATTCCGGTACTTATCGACGAGATCAAACCCGCCGATAAAGTCCCGAAATGGTTTCACATCAGGATTGTTAGTACCCCGTTTTTTCCCTATACGATCTATATCGGGCTCAAGGACGGCATTCCAATCGCCCGCTAAAACTACCCGACGAGATGTCGTCAAAAACGGCTCGATCTGCCGAAACAGACCAGGTCGCTCAGCATGGGTATTAGGCGCATAAACGCCAATGAGACGTAAAGCCTTACCTTTTATGGTAACGTCCAGCACACAAAGCCTGCCCGCCGGATCTGCGAAAACAAGAGTACATGCAGCGTCTAAAGACCTGCTCACTAGCCAAGAGACACCCCTCGAACGACCATCAAAACATGCTGAATAAAGGGCGAACCCCCTAGACAGCACATCCTCACGATCATGAGAAGAAAACCGGGTCTCTTGCACACAACAGATATTAACCCCGAGGCGCTGAAGGTCGCGAGAGAGCCTCGCCCTGCGAGACTCCGACCTCAGGCCCCGGACATTTAAAGTAGCCAACCAGAGAGCCATAGTGAAAACTGATTAGGGTTGCTTACCTGTTTTGAACATGGCCGGGGTGAGGATACCGACCGCATCTCCCATAGACCCATGGCCCATCTCAGTGTTGATGTTACCGTCCTGGGAGATCCCGCCGATATCCCACGGGAAAGTAAGTTTAAGAGCCCTATAGAGGGAGGGGTGAACAAAAATTGGGACCCTCCCTGCACAAAATGAGTTCATTTTCCGGAGCTTGTCGCTCTGAATGATAGCAATGGGCGGGCTCATGTTGAACGAGGATATGGCCTCGTCCAACATGGCCCAAATCTGTTTTGCTCCCGTGTCCACGCCCACCACGGTTAAAACCCGCTGGGCATCCGGAAAGTTCAACGGGTTGTCGATGTCTTTGTCGCTGAACTGTTTGATGGACAGGAGGAACTTTAGGTTTGGGATACGGTTCCCATAATCCCTAGCTTTTTCCGCCTGCCTAGGGGAGATCTTACAAATGTCCAATCCATGATTGAAAATGCCCTTTGGTTTTTTTTTCTTTTCGCCGGGATCTTGAGTGGGGCTTCGGGGCCTTTTGGTGACCGGTGGTAACATCTGAGAGGTTTTAGTGGGAGAAGGACTGGGAGTGTGGCAAGGAGTGCAGGGTTGTCTAAAGGGACTGGGATCTCTACTGAGCGGGATTTGGGATTGGGCATGGGAGGTGGACGGCATAGCAGGAGAAGGCTTCACTCTGGAGAGAGGGGTTGAAGTGGGAGGCATGGGGATGGAGGATACACAAAGGGTGGCCTTCTTCTTCGGGGGAGATTTGATGGGGGAAATTAATTTAGGTGACTGTAAGGGGATGTTTTTTTTTGGAGGAGATTTTGTGGTTTTTTTTTGGTCGTCCAGATGTTTTTTGAGTTTTTTTAGTTTCTCCGCTTTTTCGTGGCTCGGCTCGTATTTTAGCCTCTGCTCTTCAATTGAAAGAGTGGAGGTCGGGGCGTCGCCCTTGCTGTTGATAGAGGGAGTGGGACTGTGTGTGTCTTTAGTCCCCGAGGCTTCAGGGGACTGAGGACCCGCTGGCTGACGCTTCCCTCTGACCCTGCCAACTACCTGCCATTCCCCTTCTTCCCCCTTCTTAGCCACAGGAGCGGCGGAAGAGGGCTCTTCGGGGGATGGGGGCTTGGATTGTGACCCAACCGGGGGAACAACCTCTCCGGTCCCGGCAGCTGGCATGCCCATTACAGGCGCGGCGGATTTTGCAGACTCGGTCAGAGGGGGAGTTTGGTCTTTAGTGACCTGAGTCCCAGAGGCCTTCTTCTCTGGGCAGGAAGAGGAGAGATGACCAGTCACTCCACACTTCCAGCAGGCTGGTTTACGACCGGTCACGATGACCGGCAGCTTCAGGTCACCGACGTCAATCCAGTTGGGGACGGAGCTGAAGGCCTTTCGATCGAGCATCATATCAAAGCTCCATCCCCCGGTCAGGCTATCGCAGGAAGCGGCCAATATTTCCCCGTATTGGGCCAGGAAAGCCGCGAGGTGTTCCCCGATAACCTGAGGAGGGACCTCGTACACTGCCACCCTGGTCCTTCGCCGACCCTCGTACTCTGTTCGGAGGATGAGATCTTTGGTGATTAATTCTCTCCGGGTGGCTCTCACGCAGTCTTCTGCAGTGGGCAGCAGCACGTCCCACATGAAGAAACCCTTGCCTTTGACAATTCTTAGGGGTTTGAACCCCAGGGACTCCAGTGCTTTAAACACTGTGTCTTTAGTCGAACGACAAATTTTGCGCGAACGCTTGTCGACGACAAAAACAGACACTATTCTTTTTTCGACTCTCTTCAGTTCCACTGGATCCTCCAAGAGCCCGTCTTTCACCACGAGGTGAGCGTAACTCTTGGCACGCTCCAGGAACTCCGCGATGTCGATAATACAATTCGGAGGGGACTTCCAACAAGAGGGCGAATCCCCGACCTCGGTACTAACTTTCGGCTTTTCTTGACTTTTTTCCTTTTCCAGGATTTCATTAGCTATCCTGGCTTTGGCCGCCTTCTTCAGGACGTCCACAATCTCCTCATTAGTAGGGGTTCTTGGCAGGGCAGGATATTCATTGGGATTATCTTTGTCTGGGGGGTCTTTTTTCGGGTTAAAAAGATGCTTCCTAACCGATTTTTTTATGGTAGCCAGGGTCGAAGTCTTTTTCTTTGTGATCAGAAAAGAAGGGGCTTTTTTTTCCTTCTTCTCCATGATGAAGTAAGGGGGAGGGTCGGGAGTGGAGGAATAGGGGGAGGGATATTTACTAAATTTCGCCTAAAGGCGAAACAAAAAAGAACGAATAACGCCAAAAGGCGCAAAAAAAAAATAAAAAAGGGGGGGGGGGAATTTAGACAAAAAAGTTCAAAGAAAAGATAGATAAGAAAAACTAATAAGATTTAAACTCTAGCCGAAGCTAGTTAAAAATAAAATAAAAGATGGCCGACTTTAAGAAGCGAGACTAACCAGTAAAAATAAACAGCTAAATTAAACAATTACAAACAACAAAAATAACACGTAAAAAACTTAAACAAATATCACCTAAAGGCGAAAATAAAAAACACAAAGAGGAAAATTAAATAATACAAAGAAAACGGTTCAAAACAAGGTAAACAAAGACAATAATAAACTTCGGCAAATAGCCGGAGCTATTAACAAAAAAACAAAATGGCCGACACTAGTCGAAAAGAATAAACAAAAGAAAATACGTAACTTTCGACGACAACCAAAGCTAGAAACAAAAATTCAAAATGGCCGACCCACAGAAAAGCGAGTCGAACCGATAAACAAAGGAAAAATAAACAAATAAATTATACAATACAAGGATTACAAAACGAAATTAGTACAAACAAATTATAAAACGAATAACACGGAAAAACGTAAGGTTAGGAAAGAAAACAGAAATTAAAATTAATAAACGCGAAAATCAGAAATTAAAGGAAAATGAAAATTTTAACGGAGGCTAAAAAGAAAAAGCGTGGAAACGAAAAACAAAAATTAAAGGTTGGAAGGAAATTAAAACGAGAAACTAGAATAAAAAGAAAAAGCCTGCAAATTAAAAAAGGGGTAAAAAATAAAAAACAAAGAATTACCGGGGGTAAAAAGAAAATTAAAAGGAAAACAAAAATTAAAGGGGGAAAATTGGAAAACTGAAATAAAAAGAAAAATAACAGAAATTAAAAGAGGGGGGTAAAAAAAAAAAAATGGGGAGAAGCAAAAATCAAAAGGACTTTTTTTCTTTTTTTTTTTTTTTTTTTTTCCTTTTTTTTCTTTTTTTTCCTGAAACAGTCAAATGGAAATAATAAAAAGCAAACTTAACCAAAAACAATGCAACACAGAATTCGGGCAAACGAGCAGTCTGTCAGCAGTCAAACAGAATTCGGGCAAACGTGCAGTCGGTCTGCGGTCTACAACAAAGAGAAAAGGAATAACAAGACGGCCGTTGGGTCTCGTGATTCCTTCTCAAGATTTATTCGTATAAAATACAAATTGTGGCACGGGGCCTAGAGAGGGGGAGGGGTAAGGCTGGTCTTGACTAACTATCCTATACCTAGCTAATCAGATTCGTGACCCATTCATACATTACAATTGACGCATTCACCACAAGAATTCGTCCATCACCATTCGATCCTCCGAACACCATAATACCACATCCACACCAGGGGGGACCTACAAAAAAGCGCCCCATTTAATGATAATGAAAATACATAAAAATCGTGAGCGGATGAAAGGGGAGGGAGATGAACCCGATAACAAACTAAAATTTCAACAAATTCTTAAACTAAAACATAATTGATGTTAGTAGGGCCCGTCCAACCCTCAAAATAGAGAGGCCGCTGTATTCTGGCCAGAGGACAAAATCAAGAGGCACTCTCGCTAAGGGAGTGGGAAAGAGATAAAATAACTGGGACATGGGGAAGTAAAAGGCTGATCCAGTTGAGATGAAAAGGAGGCCAAAACAAACTGGGGAGGTTGGGAATCTCGACTTGGATCATAACTAAAATGAAGGCCGGGAAACAGGCCGGGAACAACAGTTACTCATATTAACTAGGTACACTTAAGCATGTCTAACCTAACAGAGGGGAGGGTTCCACAGGAAACCACCCCGATGTGACTTTGGTTGACCTAGAAAAGAAAATCAAGGCTAACCCCGTTCAAACGAACCAAGCTCGCCTCTTTTACCCACCTTTCAGTGAAGACTGTCGAATGCAATCGTTTTCTATCAGTTCTAATCTTCATCTTGAGCTGATGCTCAAAGAATCGGATCAGATCCTGATGCGAAAGACTATTGCCTCGCAAGACCTCCTCCATTCGCGTCGTCCATATCACCATTCGAGCCGTGGCTAGCAGCGTTAGAAACACCATTCGTTTCACCCCGGAGTACGGGGGCGACACATTGTCACACGCGTATGCGCGATCAATGGACACGAATTCTTCGGGAGCGAGACGAGCCGTCAGCTCGCCGACATGGTCCCATAAGGGGCGGACCCGGGGGCAATGGTAGAAGGCGTGCGCAGCCGTTTCCTCTAAGCCAAGGCCACACCGATCACAGTCTGGCAAATCCGCCAAGCCCCATATGAAAGCCATGTCGTTGAGAGGCAGCCGATTCCGAGCCAATCGCCAGGTAAGCGAAAACTCAGGGTTACTGAGATAATCCGCCGCTGGCGCCCAAGACCAGTAGGAGCGATACTGCTCCTCCGAACAGTCGAGCGTATCACGTAGAGAATCCTTCGCGCGACCCTCCACTAATTCCCGATAGAAGACCTTCCTAGGCCGTGAAAGGTCACTGGACCGCGGAATAGCCCTCAAGGCTGACCGACACTCGCTGAGGAAAAGCGATTCATCTCGAGACTTACAATGGCGCTCAGCCTTCGAGATGGGGGGATTGATGGTAAGGCTAGGGAAGGCGTCCCTAACAATCCCCTCCAGAATCGGATCTCCTCTAGTCAATGCGCGGCGTAGGAAAGCCAAGCGAGAGGCACGGATGTGACTCTCCAAGTGTGGCATTCCCAGCCCCCCATGACACGGACGTTTGGTGCAGACTCGTCTGTCGACCCTGTTGGCGCGTCCCCTCCACAAAATGGAGGATAGCGCCTGCTCGAGCGCCGTCATCTGGGCCTCACAGAGAGGAAGTACTGACAATCGATAAAGAATCAGGGGGAAAATGTATGTAACACACACCTCCGCCCTGCCCTTTACGGACAACCTCCGTCGATTCCAAGTCTTACCGGCAGAAACGACCTTTGCTAGTACTTCAGACCAATTTTTCTTCAGCTGGAGGTCGGGTCCAAACCACACTCCAAGAATGCGGACAGGACCGTCCGTCCAACCGAAGCGGCCCGGAAGATCACGCCCCTTCCAGGCACCTAACCGCAAGCCGGAAGACTTGTCGCGGTTTATCTTGGCCCCTGTCACCTTCTCGTACCGATCAAGCGCCTTCTGCACCGACTCAATGTCGTTAAGGGACGACACGAAAGCGGATACGTCATCGGCGTACGCGGAAACCCTGGCTCGAGACCCTCCAGGAACGGCGATCCCGCGTAGGGCCGGACTGCACGCCTCGTCCTTCAGCCGGCGCAGGAGAGGCTCCAACGCCAAAGCGTAAAGGAGAGGCGACAGCGGACAACCCTGACGAACCGACCTCGACAGAACAAAAGCGCCCGACAACTTTCCGTTCACCTGTACCACAGCACTGGGGGAGCGATACAGGAGGCTAACCCAGCGGCAGAAGTCGGGTGCGAATCCGGCGGCCTGCAGGACAGTAGCAAGGTAGCGATGGTCGACCCTATCAAATGCCTTGGACTGATCCAAATTGATCAGCGCGGCTTCTTCGTCGTCTTTTACGCCCTCTACGATCGTGCGGATCAAATGCAGGTTGCTCTGAATTGTTCGGCCCCTCACAGAACAAGTCTGCTCAGGTCCCAACAGAGACTCGGCAACTGACTGCAAACGCTCCTGCAGGATCTTGGCCATAATCTTTAACTCTGTGTTTAGCAGAGTTATGGGCCTATAATCATCTAGTTTCCCCCCAACACCCTTGCCCTTTTTCAACAGAGTGATCACACCCCTGGAAATGCGATTGGGGATGGACCCCGACCGAAACCAGTTGTTGAACACTGCTGTCAAAATCGGAACAAAGATGTGCGACAGCCTCAAGTACAATTCATAGGGCAAACCATCCAGACCGGGCGACTTGCCTCTGCCGACCCTCTTCAGTGCCTCATAGACTTCGCCCTCCGTGATCTCTCCCTCGCAGCTAGCCGCTTCAGTCGGCGCAAGCCGAGGAAAGTCAGCCAAATAGCTGCGAAACTCCTCCTCACGGAGACCAGGCTCCTTGGTAAAGCGGCTCTCGAAATGCCGCCGAAACGCCTCGCACATGTCGTCAGTCGACCGCAGAGTACGCCCCTCCGGGGTTTCGACTTGACGAACGTAACGATCACCACCTCGACGGATTTCTTCCCGACGCAGATCTGCGCCCAGGTTCACAGCTTCGTTAGACATCTTACTTAACTTATGCCTAATTACCTGACCCATGTAACGATCGCTATTCGACCGCTGCAGGGCCTCCCTAGCTAGAGCTATCTCTAGGGGATCCCCCCCAGCCTCCGCCCGGGAAAAATTAGCCTTAAGTGTCTTCACCTTCTCAGCCTTATCTAGAGCGAGCCGTTTGCTGAAATCGGTGGTGAAAGACCTAATTCTATCTTTCAATTTTTCCCACCACCTATTCCCGATAACCGCCCCCACTAGCTCCCGCTGCACTAATTTAATTAGCTGCTCCCGGAAGTCCCGCCTGTCCAGTAAGGACAGATTGAACTTCCAGTAACCAGCCATTCTAGGCCTATGTTCTAACGCCACACGGGCACAAACGAGTTTGTGGTCCGTGTAGCCTACCCAGTGGAACGTGGGACAATCTAACAGGTCTATGTCGGCCCTACGAACTAACATTCTGTCAAGGTAGCTAACTACCTTGTCAGACGGCCAATTATGCGCCCACGTCCACATTTTCCCACTGGGATGATCGACCCGGTATCTATCGACGAGACCATAATCGCCGATCAGATCGACCAGGCTGCGATCGCCCCTTCTCCCGCTAGCGCCCCGCCCCCTGTCTAACTTGGGGTCCAGGATGGCATTCCAGTCCCCCATTAGAACTAGGCGCGAAGAATCGACTAGGAACGGCCCTAACTGCCGAAAAAAGTCACACCGCTCCCCCTGGTCGTTGGGCGCATAAACCGCAACGACCCGAAACGAACCACTTTTCACGGCAATATCGGCCACGATTAACCTGCCCTCGGCATCGGTATGCACAAGGTCCACCTTCGCATCAAGAGTACGTTTGACTAACAAAGAAACTCCTCTGGCCAACCGGTCCCCATATGCTGAATAGACGACAAAGTCATCCTCCAGCACACACGCATCGGAAGTGCAAACAAAGTGGGTCTCTTCGATCGCGGCAACATCTACACCGAAGGACAGGAGATCCCGAAGCAGGCGGGCAGCCTTACCCCGATTTCTCAAGCCCTTCACATTCAAACTGGCTATCTTTATTTCCATTTTCTAGGCCTGCAAATATAAAAAAGAATTAGTGCAAAAACCTTAGACACATACGGGGCGGAAATCTGAGCTGGACAGGACCCCGACGGATTGCCCCAGGCTCCCTACTCCCAACTCTGACGTAATGCGTCCATCCAGGGCAATACCGCCAACGTCCATGGGGTATATTAGTTTGATCGCTCTATATAATGAGGGATGGATCAAAACGGGGACCCTCCCTGCACAAAATTGTCGCAATCTTCTTATACTGGGGTCCTCCATATCGAACATTCTGATGTTCGGGAAGGCCTCTTTAGCTTCAAACAAATGACTCCACACACGCAAGTAAGCCCCCGTGTCTCTTACGCAGGTTATCACTCCTGGCGCCTTAGGAAAGTTACGAGGGTCTTCTGTTGACTTCCCGTCAACCTCGTTCATTTGGAAAAGGAGCCCCGACAGTGCTTTTCTTTGCTTGGTGAGCCCGTTCTTGTAGACTTCTTTGTCTACATGACAAATTGATTCGGGCCCTTCGAAAAGTTTCTTTTTCTTCTTTTTCTTCTCCCTTGAAGGATGGGGAGGGGAAGAAGTGGATGTATGGGGTGGTGTATTTAGAGAACTGGGGGAAGAAGTAGAGGGAGAGGGGGATGGAGTACGTGTATGGGAGGAAGGGAGACTCCTATCTCTAGGGGAAACAGATTGTCTTATGGGTGATGCAGGGAAGGAGTGCCGCCTGGTTCTGTCCATGCTACACTCTGCCCTGCTACGTCCAGAGGTACCTTTTTCTTGCTCTTCAGAGTCTTCCTCCCTACTTCTTTTTAAAGACGAAGCTCGTGGTGGAGGCATACTTTCTACCTCCATTGGTGCTTCCTGCTGCTGCTCCATCTGTGGATGCTCTTGCTGCTTCTTGGTTTTCTGCTGTGACCGCTGCTGTTGAGGCTGCTGTTGCTTCTTCTGTCGTTGCTGTTGAGGTTGTTCAGGTTGCTTCTGCTGTTGAGGCTGCTGTTCTATTTGCTTCTGTTGCAGTTTAGGTTGATCCTCGGGCCGCTTGTTTTGGCCTTCTTTGGGTTGCTTTTTAAATTCCCCTTCCGTCTGCCTTTTGGGGGGAATCTCCTTCTGGGGTGGAGCCGGCGCACTTTGGGGCTTCCGCCTTTTAGTGACTTCCTTCCACTCGCCTTCCGGATTCGGGGTTTCCTTCTCTGGGGTACTGGTTTTTGCTGCAGGTGCTGGAGGTGGTGGGGCTGGTGTCTTCTCTTTCTTAGGGCACGCCTTTGCCATGTGTCCTGCCTCTCCGCATGACCAACAGAACGGCTTTCTGCCCTCCACCACTACCAACATCCTTCTGTTGCGGCAGATTAATACGTTTGGGATGTTCTGGAATCCTTCTCTGTCCAATGTGATGTGGATTTCGAAATCTCCCGTCTCGATTCCTGCCTTACTGCTGATGGCCTTCACTTCGTTAACTTCTCCGAATTCGGCGAAGAAGGCCCCGAGTCTGTCACCGGAAATGTCTATGGGCACCCCATGAACCATCACCTTTGTTCGACGGGTGCCCATATACTCGGTTTGAAGTCTTAAAGACTTTGTATTCAAGACACTGCCGGCTAATTTCTTGGCTTGTTCTTCTGTGTGTAGGAGGAGGTCCCATAGAGCATTTGTTCTTCGTGCTAAAATTTTCGGACAAATGCCTAACGCCTTCAGGGCCTCCTCCATACCCTCCCTGCACACTCCAACCAGCTTATGAGTCCTGACATCCGAGGTGAGCAAAGAAATGGTACGAGGTTTCACCTCCTCGAATGCCTCGGTGATTGTTAAGAATTCATTGCCACTGAAGGTTTCTTGGAGACGAATTCTTTCGTTTGCGTAAAATACGCCATCCTTTTTTAGCGGCCTATTTTGGCTCCAGGCCGTTTTTTCAGCTGACACCGGTATTGTTAACGGTGTAGCTGGAGTGTCAATGTTTTTCTCAGCCATTTTGGTGAACAAAGTTCACCGCGGCTGACTATACTTTCTTTTCTCACACTTTTCTTTTTTTTTTTTTTTTTTTTTAAGCAGAAATTTTTAACAAATAAATAAAACCAAATAAAAAAGGTCGGACCGAAATCCGGGAAAAATAAATAAAACCAACAATGAACAGTAAACGAAAAAGAACAGAATCAAATAAAAGTCGGGGAGGGTAACAGCAAAATAAAAGAAATAAAAAACTAAACAAATATCAAACTGAAAAAAGAAAGTGTTCAAAAAAAGAAAGAAAGGGTTCAAAAATGCGTACAAATTAAAAAAAAACGGAAAGAAAGGGTTCAAAAAATGCGTGCAAATTTAAAAAAATGTAACTTTCCAACTTAGCTTATAGCTGGTCCAAAAAACACGTAAGACGAACAGAAAATCTCGTGATTTCTTCTCAGGATTTATTCGTATAAAATACAAATTGTGGCACGTGGCCTAGAGAGGGGGAGGGGTAAGGCTGGTCTTGACTAACTATCCTATACCTAGCTAATCAGATTCGTGACCCATTCATACATTACAATTGACGCATTCACCACAAGAATTCGTCCATCACCATTCGATCCTCCGAACACCATAATACCACATCCACACCAGGGGGGACCTACAAAAAAGCGCCCCATTTAATGATAATGAAAATACATAAAAATATCGTCGTGAGCGGATGAAAGGGGAGGGAGATGAACCCCATAACAAACTAAAATTTCAACAAAATCTTAAACTAAAACATAATTGATGTTAGTAGGGCCCGTCCAACCCTCAAAATAGAGAGGCCGCTGTATTCTGGCCAGAGGACAAAATCAAGAGGCACTCTCGCTAAGGGAGTGGGAAAGAGATAAAATAACTGGGACGTGGGGAAGTAAAAGGCTGATCCAGTTGAGATGAAAAGGAGGCCAAAACAAACTGGGGAGGTTGGGAATCTCGACTTGGATCATAACTAAAATGAAGGCCGGGAAACAGGCCGGGAACAACAGTTACTCATATTAACTAGGTACACTTAAGCATGTCTAACCTAACAGAGGGGAGGGTTCCACAGGAAACCACCCCGATGTGACTTTGGTTGACCTAGAAAAGAAAATCAAGGCTAACCCCGTTCAAACGAACCAAGCTCGCCTCTTTTACCCACCTTTCAGTGAAGACTGTCGAATGCAATCGTTTTCTATCAGTTCTAATCTTCATCTTGAGCTGATGCTCAAAGAATCGGATCAGATCCTGATGCGAAAGACTATTGCCTCGCAAGACCTCCTCCATTCGCGTCGTCCATATCACCATTCGAGCCGTGGCTAGCAGCGTTAGAAACACCATTCGTTTCACCCCGGAATACGGGGGCGACACATTGTCACACGCGTATGCGCGATCAATGGACACGAGTTCTTCGGGAGCGAGACGAGCCGTCAGCTCGCCGACATGGTCCCATAAGGGGCGGACCCGGGGGCAATGGTAGAAGGCGTGCGCAGCCGTTTCCTCTAAGCCAAGGCCACACCGATCACAGTCTGGCAAATCCGCCAAGCCCCATATGAAAGCCATGTCGTTGAGAGGCAGCCGATTCCGAGCCAATCGCCAGGTAAGCGAAAACTCAGGGTTACTGAGATAATCCGCCGCTGGCGCCCAAGACCAGTAGGAGCGATACTGCTCCTCCGAACAGTCGAGCGTATCACGTAGAGAATCCTTCGCGCGACCCTCCACTAATTCCCGATAGAAGACCTTCCTAGGCCGTGAAAGGTCACTGGACCGCGGAATAGCCCTCAAGGCTGACCGACACTCGCTGAGGAAAAGCGATTCATCTCGAGACTTACAATGGCGCTCAGCCTTCGAGATGGGGGGATTGATGGTAAGGCTAGGGAAGGCGTCCCTAACAATCCCCTCCAGAATCGGATCTCCTCTAGTCAATGCGCGGCGTAGGAAAGCCAAGCGAGAGGCACGGATGTGACTCTCCAAGTGTGGCATTCCCAGCCCCCCATGACACGGACGTTTGGTGCAGACTCGTCTGTCGACCCTGTTGGCGCGTCCCCTCCACAAAATGGAGGATAGCGCCTGCTCGAGCGCCGTCATCTGGGCCTCACAGAGAGGAAGTACTGACAATCGATAAAGAATCAGGGGGAAAATGTATGTAACACACACCTCCGCCCTGCCCTTTACGGACAACCTCCGTCGATTCCAAGTCTTACCGGCAGAAACGACCTTTGCTAGTACTTCAGACCAATTTTTCTTCAGCTGGAGGTCGGGTCCAAACCACACTCCAAGAATGCGGACAGGACCGTCCGTCCAACCGAAGCGGCCCGGAAGATCACGCCCCTTCCAGGCACCTAACCGCAAGCCGGAAGACTTGTCGCGGTTTATCTTGGCCCCTGTCACCTTCTCGTACCGATCAAGCGCCTTCTGCACCGCCTCAATGTCGTTAAGGGACGACACGAAAGCAGATACGTCATCGGCGTACGCGGAAACCCTGGCTCGAGACCCTCCAGGAACGGCGATCCCGCGTAGGGCCGGACTGCACGCCTCGTCCTTCAGCCGGCGCAGGAGAGGCTCCAACGCCAAAGCGTAAAGGAGAGGTGACAGCGGACAACCCTGACGAACCGACCTCGACAGAACAAAAGCGCCCGACAACTTTCCGTTCACCTGTACCACAGCACTGGGGGAGCGATACAGGAGGCTAATCCAGCGGCAGAAGTCGGGTGCGAATCCGGCGGCCTGCAGGACAGTAGCAAGGTAGCGATGGTCGACCCTATCAAATGCCTTGGACTGATCCAAATTGATCAGCGCGGCTTCTTCGTCGTCTTTTACGCCCTCTACGATCGTGCGGATCAAATGCAGGTTGCTCTGAATTGTTCGGCCCCTCACAGAACAAGTCTGCTCAGGTCCCAACAGAGACTCGGCAACTGACTGCAAACGCTCCTGCAGGATCTTGGCCATAATCTTTAACTCTGTGTTTAGCAGAGTTATGGGCCTATAATCATCTAGTTTCCCCCCAACACCCTTGCCCTTTTTCAACAGAGTGATCACACCCCTGGAAATGCGATTGGGGATGGACCCCGACCGAAACCAGTTGTTGAACACTGCTGTCAAAATCGGAACAAAGATGTGCGACAGCCTCAAGTACAATTCATAGGGCAAACCATCCAGACCGGGCGACTTGCCTCTGCCGACCCTCTTCAGTGCCTCATAGACTTCGCCCTCCGTGATCTCTCCCTCGCAGCTAGCCGCTTCAGTCGGCGCAAGCCGAGGAAAGTCAGCCAAATAGCTGCGAAACTCCTCCTCACGGAGACCAGGCTCCTTGGTAAAGCGGCTCTCGAAATGCCGCCGAAACGCCTCGCACATGTCGTCAGTCGACCGCAGAGTACGCCCCTCCGGGGTTTCGACTTGACGAACGTAACGATCACCACCTCGACGGATTTCTTCCCGACGCAGATCTGCGCCCAGGTTCACAGCTTCGTTAGACATCTTACTTAACTTATGCCTAATTACCTGACCCATGTAACGATCGCTATTCGACCGCTGCAGGGCCTCCCTAGCTAGAGCTATCTCTAGGGGATCCCCCCCAGCCTCCGCCCGGGAAAAATTAGCCTTAAGTGTCTTCACCTTCTCAGCCTTATCTAGAGCGAGCCGTTTGCTGAAATCGGTGGTGAAAGACCTAATTCTATCTTTCAATTTTTCCCACCACCTATTCCCGATAACCGCCCCCACTAGCTCCCGCTGCACTAATTTAATTAGCTGCTCCCGGAAGTCCCGCCTGTCCAGTAAGGACAGATTGAACTTCCAGTAACCAGCCATTCTAGGCCTATGTTCTAACGCCACACGGGCACAAACGAGTTTGTGGTCCGTGTAGCCTACCCAGTGGAACGTGGGACAATCTAACAGGTCTATGTCGGCCCTACGAACTAACATTCTGTCAAGGTAGCTAACTACCTTGTCAGACGGCCAATTATGCGCCCACGTCCACATTTTCCCACTGGGATGATCGACCCGGTATCTATCGACGAGACCATAATCGCCGATCAGATCGACCAGGCTGCGATCGCCCCTTCTCCCGCTAGCGCCCCGCCCCCTGTCTAACTTGGGGTCCAGGATGGCATTCCAGTCCCCCATTAGAACTAGGCGCGAAGAATCGACTAGGAACGGCCCTAACTGCCGAAAAAAGTCACACCGCTCCCCCTGGTCGTTGGGCGCATAAACCGCAACGACCCGAAACGAACCACTTTTCACGGCAATATCGGCCACGATTAACCTGCCCTCGGCATCGGTATGCACAAGGTCCACCTTCGCATCAAGAGTACGTTTGACTAACAAAGAAACTCCTCTGGCCAACCGGTCCCCATATGCTGAATAGACGACAAAGTCATCCTCCAGCACACACGCATCGGAAGTGCAAACAAAGTGGGTCTCTTCGATCGCGGCAACATCTACACCGAAGGACAGGAGATCCCGAAGCAGGCGGGCAGCCTTACCCCGATTTCTCAAGCCCTTCACATTCAAACTGGCTATCTTTATTTCCATTTTCTAGGCCTGCAAATATAAAAAAGAATTAGTGCAAAAACCTTAGACACATACGGGGCGGAAATCTGAGCTGGACAGGACCCCGACGGATTGCCCCAGGCTCCCTACTCCCAACTCTGACGTAATGCGTCCATCCAGGGCAATACCGCCAACGTCCATGGGGTATATTAGTTTGATCGCTCTATATAATGAGGGATGGATCAAAACGGGGACCCTCCCTGCACAAAATTGTCGCAATCTTCTTATACTGGGGTCCTCCATATCGAACATTCTGATGTTCGGGAAGGCCTCTTTAGCTTCAAACAAATGACTCCACACACGCAAGTAAGCCCCCGTGTCTCTTACGCAGGTTATCACTCCTGGCGCCTTAGGAAAGTTACGAGGGTCTTCTGTTGACTTCCCGTCAACCTCGTTCATTTGGAAAAGGAGCCCCGACAGTGCTTTTCTTTGCTTGGTGAGCCCGTTCTTGTAGACTTCTTTGTCTACATGACAAATTGATTCGGGCCCTTCGAAAAGTTTCTTTTTCTTCTTTTTCTTCTCCCTTGAAGGATGGGGAGGGGAAGAAGTGGATGTATGGGGTGGTGTATTTAGAGAACTGGGGGAAGAAGTAGAGGGAGAGGGGGATGGAGTACGTGTATGGGAGGAAGGGAGACTCCTATCTCTAGGGGAAACAGATTGTCTTATGGGTGATGCAGGGAAGGAGTGCCGCCTGGTTCTGTCCATGCTACACTCTGCCCTGCTACGTCCAGAGGTACCTTTTTCTTGCTCTTCAGAGTCTTCCTCCCTACTTCTTTTTAAAGACGAAGCTCGTGGTGGAGGCATACTTTCTACCTCCATTGGTGCTTCCTGCTGCTGCTCCATCTGTGGATGCTCTTGCTGCTTCTTGGTTTTCTGCTGTGACCGCTGCTGTTGAGGCTGCTGTTGCTTCTTCTGTCGTTGCTGTTGAGGTTGTTCAGGTTGCTTCTGCTGTTGAGGCTGCTGTTCTATTTGCTTCTGTTGCAGTTTAGGTTGATCCTCGGGCCGCTTGTTTTGGCCTTCTTTGGGTTGCTTTTTAAATTCCCCTTCCGTCTGCCTTTTGGGGGGAATCTCCTTCTGGGGTGGAGCCGGCGCACTTTGGGGCTTCCGCCTTTTAGTGACTTCCTTCCACTCGCCTTCCGGATTCGGGGTTTCCTTCTCTGGGGTACTGGTTTTTGCTGCAGGTGCTGGAGGTGGTGGGGCTGGTGTCTTCTCTTTCTTAGGGCACGCCTTTGCCATGTGTCCTGCCTCTCCGCATGACCAACAGAACGGCTTTCTGCCCTCCACCACTACCAACATCCTTCTGTTGCGGCAGATTAATACGTTTGGGATGTTCTGGAATCCTTCTCTGTCCAATGTGATGTGGATTTCGAAATCTCCCGTCTCGATTCCTGCCTTACTGCTGATGGCCTTCACTTCGTTAACTTCTCCGAATTCGGCGAAGAAGGCCCCGAGTCTGTCACCGGAAATGTCTATGGGCACCCCATGAACCATCACCTTTGTTCGACGGGTGCCCATATACTCGGTTTGAAGTCTTAAAGACTTTGTATTCAAGACACTGCCGGCTAATTTCTTGGCTTGTTCTTCTGTGTGTAGGAGGAGGTCCCATAGAGCATTTGTTCTTCGTGCTAAAATTTTCGGACAAATGCCTAACGCCTTCAGGGCCTCCTCCATACCCTCCCTGCACACTCCAACCAGCTTATGAGTCCTGACATCCGAGGTGAGCAAAGAAATGGTACGAGGTTTCACCTCCTCGAATGCCTCGGTGATTGTTAAGAATTCATTGCCACTGAAGGTTTCTTGGAGACGAATTCTTTCGTTTGCGTAAAATACGCCATCCTTTTTTAGCGGCCTATTTTGGCTCCAGGCCGTTTTTTCAGCTGACACCGGTATTGTTAACGGTGTAGCTGGAGTGTCAATGTTTTTCTCAGCCATTTTGGTGAACAAAGTTCACCGCGGCTGACTATACTTTCTTTTCTCACACTTTTCTTTTTTTTTTTTTTTTTTTTTAAGCAGAAATTTTTAACAAATAAATAAAACCAAATAAAAAAGGTCGGACCGAAATCCGGGAAAAATAAATAAAACCAACAATGAACAGTAAACGAAAAAGAACAGAATCAAATAAAAGTCGGGGAGGGTAACAGCAAAATAAAAGAAATAAAAAACTAAACAAATATCAAACTGAAAAAAGAAAGTGTTCAAAAAAAGAAAGAAAGGGTTCAAAAATGCGTACAAATTAAAAAAAAACGGAAAGAAAGGGTTCAAAAAATGCGTGCAAATTTAAAAAAATGTAACTTTCCAACTTAGCTTATAGCTGGTCCAAAAAACACGTAAGACGAACAGAAAATCTCGTGATTTCTTCTCAGGATTTATTCGTATAAAATACAAATTGTGGCACGTGGCCTAGAGAGGGGGAGGGGTAAGGCTGGTCTTGACTAACTATCCTATACCTAGCTAATCAGATTCGTGACCCATTCATACATTACAATTGACGCATTCACCACAAGAATTCGTCCATCACCATTCGATCCTCCGAACACCATAATACCACATCCACACCAGGGGGGACCTACAAAAAAGCGCCCCATTTAATGATAATGAAAATACATAAAAATATCGTCGTGAGCGGATGAAAGGGGAGGGAGATGAACCCCATAACAAACTAAAATTTCAACAAAATCTTAAACTAAAACATAATTGATGTTAGTAGGGCCCGTCCAACCCTCAAAATAGAGAGGCCGCTGTATTCTGGCCAGAGGACAAAATCAAGAGGCACTCTCGCTAAGGGAGTGGGAAAGAGATAAAATAACTGGGACGTGGGGAAGTAAAAGGCTGATCCAGTTGAGATGAAAAGGAGGCCAAAACAAACTGGGGAGGTTGGGAATCTCGACTTGGATCATAACTAAAATGAAGGCCGGGAAACAGGCCGGGAACAACAGTTACTCATATTAACTAGGTACACTTAAGCATGTCTAACCTAACAGAGGGGAGGGTTCCACAGGAAACCACCCCGATGTGACTTTGGTTGACCTAGAAAAGAAAATCAAGGCTAACCCCGTTCAAACGAACCAAGCTCGCCTCTTTTACCCACCTTTCAGTGAAGACTGTCGAATGCAATCGTTTTCTATCAGTTCTAATCTTCATCTTGAGCTGATGCTCAAAGAATCGGATCAGATCCTGATGCGAAAGACTATTGCCTCGCAAGACCTCCTCCATTCGCGTCGTCCATATCACCATTCGAGCCGTGGCTAGCAGCGTTAGAAACACCATTCGTTTCACCCCGGAATACGGGGGCGACACATTGTCACACGCGTATGCGCGATCAATGGACACGAGTTCTTCGGGAGCGAGACGAGCCGTCAGCTCGCCGACATGGTCCCATAAGGGGCGGACCCGGGGGCAATGGTAGAAGGCGTGCGCAGCCGTTTCCTCTAAGCCAAGGCCACACCGATCACAGTCTGGCAAATCCGCCAAGCCCCATATGAAAGCCATGTCGTTGAGAGGCAGCCGATTCCGAGCCAATCGCCAGGTAAGCGAAAACTCAGGGTTACTGAGATAATCCGCCGCTGGCGCCCAAGACCAGTAGGAGCGATACTGCTCCTCCGAACAGTCGAGCGTATCACGTAGAGAATCCTTCGCGCGACCCTCCACTAATTCCCGATAGAAGACCTTCCTAGGCCGTGAAAGGTCACTGGACCGCGGAATAGCCCTCAAGGCTGACCGACACTCGCTGAGGAAAAGCGATTCATCTCGAGACTTACAATGGCGCTCAGCCTTCGAGATGGGGGGATTGATGGTAAGGCTAGGGAAGGCGTCCCTAACAATCCCCTCCAGAATCGGATCTCCTCTAGTCAATGCGCGGCGTAGGAAAGCCAAGCGAGAGGCACGGATGTGACTCTCCAAGTGTGGCATTCCCAGCCCCCCATGACACGGACGTTTGGTGCAGACTCGTCTGTCGACCCTGTTGGCGCGTCCCCTCCACAAAATGGAGGATAGCGCCTGCTCGAGCGCCGTCATCTGGGCCTCACAGAGAGGAAGTACTGACAATCGATAAAGAATCAGGGGGAAAATGTATGTAACACACACCTCCGCCCTGCCCTTTACGGACAACCTCCGTCGATTCCAAGTCTTACCGGCAGAAACGACCTTTGCTAGTACTTCAGACCAATTTTTCTTCAGCTGGAGGTCGGGTCCAAACCACACTCCAAGAATGCGGACAGGACCGTCCGTCCAACCGAAGCGGCCCGGAAGATCACGCCCCTTCCAGGCACCTAACCGCAAGCCGGAAGACTTGTCGCGGTTTATCTTGGCCCCTGTCACCTTCTCGTACCGATCAAGCGCCTTCTGCACCGCCTCAATGTCGTTAAGGGACGACACGAAAGCAGATACGTCATCGGCGTACGCGGAAACCCTGGCTCGAGACCCTCCAGGAACGGCGATCCCGCGTAGGGCCGGACTGCACGCCTCGTCCTTCAGCCGGCGCAGGAGAGGCTCCAACGCCAAAGCGTAAAGGAGAGGCGACAGCGGACAACCCTGACGAACCGACCTCGACAGAACAAAAGCGCCCGACAACTTTCCGTTCACCTGTACCACAGCACTGGGGGAGCGATACAGGAGGCTAATCCAGCGGCAGAAGTCGGGTGCGAATCCGGCGGCCTGCAGGACAGTAGCAAGGTAGCGATGGTCGACCCTATCAAATGCCTTGGACTGATCCAAATTGATCAGCGCGGCTTCTTCGTCGTCTTTTACGCCCTCTACGATCGTGCGGATCAAATGCAGGTTGCTCTGAATTGTTCGGCCCCTCACAGAACAAGTCTGCTCAGGTCCCAACAGAGACTCGGCAACTGACTGCAAACGCTCCTGCAGGATCTTGGCCATAATCTTTAACTCTGTGTTTAGCAGAGTTATGGGCCTATAATCATCTAGTTTCCCCCCAACACCCTTGCCCTTTTTCAACAGAGTGATCACACCCCTGGAAATGCGATTGGGGATGGACCCCGACCGAAACCAGTTGTTGAACACTGCTGTCAAAATCGGAACAAAGATGTGCGACAGCCTCAAGTACAATTCATAGGGCAAACCATCCAGACCGGGCGACTTGCCTCTGCCGACCCTCTTCAGTGCCTCATAGACTTCGCCCTCCGTGATCTCTCCCTCGCAGCTAGCCGCTTCAGTCGGCGCAAGCCGAGGAAAGTCAGCCAAATAGCTGCGAAACTCCTCCTCACGGAGACCAGGCTCCTTGGTAAAGCGGCTCTCGAAATGCCGCCGAAACGCCTCGCACATGTCGTCAGTCGACCGCAGAGTACGCCCCTCCGGGGTTTCGACTTGACGAACGTAACGATCACCACCTCGACGGATTTCTTCCCGACGCAGATCTGCGCCCAGGTTCACAGCTTCGTTAGACATCTTACTTAACTTATGCCTAATTACCTGACCCATGTAACGATCGCTATTCGACCGCTGCAGGGCCTCCCTAGCTAGAGCTATCTCTAGGGGATCCCCCCCAGCCTCCGCCCGGGAAAAATTAGCCTTAAGTGTCTTCACCTTCTCAGCCTTATCTAGAGCGAGCCGTTTGCTGAAATCGGTGGTGAAAGACCTAATTCTATCTTTCAATTTTTCCCACCACCTATTCCCGATAACCGCCCCCACTAGCTCCCGCTGCACTAATTTAATTAGCTGCTCCCGGAAGTCCCGCCTGTCCAGTAAGGACAGATTGAACTTCCAGTAACCAGCCATTCTAGGCCTATGTTCTAACGCCACACGGGCACAAACGAGTTTGTGGTCCGTGTAGCCTACCCAGTGGAACGTGGGACAATCTAACAGGTCTATGTCGGCCCTACGAACTAACATTCTGTCAAGGTAGCTAACTACCTTGTCAGACGGCCAATTATGCGCCCACGTCCACATTTTCCCACTGGGATGATCGACCCGGTATCTATCGACGAGACCATAATCGCCGATCAGATCGACCAGGCTGCGATCGCCCCTTCTCCCGCTAGCGCCCCGCCCCCTGTCTAACTTGGGGTCCAGGATGGCATTCCAGTCCCCCATTAGAACTAGGCGCGAAGAATCGACTAGGAACGGCCCTAACTGCCGAAAAAAGTCACACCGCTCCCCCTGGTCGTTGGGCGCATAAACCGCAACGACCCGAAACGAACCACTTTTCACGGCAATATCGGCCACGATTAACCTGCCCTCGGCATCGGTATGCACAAGGTCCACCTTCGCATCAAGAGTACGTTTGACTAACAAAGAAACTCCTCTGGCCAACCGGTCCCCATATGCTGAATAGACGACAAAGTCATCCTCCAGCACACACGCATCGGAAGTGCAAACAAAGTGGGTCTCTTCGATCGCGGCAACATCTACACCGAAGGACAGGAGATCCCGAAGCAGGCGGGCAGCCTTACCCCGATTTCTCAAGCCCTTCACATTCAAACTGGCTATCTTTATTTCCATTTTCTAGGCCTGCAAATATAAAAAAGAATTAGTGCAAAAACCTTAGACACATACGGGGCGGAAATCTGAGCTGGACAGGACCCCGACGGATTGCCCCAGGCTCCCTACTCCCAACTCTGACGTAATGCGTCCATCCAGGGCAATACCGCCAACGTCCATGGGGTATATTAGTTTGATCGCTCTATATAATGAGGGATGGATCAAAACGGGGACCCTCCCTGCACAAAATTGTCGCAATCTTCTTATACTGGGGTCCTCCATATCGAACATTCTGATGTTCGGGAAGGCCTCTTTAGCTTCAAACAAATGACTCCACACACGCAAGTAAGCCCCCGTGTCTCTTACGCAGGTTATCACTCCTGGCGCCTTAGGAAAGTTACGAGGGTCTTCTGTTGACTTCCCGTCAACCTCGTTCATTTGGAAAAGGAGCCCCGACAGTGCTTTTCTTTGCTTGGTGAGCCCGTTCTTGTAGACTTCTTTGTCTACATGACAAATTGATTCGGGCCCTTCGAAAAGTTTCTTTTTCTTCTTTTTCTTCTCCCTTGAAGGATGGGGAGGGGAAGAAGTGGATGTATGGGGTGGTGTATTTAGAGAACTGGGGGAAGAAGTAGAGGGAGAGGGGGATGGAGTACGTGTATGGGAGGAAGGGAGACTCCTATCTCTAGGGGAAACAGATTGTCTTATGGGTGATGCAGGGAAGGAGTGCCGCCTGGTTCTGTCCATGCTACACTCTGCCCTGCTACGTCCAGAGGTACCTTTTTCTTGCTCTTCAGAGTCTTCCTCCCTACTTCTTTTTAAAGACGAAGCTCGTGGTGGAGGCATACTTTCTACCTCCATTGGTGCTTCCTGCTGCTGCTCCATCTGTGGATGCTCTTGCTGCTTCTTGGTTTTCTGCTGTGACCGCTGCTGTTGAGGCTGCTGTTGCTTCTTCTGTCGTTGCTGTTGAGGTTGTTCAGGTTGCTTCTGCTGTTGAGGCTGCTGTTCTATTTGCTTCTGTTGCAGTTTAGGTTGATCCTCGGGCCGCTTGTTTTGGCCTTCTTTGGGTTGCTTTTTAAATTCCCCTTCCGTCTGCCTTTTGGGGGGAATCTCCTTCTGGGGTGGAGCCGGCGCACTTTGGGGCTTCCGCCTTTTAGTGACTTCCTTCCACTCGCCTTCCGGATTCGGGGTTTCCTTCTCTGGGGTACTGGTTTTTGCTGCAGGTGCTGGAGGTGGTGGGGCTGGTGTCTTCTCTTTCTTAGGGCACGCCTTTGCCATGTGTCCTGCCTCTCCGCATGACCAACAGAACGGCTTTCTGCCCTCCACCACTACCAACATCCTTCTGTTGCGGCAGATTAATACGTTTGGGATGTTCTGGAATCCTTCTCTGTCCAATGTGATGTGGATTTCGAAATCTCCCGTCTCGATTCCTGCCTTACTGCTGATGGCCTTCACTTCGTTAACTTCTCCGAATTCGGCGAAGAAGGCCCCGAGTCTGTCACCGGAAATGTCTATGGGCACCCCATGAACCATCACCTTTGTTCGACGGGTGCCCATATACTCGGTTTGAAGTCTTAAAGACTTTGTATTCAAGACACTGCCGGCTAATTTCTTGGCTTGTTCTTCTGTGTGTAGGAGGAGGTCCCATAGAGCATTTGTTCTTCGTGCTAAAATTTTCGGACAAATGCCTAACGCCTTCAGGGCCTCCTCCATACCCTCCCTGCACACTCCAACCAGCTTATGAGTCCTGACATCCGAGGTGAGCAAAGAAATGGTACGAGGTTTCACCTCCTCGAATGCCTCGGTGATTGTTAAGAATTCATTGCCACTGAAGGTTTCTTGGAGACGAATTCTTTCGTTTGCGTAAAATACGCCATCCTTTTTTAGCGGCCTATTTTGGCTCCAGGCCGTTTTTTCAGCTGACACCGGTATTGTTAACGGTGTAGCTGGAGTGTCAATGTTTTTCTCAGCCATTTTGGTGAACAAAGTTCACCGCGGCTGACTATACTTTCTTTTCTCACACTTTTCTTTTTTTTTTTTTTTTTTTTTAAGCAGAAATTTTTAACAAATAAATAAAACCAAATAAAAAAGGTCGGACCGAAATCCGGGAAAAATAAATAAAACCAACAATGAACAGTAAACGAAAAAGAACAGAATCAAATAAAAGTCGGGGAGGGTAACAGCAAAATAAAAGAAATAAAAAACTAAACAAATATCAAACTGAAAAAAGAAAGTGTTCAAAAAAAGAAAGAAAGGGTTCAAAAATGCGTACAAATTAAAAAAAAACGGAAAGAAAGGGTTCAAAAAATGCGTGCAAATTTAAAAAAATGTAACTTTCCAACTTAGCTTATAGCTGGTCCAAAAAACACGTAAGACGAACAGAAAATCTCGTGATTTCTTCTCAGGATTTATTCGTATAAAATACAAATTGTGGCACGTGGCCTAGAGAGGGGGAGGGGTAAGGCTGGTCTTGACTAACTATCCTATACCTAGCTAATCAGATTCGTGACCCATTCATACATTACAATTGACGCATTCACCACAAGAATTCGTCCATCACCATTCGATCCTCCGAACACCATAATACCACATCCACACCAGGGGGGACCTACAAAAAAGCGCCCCATTTAATGATAATGAAAATACATAAAAATATCGTCGTGAGCGGATGAAAGGGGAGGGAGATGAACCCCATAACAAACTAAAATTTCAACAAAATCTTAAACTAAAACATAATTGATGTTAGTAGGGCCCGTCCAACCCTCAAAATAGAGAGGCCGCTGTATTCTGGCCAGAGGACAAAATCAAGAGGCACTCTCGCTAAGGGAGTGGGAAAGAGATAAAATAACTGGGACGTGGGGAAGTAAAAGGCTGATCCAGTTGAGATGAAAAGGAGGCCAAAACAAACTGGGGAGGTTGGGAATCTCGACTTGGATCATAACTAAAATGAAGGCCGGGAAACAGGCCGGGAACAACAGTTACTCATATTAACTAGGTACACTTAAGCATGTCTAACCTAACAGAGGGGAGGGTTCCACAGGAAACCACCCCGATGTGACTTTGGTTGACCTAGAAAAGAAAATCAAGGCTAACCCCGTTCAAACGAACCAAGCTCGCCTCTTTTACCCACCTTTCAGTGAAGACTGTCGAATGCAATCGTTTTCTATCAGTTCTAATCTTCATCTTGAGCTGATGCTCAAAGAATCGGATCAGATCCTGATGCGAAAGACTATTGCCTCGCAAGACCTCCTCCATTCGCGTCGTCCATATCACCATTCGAGCCGTGGCTAGCAGCGTTAGAAACACCATTCGTTTCACCCCG
Source organism: Acanthosepion esculentum (assembly GCA_964036315.1). Lineage (NCBI taxonomy): Eukaryota > Metazoa > Mollusca > Cephalopoda > Sepiida > Sepiidae > Acanthosepion > Acanthosepion esculentum. Next base: position 49,683,754 of record OZ038494.1, read on the forward strand.
GAATACGGGGGCGACACATTGTCACACGCGTATGCGCGATCAATGGACACGAGTTCTTCGGGAGCGAGACGAGCCGTCAGCTCGCCGACATGGTCCCATAAGGGGCGGACCCGGGGGCAATGGTAGAAGGCGTGCGCAGCCGTTTCCTCTAAGCCAAGGCCACACCGATCACAGTCTGGCAAATCCGCCAAGCCCCATATGAAAGCCATGTCGTTGAGAGGCAGCCGATTCCGAGCCAATCGCCAGGTAAGCGAAAACTCAGGGTTACTGAGATAATCCGCCGCTGGCGCCCAAGACCAGTAGGAGCGATACTGCTCCTCCGAACAGTCGAGCGTATCACGTAGAGAATCCTTCGCGCGACCCTCCACTAATTCCCGATAGAAGACCTTCCTAGGCCGTGAAAGGTCACTGGACCGCGGAATAGCCCTCAAGGCTGACCGACACTCGCTGAGGAAAAGCGATTCATCTCGAGACTTACAATGGCGCTCAGCCTTCGAGATGGGGGGATTGATGGTAAGGCTAGGGAAGGCGTCCCTAACAATCCCCTCCAGAATCGGATCTCCTCTAGTCAATGCGCGGCGTAGGAAAGCCAAGCGAGAGGCACGGATGTGACTCTCCAAGTGTGGCATTCCCAGCCCCCCATGACACGGACGTTTGGTGCAGACTCGTCTGTCGACCCTGTTGGCGCGTCCCCTCCACAAAATGGAGGATAGCGCCTGCTCGAGCGCCGTCATCTGGGCCTCACAGAGAGGAAGTACTGACAATCGATAAAGAATCAGGGGGAAAATGTATGCAACACACACCTCCGCCCTGCCCTTTACGGACAACCTCCGTCGATTCCAAGTCTTACCGGCAGAAACGACCTTTGCTAGTACTTCAGACCAGTTTTTCTTCAGCTGGAGGTCGGGTCCAAACCACACTCCAAGAATGCGGACAGGACCGTCCGTCCAACCGAAGCGGCCCGGAAGATCACGCCCCTTCCAGGCACCTAACCGCAAGCCGGAAGACTTGTCGCGGTTTATCTTGGCCCCTGTCACCTTCTCGTACCGATCAAGCGCCTTCTGCACCGCCTCAATGTCGTTAAGGGACGACACGAAAGCAGATACGTCATCGGCGTACGCGGAAACCCTGGCTCGAGACCCTCCAGGAACGGCGATCCCGCGTAGGGCCGGACTGCACGCCTCGTCCTTCAGCCGGCGCAGGAGAGGCTCCAACGCCAAAGCGTAAAGGAGAGGCGACAGCGGACAACCCTGACGAACCGACCTCGACAGAACAAAAGCGCCCGACAACTTTCCGTTCACCTGTACCACAGCACTGGGGGAGCGATACAGGAGGCTAATCCAGCGGCAGAAGTCGGGTGCGAATCCGGCGGCCTGCAGGACAGTAGCAAGGTAGCGATGGTCGACCCTATCAAATGCCTTGGACTGATCCAAATTGATCAGCGCGGCTTCTTCGTCGTCTTTTACGCCCTCTACGATCGTGCGGATCAAATGCAGGTTGCTCTGAATTGTTCGGCCCCTCACAGAACAAGTCTGCTCAGGTCCCAACAGAGACTCGGCAACTGACTGCAAACGCTCCTGCAGGATCTTGGCCATAATCTTTAACTCTGTGTTTAGCAGAGTTATGGGCCTATAATCATCTAGTTTCCCCCCAACACCCTTGCCCTTTTTCAACAGAGTGATCACACCCCTGGAAATGCGATTGGGGATGGACCCCGACCGAAACCAGTTGTTGAACACTGCTGTCAAAATCGGAACAAAGATGTGCGACAGCCTCAAGTACAATTCATAGGGCAAACCATCCAGACCGGGCGACTTGCCTCTGCCGACCCTCTTCAGTGCCTCATAGACTTCGCCCTCCGTGATCTCTCCCTCGCAGCTAGCCGCTTCAGTCGGCGCAAGCCGAGGAAAGTCAGCCAAATAGCTGCGAAACTCCTCCTCACGGAGACCAGGCTCCTTGGTAAAGCGGCTCTCGAAATGCCGCCGAAACGCCTCGCACATGTCGTCAGTCGACCGCAGAGTACGCCCCTCCGGGGTTTCGACTTGACGAACGTAACGATCACCACCTCGACGGATTTCTTCCCGACGCAGATCTGCGCCCAGGTTCACAGCTTCGTTAGACATCTTACTTAACTTATGCCTAATTACCTGACCCATGTAACGATCGCTATTCGACCGCTGCAGGGCCTCCCTAGCTAGAGCTATCTCTAGGGGATCCCCCCCAGCCTCCGCCCGGGAAAAATTAGCCTTAAGTGTCTTCACCTTCTCAGCCTTATCTAGAGCGAGCCGTTTGCTGAAATCGGTGGTGAAAGACCTAATTCTATCTTTCAATTTTTCCCACCACCTATTCCCGATAACCGCCCCCACTAGCTCCCGCTGCACTAATTTAATTAGCTGCTCCCGGAAGTCCCGCCTGTCCAGTAAGGACAGATTGAACTTCCAGTAACCAGCCATTCTAGGCCTATGTTCTAACGCCACACGGGCACAAACGAGTTTGTGGTCCGTGTAGCCTACCCAGTGGAACGTGGGACAATCTAACAGGTCTATGTCGGCCCTACGAACTAACATTCTGTCAAGGTAGCTAACTACCTTGTCAGACGGCCAATTATGCGCCCACGTCCACATTTTCCCACTGGGATGATCGACCCGGTATCTATCGACGAGACCATAATCGCCGATCAGATCGACCAGGCTGCGATCGCCCCTTCTCCCGCTAGCGCCCCGCCCCCTGTCTAACTTGGGGTCCAGGATGGCATTCCAGTCCCCCATTAGAACTAGGCGCGAAGAATCGACTAGGAACGGCCCTAACTGCCGAAAAAAGTCACACCGCTCCCCCTGGTCGTTGGGCGCATAAACCGCAACGACCCGAAACGAACCACTTTTCACGGCAATATCGGCCACGATTAACCTGCCCTCGGCATCGGTATGCACAAGGTCCACCTTCGCATCAAGAGTACGTTTGACTAACAAAGAAACTCCTCTGGCCAACCGGTCCCCATATGCTGAATAGACGACAAAGTCATCCTCCAGCACACACGCATCGGAAGTGCAAACAAAGTGGGTCTCTTCGATCGCGGCAACATCTACACCGAAGGACAGGAGATCCCGAAGCAGGCGGGCAGCCTTACCCCGATTTCTCAAGCCCTTCACATTCAAACTGGCTATCTTTATTTCCATTTTCTAGGCCTGCAAATATAAAAAAGAATTAGTGCAAAAACCTTAGACACATACGGGGCGGAAATCTGAGCTGGACAGGACCCCGACGGATTGCCCCAGGCTCCCTACTCCCAACTCTGACGTAATGCGTCCATCCAGGGCAATACCGCCAACGTCCATGGGGTATATTAGTTTGATCGCTCTATATAATGAGGGATGGATCAAAACGGGGACCCTCCCTGCACAAAATTGTCGCAATCTTCTTATACTGGGGTCCTCCATATCGAACATTCTGATGTTCGGGAAGGCCTCTTTAGCTTCAAACAAATGACTCCACACACGCAAGTAAGCCCCCGTGTCTCTTACGCAGGTTATCACTCCTGGCGCCTTAGGAAAGTTACGAGGGTCTTCTGTTGACTTCCCGTCAACCTCGTTCATTTGGAAAAGGAGCCCCGACAGTGCTTTTCTTTGCTTGGTGAGCCCGTTCTTGTAGACTTCTTTGTCTACATGACAAATTGATTCGGGCCCTTCGAAAAGTTTCTTTTTCTTCTTTTTCTTCTCCCTTGAAGGATGGGGAGGGGAAGAAGTGGATGTATGGGGTGGTGTATTTAGAGAACTGGGGGAAGAAGTAGAGGGAGTGGGGGATGGAGTACGTGTATGGGAGGAAGGGAGACTCCTATCTCTAGGGGAAACAGATTGTCTTATGGGCGATGCAGGGAAGGAGTGCCGCCTGGTTCTGTCCATGCTACACTCTGCCCTGCTACGTCCAGAGGTACCTTTTTCTTGCTCTTCAGAGTCTTCCTCCCTACTTCTTTTTAAAGACGAAGCTCGTGGTGGAGGCATACTTTCTACCTCCATTGGTGCTTCCTGCTGCTGCTCCATCTGTGGATGCTCTTGCTGCTTCTTGGTTTTCTGCTGTGACCGCTGCTGTTGAGGTTGCTGTTGCTTCTTCTGTCGTTGCTGTTGAGGTTGTTCAGGTTGCTTCTGCTGTTCTATTTGCTTCTGTTGCAGTTTAGGTTGATCCTCGGGCCGCTTGTTTTGGCCTTCTTTGGGTTGCTTTTTCAATTCCCCTTCCGTCTGCCTTTTGGGGGGAATCTCCTTCTGGGGTGGAGCCGGCGCACTTTGGGGCTTCCGCCTTTTAGTGACTTCCTTCCACTCGCCTTCCGGATTCGGGGTTTCCTTCTCTGGGGTACTGGTTTTTGCTGCAGGTGCTGGAGGTGGTGGGGCTGGTGTCTTCTCTTTCTTAGGGCACGCCTTTGCCATGTGTCCTGCCTCTCCGCATGACCAACAGAACGGCTTTCTGCCCTCCACCACTACCAACATCCTTCTGTTGCGGCAGATTAATACGTTTGGGATGTTCTGGAATCCTTCTCTGTCCAATGTGATGTGGATTTCGAAATCTCCCGTCTCGATTCCTGCCTTACTGCTGATGGCCTTCACTTCGTTAACTTCTCCGAATTCGGCGAAGAAGGCCCCGAGTCTGTCACCGGAAATGTCTATGGGCACCCCATGAACCATCACCTTTGTTCGACGGGTGCCCATATACTCGGTTTGAAGTCTTAAAGACTTTGTATTCAAGACACTGCCGGCTAATTTCTTGGCTTGTTCTTCTGTGTGTAGGAGGAGGTCCCATAGAGCATTTGTTCTTCGTGCTAAAATTTTCGGACAAATGCCTAACGCCTTCAGGGCCTCCTCCATACCCTCCCTGCTCACTCCAACCAGCTTATGAGTCCTGACATCCGAGGTGAGCAAAGAAATGGTACGAGGTTTCACCTCCTCGAATGCCTCGGTGATGGTCAAGAATTCATTTCCACTGAAAGTTTCTTGGAGACGAATTCTTTCGTTTGCGTAAAATACGCCATCCTTTTTTAGCGGGCTATTTTGGCTCCAGGCCGTTTTTTCAGCTGACACCGGTATTGTTATCGGTGTAGCTGGAGTGTCAATGTTTTTCTCAGCCATTTTGGTGAACAAAGTTCACCGCGGCTGACTATAATTTCTTTTCTCACACTTTTTTTTTTTTTTTAAGCAGAAATTTTTAACAAATAAATAAAACCAAATAAAAAAGGTCGGACCGAAATCCGGGAAAAATAAATAAAACCAACAATGAACAGTAAACGAAAAAGAACAGAATCAAATAAAAGTCGGGGAGGGTAACAGCAAAATAAAAGAAATAAAAAACTAAACAAATATCAAACTGAAAAAAGAAAGTGTTCAAAAAAAGAAAGAAAGGGTTCAAAAATGCGTACAAATTAAAAAAAAACGGAAAGAAAGGGTTCAAAAAATGCGTGCAAATTTAAAAAAATGTAACTTTCCAACTTAGCTTATAGCTGGTCCAAAAAACACGTAAGACGAACAGAAAATCTCGTGATTTCTTCTCAGGATTTATTCGTATAAAATACAAATTGTGGCACGTGGCCTAGAGAGGGGGAGGGGTAAGGCTGGTCTTGACTAACTATCCTATACCTAGCTAATCAGATTCGTGACCCATTCATACATTACAATTGACGCATTCACCACAAGAATTCGTCCATCACCATTCGATCCTCCGAACACCATAATACCACATCCACACCAGGGGGGACCTACAAAAAAGCGCCCCATTTAATGATAATGAAAATACATAAAAATATCGTCGTGAGCGGATGAAAGGGGAGGGAGATGAACCCCATAACAAACTAAAATTTCAACAAAATCTTAAACTAAAACATAATTGATGTTAGTAGGGCCCGTCCAACCCTCAAAATAGAGAGGCCGCTGTATTCTGGCCAGAGGACAAAATCAAGAGGCACTCTCGCTAAGGGAGTGGGAAAGAGATAAAATAACTGGGACGTGGGGAAGTAAAAGGCTGATCCAGTTGAGATGAAAAGGAGGCCAAAACAAACTGGGGAGGTTGGGAATCTCGACTTGGATCATAACTAAAATGAAGGCCGGGAAACAGGCCGGGAACAACAGTTACTCATATTAACTAGGTACACTTAAGCATGTCTAACCTAACAGAGGGGAGGGTTCCACAGGAAACCACCCCGATGTGACTTTGGTTGACCTAGAAAAGAAAATCAAGGCTAACCCCGTTCAAACGAACCAAGCTCGCCTCTTTTACCCACCTTTCAGTGAAGACTGTCGAATGCAATCGTTTTCTATCAGTTCTAATCTTCATCTTGAGCTGATGCTCAAAGAATCGGATCAGATCCTGATGCGAAAGACTATTGCCTCGCAAGACCTCCTCCATTCGCGTCGTCCATATCACCATTCGAGCCGTGGCTAGCAGCGTTAGAAACACCATTCGTTTCACCCCGGAATACGGGGGCGACACATTGTCACACGCGTATGCGCGATCAATGGACACGAGTTCTTCGGGAGCGAGACGAGCCGTCAGCTCGCCGACATGGTCCCATAAGGGGCGGACCCGGGGGCAATGGTAGAAGGCGTGCGCAGCCGTTTCCTCTAAGCCAAGGCCACACCGATCACAGTCTGGCAAATCCGCCAAGCCCCATATGAAAGCCATGTCGTTGAGAGGCAGCCGATTCCGAGCCAATCGCCAGGTAAGCGAAAACTCAGGGTTACTGAGATAATCCGCCGCTGGCGCCCAAGACCAGTAGGAGCGATACTGCTCCTCCGAACAGTCGAGCGTATCACGTAGAGAATCCTTCGCGCGACCCTCCACTAATTCCCGATAGAAGACCTTCCTAGGCCGTGAAAGGTCACTGGACCGCGGAATAGCCCTCAAGGCTGACCGACACTCGCTGAGGAAAAGCGATTCATCTCGAGACTTACAATGGCGCTCAGCCTTCGAGATGGGGGGATTGATGGTAAGGCTAGGGAAGGCGTCCCTAACAATCCCCTCCAGAATCGGATCTCCTCTAGTCAATGCGCGGCGTAGGAAAGCCAAGCGAGAGGCACGGATGTGACTCTCCAAGTGTGGCATTCCCAGCCCCCCATGACACGGACGTTTGGTGCAGACTCGTCTGTCGACCCTGTTGGCGCGTCCCCTCCACAAAATGGAGGATAGCGCCTGCTCGAGCGCCGTCATCTGGGCCTCACAGAGAGGAAGTACTGACAATCGATAAAGAATCAGGGGGAAAATGTATGCAACACACACCTCCGCCCTGCCCTTTACGGACAACCTCCGTCGATTCCAAGTCTTACCGGCAGAAACGACCTTTGCTAGTACTTCAGACCAGTTTTTCTTCAGCTGGAGGTCGGGTCCAAACCACACTCCAAGAATGCGGACAGGACCGTCCGTCCAACCGAAGCGGCCCGGAAGATCACGCCCCTTCCAGGCACCTAACCGCAAGCCGGAAGACTTGTCGCGGTTTATCTTGGCCCCTGTCACCTTCTCGTACCGATCAAGCGCCTTCTGCACCGCCTCAATGTCGTTAAGGGACGACACGAAAGCAGATACGTCATCGGCGTACGCGGAAACCCTGGCTCGAGACCCTCCAGGAACGGCGATCCCGCGTAGGGCCGGACTGCACGCCTCGTCCTTCAGCCGGCGCAGGAGAGGCTCCAACGCCAAAGCGTAAAGGAGAGGCGACAGCGGACAACCCTGACGAACCGACCTCGACAGAACAAAAGCGCCCGACAACTTTCCGTTCACCTGTACCACAGCACTGGGGGAGCGATACAGGAGGCTAATCCAGCGGCAGAAGTCGGGTGCGAATCCGGCGGCCTGCAGGACAGTAGCAAGGTAGCGATGGTCGACCCTATCAAATGCCTTGGACTGATCCAAATTGATCAGCGCGGCTTCTTCGTCGTCTTTTACGCCCTCTACGATCGTGCGGATCAAATGCAGGTTGCTCTGAATTGTTCGGCCCCTCACAGAACAAGTCTGCTCAGGTCCCAACAGAGACTCGGCAACTGACTGCAAACGCTCCTGCAGGATCTTGGCCATAATCTTTAACTCTGTGTTTAGCAGAGTTATGGGCCTATAATCATCTAGTTTCCCCCCAACACCCTTGCCCTTTTTCAACAGAGTGATCACACCCCTGGAAATGCGATTGGGGATGGACCCCGACCGAAACCAGTTGTTGAACACTGCTGTCAAAATCGGAACAAAGATGTGCGACAGCCTCAAGTACAATTCATAGGGCAAACCATCCAGACCGGGCGACTTGCCTCTGCCGACCCTCTTCAGTGCCTCATAGACTTCGCCCTCCGTGATCTCTCCCTCGCAGCTAGCCGCTTCAGTCGGCGCAAGCCGAGGAAAGTCAGCCAAATAGCTGCGAAACTCCTCCTCACGGAGACCAGGCTCCTTGGTAAAGCGGCTCTCGAAATGCCGCCGAAACGCCTCGCACATGTCGTCAGTCGACCGCAGAGTACGCCCCTCCGGGGTTTCGACTTGACGAACGTAACGATCACCACCTCGACGGATTTCTTCCCGACGCAGATCTGCGCCCAGGTTCACAGCTTCGTTAGACATCTTACTTAACTTATGCCTAATTACCTGACCCATGTAACGATCGCTATTCGACCGCTGCAGGGCCTCCCTAGCTAGAGCTATCTCTAGGGGATCCCCCCCAGCCTCCGCCCGGGAAAAATTAGCCTTAAGTGTCTTCACCTTCTCAGCCTTATCTAGAGCGAGCCGTTTGCTGAAATCGGTGGTGAAAGACCTAATTCTATCTTTCAATTTTTCCCACCACCTATTCCCGATAACCGCCCCCACTAGCTCCCGCTGCACTAATTTAATTAGCTGCTCCCGGAAGTCCCGCCTGTCCAGTAAGGACAGATTGAACTTCCAGTAACCAGCCATTCTAGGCCTATGTTCTAACGCCACACGGGCACAAACGAGTTTGTGGTCCGTGTAGCCTACCCAGTGGAACGTGGGACAATCTAACAGGTCTATGTCGGCCCTACGAACTAACATTCTGTCAAGGTAGCTAACTACCTTGTCAGACGGCCAATTATGCGCCCACGTCCACATTTTCCCACTGGGATGATCGACCCGGTATCTATCGACGAGACCATAATCGCCGATCAGATCGACCAGGCTGCGATCGCCCCTTCTCCCGCTAGCGCCCCGCCCCCTGTCTAACTTGGGGTCCAGGATGGCATTCCAGTCCCCCATTAGAACTAGGCGCGAAGAATCGACTAGGAACGGCCCTAACTGCCGAAAAAAGTCACACCGCTCCCCCTGGTCGTTGGGCGCATAAACCGCAACGACCCGAAACGAACCACTTTTCACGGCAATATCGGCCACGATTAACCTGCCCTCGGCATCGGTATGCACAAGGTCCACCTTCGCATCAAGAGTACGTTTGACTAACAAAGAAACTCCTCTGGCCAACCGGTCCCCATATGCTGAATAGACGACAAAGTCATCCTCCAGCACACACGCATCGGAAGTGCAAACAAAGTGGGTCTCTTCGATCGCGGCAACATCTACACCGAAGGACAGGAGATCCCGAAGCAGGCGGGCAGCCTTACCCCGATTTCTCAAGCCCTTCACATTCAAACTGGCTATCTTTATTTCCATTTTCTAGGCCTGCAAATATAAAAAAGAATTAGTGCAAAAACCTTAGACACATACGGGGCGGAAATCTGAGCTGGACAGGACCCCGACGGATTGCCCCAGGCTCCCTACTCCCAACTCTGACGTAATGCGTCCATCCAGGGCAATACCGCCAACGTCCATGGGGTATATTAGTTTGATCGCTCTATATAATGAGGGATGGATCAAAACGGGGACCCTCCCTGCACAAAATTGTCGCAATCTTCTTATACTGGGGTCCTCCATATCGAACATTCTGATGTTCGGGAAGGCCTCTTTAGCTTCAAACAAATGACTCCACACACGCAAGTAAGCCCCCGTGTCTCTTACGCAGGTTATCACTCCTGGCGCCTTAGGAAAGTTACGAGGGTCTTCTGTTGACTTCCCGTCAACCTCGTTCATTTGGAAAAGGAGCCCCGACAGTGCTTTTCTTTGCTTGGTGAGCCCGTTCTTGTAGACTTCTTTGTCTACATGACAAATTGATTCGGGCCCTTCGAAAAGTTTCTTTTTCTTCTTTTTCTTCTCCCTTGAAGGATGGGGAGGGGAAGAAGTGGATGTATGGGGTGGTGTATTTAGAGAACTGGGGGAAGAAGTAGAGGGAGTGGGGGATGGAGTACGTGTATGGGAGGAAGGGAGACTCCTATCTCTAGGGGAAACAGATTGTCTTATGGGCGATGCAGGGAAGGAGTGCCGCCTGGTTCTGTCCATGCTACACTCTGCCCTGCTACGTCCAGAGGTACCTTTTTCTTGCTCTTCAGAGTCTTCCTCCCTACTTCTTTTTAAAGACGAAGCTCGTGGTGGAGGCATACTTTCTACCTCCATTGGTGCTTCCTGCTGCTGCTCCATCTGTGGATGCTCTTGCTGCTTCTTGGTTTTCTGCTGTGACCGCTGCTGTTGAGGTTGCTGTTGCTTCTTCTGTCGTTGCTGTTGAGGTTGTTCAGGTTGCTTCTGCTGTTCTATTTGCTTCTGTTGCAGTTTAGGTTGATCCTCGGGCCGCTTGTTTTGGCCTTCTTTGGGTTGCTTTTTCAATTCCCCTTCCGTCTGCCTTTTGGGGGGAATCTCCTTCTGGGGTGGAGCCGGCGCACTTTGGGGCTTCCGCCTTTTAGTGACTTCCTTCCACTCGCCTTCCGGATTCGGGGTTTCGTTCTCTGGGGTACTGGTTTTTGCTGCAGGTGCTGGAGGTGGTGGGGCTGGTGTCTTCTCTTTCTTAGGGCACGCCTTTGCCATGTGTCCTGCCTCTCCGCATGACCAACAGAACGGCTTTCTGCCCTCCACCACTACCAACATCCTTCTGTTGCGGCAGATTAATACGTTTGGGATGTTCTGGAATCCTTCTCTGTCCAATGTGATGTGGATTTCGAAATCTCCCGTCTCGATTCCTGCCTTACTGCTGATGGCCTTCACTTCGTTAACTTCTCCGAATTCGGCGAAGAAGGCCCCGAGTCTGTCACCGGAAATGTCTATGGGCACCCCATGAACCATCACCTTTGTTCGACGGGTGCCCATATACTCGGTTTGTAGTCTTAAAGACTTTGTATTCAAGACACTGCCGGCTAATTTCTTGGCTTGTTCTTCTGTGTGTAGGAGGAGGTCCCATAGAGCATTTGTTCTTCGTGCTAAAATTTTCGGACAAATGCCTAACGCCTTCAGGGCCTCCTCCATACCCTCCCTGCTCACTCCAACCAGCTTATGAGTCCTGACATCCGAGGTGAGCAAAGAAATGGTACGAGGTTTCACCTCCTCGAATGCCTCGGTGATGGTCAAGAATTCATTTCCACTGAAAGTTTCTTGGAGACGAATTCTTTCGTTTGCGTAAAATACGCCATCCTTTTTTAGCGGGCTATTTTGGCTCCAGGCCGTTTTTTCAGCTGACACCGGTATTGTTATCGGTGTAGCTGGAGTGTCAATGTTTTTCTCAGCCATTTTGGTGAACAAAGTTCACCGCGGCTGACTATAATTTCTTTTCTCACACTTTTTTTTTTTTTTTAAGCAGAAATTTTTAACAAATAAATAAAACCAAATAAAAAAGGTCGGACCGAAATCCGGGAAAAATAAATAAAACCAACAATGAACAGTAAACGAAAAAGAACAGAATCAAATAAAAGTCGGGGAGGGTAACAGCAAAATAAAAGAAATAAAAAACTAAACAAATATCAAACTGAAAAAAGAAAGTGTTCAAAAAAAGAAAGAAAGGGTTCAAAAATGCGTACAAATTAAAAAAAACGGAAAGAAAGGGTTCAAAAAATGCGTGCAAATTTAAAAAAATGTAACTTTCCAACTTAGCTTATAGCTGGTCCAAAAAACACGTAAGACGAACAGAAAATCTCGTGATTTCTTCTCAGGATTTATTCGTATAAAATACAAATTGTGGCACGTGGCCTAGAGAGGGGGAGGGGTAAGGCTGGTCTTGACTAACTATCCTATACCTAGCTAATCAGATTCGTGACCCATTCATACATTACAATTGACGCATTCACCACAAGAATTCGTCCATCACCATTCGATCCTCCGAACACCATAATACCACATCCACACCAGGGGGGACCTACAAAAAAGCGCCCCATTTAATGATAATGAAAATACATAAAAATATCGTCGTGAGCGGATGAAAGGGGAGGGAGATGAACCCCATAACAAACTAAAATTTCAACAAAATCTTAAACTAAAACATAATTGATGTTAGTAGGGCCCGTCCAACCCTCAAAATAGAGAGGCCGCTGTATTCTGGCCAGAGGACAAAATCAAGAGGCACTCTCGCTAAGGGAGTGGGAAAGAGATAAAATAACTGGGACGTGGGGAAGTAAAAGGCTGATCCAGTTGAGATGAAAAGGAGGCCAAAACAAACTGGGGAGGTTGGGAATCTCGACTTGGATCATAACTAAAATGAAGGCCGGGAAACAGGCCGGGAACAACAGTTACTCATATTAACTAGGTACACTTAAGCATGTCTAACCTAACAGAGGGGAGGGTTCCACAGGAAACCACCCCGATGTGACTTTGGTTGACCTAGAAAAGAAAATCAAGGCTAACCCCGTTCAAACGAACCAAGCTCGCCTCTTTTACCCACCTTTCAGTGAAGACTGTCGAATGCAATCGTTTTCTATCAGTTCTAATCTTCATCTTGAGCTGATGCTCAAAGAATCGGATCAGATCCTGATGCGAAAGACTATTGCCTCGCAAGACCTCCTCCATTCGCGTCGTCCATATCACCATTCGAGCCGTGGCTAGCAGCGTTAGAAACACCATTCGTTTCACCCCGGAATACGGGGGCGACACATTGTCACACGCGTATGCGCGATCAATGGACACGAGTTCTTCGGGAGCGAGACGAGCCGTCAGCTCGCCGACATGGTCCCATAAGGGGCGGACCCGGGGGCAATGGTAGAAGGCGTGCGCAGCCGTTTCCTCTAAGCCAAGGCCACACCGATCACAGTCTGGCAAATCCGCCAAGCCCCATATGAAAGCCATGTCGTTGAGAGGCAGCCGATTCCGAGCCAATCGCCAGGTAAGCGAAAACTCAGGGTTACTGAGATAATCCGCCGCTGGCGCCCAAGACCAGTAGGAGCGATACTGCTCCTCCGAACAGTCGAGCGTATCACGTAGAGAATCCTTCGCGCGACCCTCCACTAATTCCCGATAGAAGACCTTCCTAGGCCGTGAAAGGTCACTGGACCGCGGAATAGCCCTCAAGGCTGACCGACACTCGCTGAGGAAAAGCGATTCATCTCGAGACTTACAATGGCGCTCAGCCTTCGAGATGGGGGGATTGATGGTAAGGCTAGGGAAGGCGTCCCTAACAATCCCCTCCAGAATCGGATCTCCTCTAGTCAATGCGCGGCGTAGGAAAGCCAAGCGAGAGGCACGGATGTGACTCTCCAAGTGTGGCATTCCCAGCCCCCCATGACACGGACGTTTGGTGCAGACTCGTCTGTCGACCCTGTTGGCGCGTCCCCTCCACAAAATGGAGGATAGCGCCTGCTCGAGCGCCGTCATCTGGGCCTCACAGAGAGGAAGTACTGACAATCGATAAAGAATCAGGGGGAAAATGTATGTAACACACACCTCCGCCCTGCCCTTTACGGACAACCTCCGTCGATTCCAAGTCTTACCGGCAGAAACGACCTTTGCTAGTACTTCAGACCAATTTTTCTTCAGCTGGAGGTCGGGTCCAAACCACACTCCAAGAATGCGGACAGGACCGTCCGTCCAACCGAAGCGGCCCGGAAGATCACGCCCCTTCCAGGCACCTAACCGCAAGCCGGAAGACTTGTCGCGGTTTATCTTGGCCCCTGTCACCTTCTCGTACCGATCAAGCGCCTTCTGCACCGCCTCAATGTCGTTAAGGGACGACACGAAAGCAGATACGTCATCGGCGTACGCGGAAACCCTGGCTCGAGACCCTCCAGGAACGGCGATCCCGCGTAGGGCCGGACTGCACGCCTCGTCCTTCAGCCGGCGCAGGAGAGGCTCCAACGCCAAAGCGTAAAGGAGAGGCGACAGCGGACAACCCTGACGAACCGACCTCGACAGAACAAAAGCGCCCGACAACTTTCCGTTCACCTGTACCACAGCACTGGGGGAGCGATACAGGAGGCTAATCCAGCGGCAGAAGTCGGGTGCGAATCCGGCGGCCTGCAGGACAGTAGCAAGGTAGCGATGGTCGACCCTATCAAATGCCTTGGACTGATCCAAATTGATCAGCGCGGCTTCTTCGTCGTCTTTTACGCCCTCTACGATCGTGCGGATCAAATGCAGGTTGCTCTGAATTGTTCGGCCCCTCACAGAACAAGTCTGCTCAGGTCCCAACAGAGACTCGGCAACTGACTGCAAACGCTCCTGCAGGATCTTGGCCATAATCTTTAACTCTGTGTTTAGCAGAGTTATGGGCCTATAATCATCTAGTTTCCCCCCAACACCCTTGCCCTTTTTCAACAGAGTGATCACACCCCTGGAAATGCGATTGGGGATGGACCCCGACCGAAACCAGTTGTTGAACACTGCTGTCAAAATCGGAACAAAGATGTGCGACAGCCTCAAGTACAATTCATAGGGCAAACCATCCAGACCGGGCGACTTGCCTCTGCCGACCCTCTTCAGTGCCTCATAGACTTCGCCCTCCGTGATCTCTCCCTCGCAGCTAGCCGCTTCAGTCGGCGCAAGCCGAGGAAAGTCAGCCAAATAGCTGCGAAACTCCTCCTCACGGAGACCAGGCTCCTTGGTAAAGCGGCTCTCGAAATGCCGCCGAAACGCCTCGCACATGTCGTCAGTCGACCGCAGAGTACGCCCCTCCGGGGTTTCGACTTGACGAACGTAACGATCACCACCTCGACGGATTTCTTCCCGACGCAGATCTGCGCCCAGGTTCACAGCTTCGTTAGACATCTTACTTAACTTATGCCTAATTACCTGACCCATGTAACGATCGCTATTCGACCGCTGCAGGGCCTCCCTAGCTAGAGCTATCTCTAGGGGATCCCCCCCAGCCTCCGCCCGGGAAAAATTAGCCTTAAGTGTCTTCACCTTCTCAGCCTTATCTAGAGCGAGCCGTTTGCTGAAATCGGTGGTGAAAGACCTAATTCTATCTTTCAATTTTTCCCACCACCTATTCCCGATAACCGCCCCCACTAGCTCCCGCTGCACTAATTTAATTAGCTGCTCCCGGAAGTCCCGCCTGTCCAGTAAGGACAGATTGAACTTCCAGTAACCAGCCATTCTAGGCCTATGTTCTAACGCCACACGGGCACAAACGAGTTTGTGGTCCGTGTAGCCTACCCAGTGGAACGTGGGACAATCTAACAGGTCTATGTCGGCCCTACGAACTAACATTCTGTCAAGGTAGCTAACTACCTTGTCAGACGGCCAATTATGCGCCCACGTCCACATTTTCCCACTGGGATGATCGACCCGGTATCTATCGACGAGACCATAATCGCCGATCAGATCGACCAGGCTGCGATCGCCCCTTCTCCCGCTAGCGCCCCGCCCCCTGTCTAACTTGGGGTCCAGGATGGCATTCCAGTCCCCCATTAGAACTAGGCGCGAAGAATCGACCAGGAACGGCCCTAACTGCCGAAAAAAGTCACACCGCTCCCCCTGGTCGTTGGGCGCATAAACCGCAACGACCCGAAACGAACCACTTTTCACGGCAATATCGGCCACGATTAACCTGCCCTCGGCATCGGTATGCACAAGGTCCACCTTCGCATCAAGAGTACGTTTGACTAACAAAGAAACTCCTCTGGCCAACCGGTCCCCATATGCTGAATAGACGACAAAGTCATCCTCCAGCACACACGCATCGGAAGTGCAAACAAAGTGGGTCTCTTCGATCGCGGCAACATCTACACCGAAGGACAGGAGATCCCGAAGCAGGCGGGCAGCCTTACCCCGATTTCTCAAGCCCTTCACATTCAAACTGGCTATCTTTATTTCCATTTTCTAGGCCTGCAAATATAAAAAAGAATTAGTGCAAAAACCTTAGACACATACGGGGCGGAAATCTGAGCTGGACAGGACCCCGACGGATTGCCCCAGGCTCCCTACTCCCAACTCTGACGTAATGCGTCCATCCAGGGCAATACCGCCAACGTCCATGGGGTATATTAGTTTGATCGCTCTATATAATGAGGGATGGATCAAAACGGGGACCCTCCCTGCACAAAATTGTCACAATCTTCTTATACTGGGGTCCTCCATATCGAACATTCTGATGTTCGGGAAGGCCTCTTTAGCTTCAAACAAATGACTCCACACACGCAAGTAAGCCCCCGTGTCCCTTACGCAGGTTATCACTCCTGGCGCCTTAGGAAAGTTACGAGGGTCTTCTGTTGACTTCCCGTCAACCTCGTTCATTTGGAAAAGGAGCCCCGACAGTGCTTTTCTTTGCTTGGTGAGCCCGTTCTTGTAGACTTCTTTGTCTACATGACAAATTGATTCGGGCCCTTCGAAAAGTTTCTTTTTCTTCTTTTTCTTCTCCCTTGAAGGATGGGGAGGGGAAGAAGTGGATGTATGGGGTGGTGTATTTAGAGAACTGGGGGAAGAAGTAGAGGGAGTGGGGGATGGAGTACGTGTATGGGAGGAAGGGAGACTCCTATCTCTAGGGGAAACAGATTGTCTTATGGGCGATGCAGGGAAGGAGTGCCGCCTGGTTCTGTCCATGCTACACTCTGCCCTGCTACGTCCAGAGGTACCTTTTTCTTGCTCTTCAGAGTCTTCCTCCCTACTTCTTTTTAAAGACGAAGCTCGTGGTGGAGGCATACTTTCTACCTCCATTGGTGCTTCCTGCTGCTGCTCCATCTGTGGATGCTCTTGCTGCTTCTTGGTTTTCTGCTGTGACCGCTGCTGTTGAGGTTGCTGTTGCTTCTTCTGTCGTTGCTGTTGAGGTTGTTCAGGTTGCTTCTGCTGTTCTATTTGCTTCTGTTGCAGTTTAGGTTGATCCTCGGGCCGCTTGTTTTGGCCTTCTTTGGGTTGCTTTTTCAATTCCCCTTCCGTCTGCCTTTTGGGGGGAATCTCCTTCTGGGGTGGAGCCGGCGCACTTTGGGGCTTCCGCCTTTTAGTGACTTCCTTCCACTCGCCTTCCGGATTCGGGGTTTCCTTCTCTGGGGTACTGGTTTTTGCTGCAGGTGCTGGAGGTGGTGGGGCTGGTGTCTTCTCTTTCTTAGGGCACGCCTTTGCCATGTGTCCTGCCTCTCCGCATGACCAACAGAACGGCTTTCTGCCCTCCACCACTACCAACATCCTTCTGTTGCGGCAGATTAATACGTTTGGGATGTTCTGGAATCCTTCTCTGTCCAATGTGATGTGGATTTCGAAATCTCCCGTCTCGATTCCTGCCTTACTGCTGATGGCCTTCACTTCGTTAACTTCTCCGAATTCGGCGAAGAAGGCCCCGAGTCTGTCACCGGAAATGTCTATGGGCACCCCATGAACCATCACCTTTGTTCGACGGGTGCCCATATACTCGGTTTGTAGTCTTAAAGACTTTGTATTCAAGACACTGCCGGCTAATTTCTTGGCTTGTTCTTCTGTGTGTAGGAGGAGGTCCCATAGAGCATTTGTTCTTCGTGCTAAAATTTTCGGACAAATGCCTAACGCCTTCAGGGCCTCCTCCATACCCTCCCTGCTCACTCCAACCAGCTTATGAGTCCTGACATCCGAGGTGAGCAAAGAAATGGTACGAGGTTTCACCTCCTCGAATGCCTCGGTGATGGTCAAGAATTCATTTCCACTGAAAGTTTCTTGGAGACGAATTCTTTCGTTTGCGTAAAATACGCCATCCTTTTTTAGCGGGCTATTTTGGCTCCAGGCCGTTTTTTCAGCTGACACCGGTATTGTTATCGGTGTAGCTGGAGTGTCAATGTTTTTCTCAGCCATTTTGGTGAACAAAGTTCACCGCGGCTGACTATAATTTCTTTTCTCACACTTTTTTTTTTTTTTTAAGCAGAAATTTTTAACAAATAAATAAAACCAAATAAAAAAGGTCGGACCGAAATCCGGGAAAAATAAATAAAACCAACAATGAACAGTAAACGAAAAAGAACAGAATCAAATAAAAGTCGGGGAGGGTAACAGCAAAATAAAAGAAATAAAAAACTAAACAAATATCAAACTGAAAAAAGAAAGTGTTCAAAAAAAGAAAGAAAGGGTTCAAAAATGCGTACAAATTAAAAAAAAACGGAAAGAAAGGGTTCAAAAAATGCGTGCAAATTTAAAAAAATGTAACTTTCCAACTTAGCTTATAGCTGGTCCAAAAAACACGTAAGACGAACAGAAAATCTCGTGATTTCTTCTCAGGATTTATTTGTATAAAATACAAATTGTGGCACAAGGCCTAAAAGGGGGAGGGGTAAGGCTGGTCTTGACTAACTATCCTATACCTAGCTAATCAGATTCGTGACCCATTCATACATTACAATTGACGCATTCACCACAAGAATTCGTCCATCACCATTCGATCCTCCGAACACCATAATACCACATCCACACCAGGGGGGACCTACAAAAAAGCGCCCCATTTAATGATAATGAAAATACATAAAAATATCGTCGTGAGCGGATGAAAGGGGAGGGAGATGAACCCCATAACAAACTAAAATTTCAACAAAATCTTAAACTAAAACATAATTGATGTTAGTAGGGCCCGTCCAACCCTCAAAATAGAGAGGCCGCTGTATTCTGGCCAGAGGACAAAATCAAGAGGCACTCTCGCTAAGGGAGTGGGAAAGAGATAAAATAACTGGGACGTGGGGAAGTAAAAGGCTGATCCAGTTGAGATGAAAAGGAGGCCAAAACAAACTGGGGAGGTTGGGAATCTCGACTTGGATCATAACTAAAATGAAGGCCGGGAAACAGGCCGGGAACAACAGTTACTCATATTAACTAGGTACACTTAAGCATGTCTAACCTAACAGAGGGGAGGGTTCCACAGGAAACCACCCCGATGTGACTTTGGTTGACCTAGAAAAGAAAATCAAGGCTAACCCCGTTCAAACGAACCAAGCTCGCCTCTTTTACCCACCTTTCAGTGAAGACTGTCGAATGCAATCGTTTTCTATCAGTTCTAATCTTCATCTTGAGCTGATGCTCAAAGAATCGGATCAGATCCTGATGCGAAAGACTATTGCCTCGCAAGACCTCCTCCATTCGCGTCGTCCATATCACCATTCGAGCCGTGGCTAGCAGCGTTAGAAACACCATTCGTTTCACCCCGGAATACGGGGGCGACACATTGTCACACGCGTATGCGCGATCAATGGACACGAGTTCTTCGGGAGCGAGACGAGCCGTCAGCTCGCCGACATGGTCCCATAAGGGGCGGACCCGGGGGCAATGGTAGAAGGCGTGCGCAGCCGTTTCCTCTAAGCCAAGGCCACACCGATCACAGTCTGGCAAATCCGCCAAGCCCCATATGAAAGCCATGTCGTTGAGAGGCAGCCGATTCCGAGCCAATCGCCAGGTAAGCGAAAACTCAGGGTTACTGAGATAATCCGCCGCTGGCGCCCAAGACCAGTAGGAGCGATACTGCTCCTCCGAACAGTCGAGCGTATCACGTAGAGAATCCTTCGCGCGACCCTCCACTAATTCCCGATAGAAGACCTTCCTAGGCCGTGAAAGGTCACTGGACCGCGGAATAGCCCTCAAGGCTGACCGACACTCGCTGAGGAAAAGCGATTCATCTCGAGACTTACAATGGCGCTCAGCCTTCGAGATGGGGGGATTGATGGTAAGGCTAGGGAAGGCGTCCCTAACAATCCCCTCCAGAATCGGATCTCCTCTAGTCAATGCGCGGCGTAGGAAAGCCAAGCGAGAGGCACGGATGTGACTCTCCAAGTGTGGCATTCCCAGCCCCCCATGACACGGACGTTTGGTGCAGACTCGTCTGTCGACCCTGTTGGCGCGTCCCCTCCACAAAATGGAGGATAGCGCCTGCTCGAGCGCCGTCATCTGGGCCTCACAGAGAGGAAGTACTGACAATCGATAAAGAATCAGGGGGAAAATGTATGTAACACACACCTCCGCCCTGCCCTTTACGGACAACCTCCGTCGATTCCAAGTCTTACCGGCAGAAACGACCTTTGCTAGTACTTCAGACCAATTTTTCTTCAGCTGGAGGTCGGGTCCAAACCACACTCCAAGAATGCGGACAGGACCGTCCGTCCAACCGAAGCGGCCCGGAAGATCACGCCCCTTCCAGGCACCTAACCGCAAGCCGGAAGACTTGTCGCGGTTTATCTTGGCCCCTGTCACCTTCTCGTACCGATCAAGCGCCTTCTGCACCGCCTCAATGTCGTTAAGGGACGACACGAAAGCAGATACGTCATCGGCGTACGCGGAAACCCTGGCTCGAGACCCTCCAGGAACGGCGATCCCGCGTAGGGCCGGACTGCACGCCTCGTCCTTCAGCCGGCGCAGGAGAGGCTCCAACGCCAAAGCGTAAAGGAGAGGCGACAGCGGACAACCCTGACGAACCGACCTCGACAGAACAAAAGCGCCCGACAACTTTCCGTTCACCTGTACCACAGCACTGGGGGAGCGATACAGGAGGCTAACCCAGCGGCAGAAGTCGGGTGCGAATCCGGCGGCCTGCAGGACAGTAGCAAGGTAGCGATGGTCGACCCTATCAAATGCCTTGGACTGATCCAAATTGATCAGCGCGGCTTCTTCGTCGTCTTTTACGCCCTCTACGATCGTGCGGATCAAATGCAGGTTGCTCTGAATTGTTCGGCCCCTCACAGAACAAGTCTGCTCAGGTCCCAACAGAGACTCGGCAACTGACTGCAAACGCTCCTGCAGGATCTTGGCCATAATCTTTAACTCTGTGTTTAGCAGAGTTATGGGCCTATAATCATCTAGTTTCCCCCCAACACCCTTGCCCTTTTTCAACAGAGTGATCACACCCCTGGAAATGCGATTGGGGATGGACCCCGACCGAAACCAGTTGTTGAACACTGCTGTCAAAATCGGAACAAAGATGTGCGACAGCCTCAAGTACAATTCATAGGGCAAACCATCCAGACCGGGCGACTTGCCTCTGCCGACCCTCTTCAGTGCCTCATAGACTTCGCCCTCCGTGATCTCTCCCTCGCAGCTAGCCGCTTCAGTCGGCGCAAGCCGAGGAAAGTCAGCCAAATAGCTGCGAAACTCCTCCTCACGGAGACCAGGCTCCTTGGTAAAGCGGCTCTCGAAATGCCGCCGAAACGCCTCGCACATGTCGTCAGTCGACCGCAGAGTACGCCCCTCCGGGGTTTCGACTTGACGAACGTAACGATCACCACCTCGACGGATTTCTTCCCGACGCAGATCTGCGCCCAGGTTCACAGCTTCGTTAGACATCTTACTTAACTTATGCCTAATTACCTGACCCATGTAACGATCGCTATTCGACCGCTGCAGGGCCTCCCTAGCTAGAGCTATCTCTAGGGGATCCCCCCCAGCCTCCGCCCGGGAAAAATTAGCCTTAAGTGTCTTCACCTTCTCAGCCTTATCTAGAGCGAGCCGTTTGCTGAAATCGGTGGTGAAAGACCTAATTCTATCTTTCAATTTTTCCCACCACCTATTCCCGATAACCGCCCCCACTAGCTCCCGCTGCACTAATTTAATTAGCTGCTCCCGGAAGTCCCGCCTGTCCAGTAAGGACAGATTGAACTTCCAGTAACCAGCCATTCTAGGCCTATGTTCTAACGCCACACGGGCACAAACGAGTTTGTGGTCCGTGTAGCCTACCCAGTGGAACGTGGGACAATCTAACAGGTCTATGTCGGCCCTACGAACTAACATTCTGTCAAGGTAGCTAACTACCTTGTCAGACGGCCAATTATGCGCCCACGTCCACATTTTCCCACTGGGATGATCGACCCGGTATCTATCGACGAGACCATAATCGCCGATCAGATCGACCAGGCTGCGATCGCCCCTTCTCCCGCTAGCGCCCCGCCCCCTGTCTAACTTGGGGTCCAGGATGGCATTCCAGTCCCCCATTAGAACTAGGCGCGAAGAATCGACCAGGAACGGCCCTAACTGCCGAAAAAAGTCACACCGCTCCCCCTGGTCGTTGGGCGCATAAACCGCAACGACCCGAAACGAACCACTTTTCACGGCAATATCGGCCACGATTAACCTGCCCTCGGCATCGGTATGCACAAGGTCCACCTTCGCATCAAGAGTACGTTTGACTAACAAAGAAACTCCTCTGGCCAACCGGTCCCCATATGCTGAATAGACGACAAAGTCATCCTCCAGCACACACGCATCGGAAGTGCAAACAAAGTGGGTCTCTTCGATCGCGGCAACATCTACACCGAAGGACAGGAGATCCCGAAGCAGGCGGGCAGCCTTACCCCGATTTCTCAAGCCCTTCACATTCAAACTGGCTATCTTTATTTCCATTTTCTAGGCCTGCAAATATAAAAAAGAATTAGTGCAAAAACCTTAGACACATACGGGGCGGAAATCTGAGCTGGACAGGACCCCGACGGATTGCCCCAGGCTCCCTACTCCCAACTCTGACGTAATGCGTCCATCCAGGGCAATACCGCCAACGTCCATGGGGTATATTAGTTTGATCGCTCTATATAATGAGGGATGGATCAAAACGGGGACCCTCCCTGCACAAAATTGTCGCAATCTTCTTATACTGGGGTCCTCCATATCGAACATTCTGATGTTCGGGAAGGCCTCTTTAGCTTCAAACAAATGACTCCACACACGCAAGTAAGCCCCCGTGTCTCTTACGCAGGTTATCACTCCTGGCGCCTTAGGAAAGTTACGAGGGTCTTCTGTTGACTTCCCGTCAACCTCGTTCATTTGGAAAAGGAGCCCCGACAGTGCTTTTCTTTGCTTGGTGAGCCCGTTCTTGTAGACTTCTTTGTCTACATGACAAATTGATTCGGGCCCTTCGAAAAGTTTCTTTTTCTTCTTTTTCTTCTCCCTTGAAGGATGGGGAGGGGAAGAAGTGGATGTATGGGGTGGTGTATTTAGAGAACTGGGGGAAGAAGTAGAGGGAGTGGGGGATGGAGTACGTGTATGGGAGGAAGGGAGACTCCTATCTCTAGGGGAAACAGATTGTCTTATGGGCGATGCAGGGAAGGAGTGCCGCCTGGTTCTGTCCATGCTACACTCTGCCCTGCTACGTCCAGAGGTACCTTTTTCTTGCTCTTCAGAGTCTTCCTCCCTACTTCTTTTTAAAGACGAAGCTCGTGGTGGAGGCATACTTTCTACCTCCATTGGTGCTTCCTGCTGCTGCTCCATCTGTGGATGCTCTTGCTGCTTCTTGGTTTTCTGCTGTGACCGCTGCTGTTGAGGTTGCTGTTGCTTCTTCTGTCGTTGCTGTTGAGGTTGTTCAGGTTGCTTCTGCTGTTCTATTTGCTTCTGTTGCAGTTTAGGTTGATCCTCGGGCCGCTTGTTTTGGCCTTCTTTGGGTTGCTTTTTCAATTCCCCTTCCGTCTGCCTTTTGGGGGGAATCTCCTTCTGGGGTGGAGCCGGCGCACTTTGGGGCTTCCGCCTTTTAGTGACTTCCTTCCACTCGCCTTCCGGATTCGGGGTTTCCTTCTCTGGGGTACTGGTTTTTGCTGCAGGTGCTGGAGGTGGTGGGGCTGGTGTCTTCTCTTTCTTAGGGCACGCCTTTGCCATGTGTCCTGCCTCTCCGCATGACCAACAGAACGGCTTTCTGCCCTCCACCACTACCAACATCCTTCTGTTGCGGCAGATTAATACGTTTGGGATGTTCTGGAATCCTTCTCTGTCCAATGTGATGTGGATTTCGAAATCTCCCGTCTCGATTCCTGCCTTACTGCTGATGGCCTTCACTTCGTTAACTTCTCCGAATTCGGCGAAGAAGGCCCCGAGTCTGTCACCGGAAATGTCTATGGGCACCCCATGAACCATCACCTTTGTTCGACGGGTGCCCATATACTCGGTTTGTAGTCTTAAAGACTTTGTATTCAAGACACTGCCGGCTAATTTCTTGGCTTGTTCTTCTGTGTGTAGGAGGAGGTCCCATAGAGCATTTGTTCTTCGTGCTAAAATTTTCGGACAAATGCCTAACGCCTTCAGGGCCTCCTCCATACCCTCCCTGCTCACTCCAACCAGCTTATGAGTCCTGACATCCGAGGTGAGCAAAGAAATGGTACGAGGTTTCACCTCCTCGAATGCCTCGGTGATGGTCAAGAATTCATTTCCACTGAAAGTTTCTTGGAGACGAATTCTTTCGTTTGCGTAAAATACGCCATCCTTTTTTAGCGGGCTATTTTGGCTCCAGGCCGTTTTTTCAGCTGACACCGGTATTGTTATCGGTGTAGCTGGAGTGTCAATGTTTTTCTCAGCCATTTTGGTGAACAAAGTTCACCGCGGCTGACTATAATTTCTTTTCTCACACTTTTTTTTTTTTTTTAAGCAGAAATTTTTAACAAATAAATAAAACCAAATAAAAAAGGTCGGACCGAAATCCGGGAAAAATAAATAAAACCAACAATGAACAGTAAACGAAAAAGAACAGAATCAAATAAAAGTCGGGGAGGGTAACAGCAAAATAAAAGAAATAAAAAACTAAACAAATATCAAACTGAAAAAAGAAAGTGTTCAAAAAAAGAAAGAAAGGGTTCAAAAATGCGTACAAATTAAAAAAAACGGAAAGAAAGGGTTCAAAAAATGCGTGCAAATTTAAAAAAATGTAACTTTCCAACTTAGCTTATAGCTGGTCCAAAAAACACGTAAGACGAACAGAAAATCTCGTGATTTCTTCTCAGGATTTATTCGTATAAAATACAAATTGTGGCACGTGGCCTAGAGAGGGGGAGGGGTAAGGCTGGTCTTGACTAACTATCCTATACCTAGCTAATCAGATTCGTGACCCATTCATACATTACAATTGACGCATTCACCACAAGAATTCGTCCATCACCATTCGATCCTCCGAACACCATAATACCACATCCACACCAGGGGGGACCTACAAAAAAGCGCCCCATTTAATGATAATGAAAATACATAAAAATATCGTCGTGAGCGGATGAAAGGGGAGGGAGATGAACCCCATAACAAACTAAAATTTCAACAAAATCTTAAACTAAAACATAATTGATGTTAGTAGGGCCCGTCCAACCCTCAAAATAGAGAGGCCGCTGTATTCTGGCCAGAGGACAAAATCAAGAGGCACTCTCGCTAAGGGAGTGGGAAAGAGATAAAATAACTGGGACGTGGGGAAGTAAAAGGCTGATCCAGTTGAGATGAAAAGGAGGCCAAAACAAACTGGGGAGGTTGGGAATCTCGACTTGGATCATAACTAAAATGAAGGCCGGGAAACAGGCCGGGAACAACAGTTACTCATATTAACTAGGTACACTTAAGCATGTCTAACCTAACAGAGGGGAGGGTTCCACAGGAAACCACCCCGATGTGACTTTGGTTGACCTAGAAAAGAAAATCAAGGCTAACCCCGTTCAAACGAACCAAGCTCGCCTCTTTTACCCACCTTTCAGTGAAGACTGTCGAATGCAATCGTTTTCTATCAGTTCTAATCTTCATCTTGAGCTGATGCTCAAAGAATCGGATCAGATCCTGATGCGAAAGACTATTGCCTCGCAAGACCTCCTCCATTCGCGTCGTCCATATCACCATTCGAGCCGTGGCTAGCAGCGTTAGAAACACCATTCGTTTCACCCCGGAATACGGGGGCGACACATTGTCACACGCGTATGCGCGATCAATGGACACGAGTTCTTCGGGAGCGAGACGAGCCGTCAGCTCGCCGACATGGTCCCATAAGGGGCGGACCCGGGGGCAATGGTAGAAGGCGTGCGCAGCCGTTTCCTCTAAGCCAAGGCCACACCGATCACAGTCTGGCAAATCCGCCAAGCCCCATATGAAAGCCATGTCGTTGAGAGGCAGCCGATTCCGAGCCAATCGCCAGGTAAGCGAAAACTCAGGGTTACTGAGATAATCCGCCGCTGGCGCCCAAGACCAGTAGGAGCGATACTGCTCCTCCGAACAGTCGAGCGTATCACGTAGAGAATCCTTCGCGCGACCCTCCACTAATTCCCGATAGAAGACCTTCCTAGGCCGTGAAAGGTCACTGGACCGCGGAATAGCCCTCAAGGCTGACCGACACTCGCTGAGGAAAAGCGATTCATCTCGAGACTTACAATGGCGCTCAGCCTTCGAGATGGGGGGATTGATGGTAAGGCTAGGGAAGGCGTCCCTAACAATCCCCTCCAGAATCGGATCTCCTCTAGTCAATGCGCGGCGTAGGAAAGCCAAGCGAGAGGCACGGATGTGACTCTCCAAGTGTGGCATTCCCAGCCCCCCATGACACGGACGTTTGGTGCAGACTCGTCTGTCGACCCTGTTGGCGCGTCCCCTCCACAAAATGGAGGATAGCGCCTGCTCGAGCGCCGTCATCTGGGCCTCACAGAGAGGAAGTACTGACAATCGATAAAGAATCAGGGGGAAAATGTATGCAACACACACCTCCGCCCTGCCCTTTACGGACAACCTCCGTCGATTCCAAGTCTTACCGGCAGAAACGACCTTTGCTAGTACTTCAGACCAGTTTTTCTTCAGCTGGAGGTCGGGTCCAAACCACACTCCAAGAATGCGGACAGGACCGTCCGTCCAACCGAAGCGGCCCGGAAGATCACGCCCCTTCCAGGCACCTAACCGCAAGCCGGAAGACTTGTCGCGGTTTATCTTGGCCCCTGTCACCTTCTCGTACCGATCAAGCGCCTTCTGCACCGCCTCAATGTCGTTAAGGGACGACACGAAAGCAGATACGTCATCGGCGTACGCGGAAACCCTGGCTCGAGACCCTCCAGGAACGGCGATCCCGCGTAGGGCCGGACTGCACGCCTCGTCCTTCAGCCGGCGCAGGAGAGGCTCCAACGCCAAAGCGTAAAGGAGAGGCGACAGCGGACAACCCTGACGAACCGACCTCGACAGAACAAAAGCGCCCGACAACTTTCCGTTCACCTGTACCACAGCACTGGGGGAGCGATACAGGAGGCTAATCCAGCGGCAGAAGTCGGGTGCGAATCCGGCGGCCTGCAGGACAGTAGCAAGGTAGCGATGGTCGACCCTATCAAATGCCTTGGACTGATCCAAATTGATCAGCGCGGCTTCTTCGTCGTCTTTTACGCCCTCTACGATCGTGCGGATCAAATGCAGGTTGCTCTGAATTGTTCGGCCCCTCACAGAACAAGTCTGCTCAGGTCCCAACAGAGACTCGGCAACTGACTGCAAACGCTCCTGCAGGATCTTGGCCATAATCTTTAACTCTGTGTTTAGCAGAGTTATGGGCCTATAATCATCTAGTTTCCCCCCAACACCCTTGCCCTTTTTCAACAGAGTGATCACACCCCTGGAAATGCGATTGGGGATGGACCCCGACCGAAACCAGTTGTTGAACACTGCTGTCAAAATCGGAACAAAGATGTGCGACAGCCTCAAGTACAATTCATAGGGCAAACCATCCAGACCGGGCGACTTGCCTCTGCCGACCCTCTTCAGTGCCTCATAGACTTCGCCCTCCGTGATCTCTCCCTCGCAGCTAGCCGCTTCAGTCGGCGCAAGCCGAGGAAAGTCAGCCAAATAGCTGCGAAACTCCTCCTCACGGAGACCAGGCTCCTTGGTAAAGCGGCTCTCGAAATGCCGCCGAAACGCCTCGCACATGTCGTCAGTCGACCGCAGAGTACGCCCCTCCGGGGTTTCGACTTGACGAACGTAACGATCACCACCTCGACGGATTTCTTCCCGACGCAGATCTGCGCCCAGGTTCACAGCTTCGTTAGACATCTTACTTAACTTATGCCTAATTACCTGACCCATGTAACGATCGCTATTCGACCGCTGCAGGGCCTCCCTAGCTAGAGCTATCTCTAGGGGATCCCCCCCAGCCTCCGCCCGGGAAAAATTAGCCTTAAGTGTCTTCACCTTCTCAGCCTTATCTAGAGCGAGCCGTTTGCTGAAATCGGTGGTGAAAGACCTAATTCTATCTTTCAATTTTTCCCACCACCTATTCCCGATAACCGCCCCCACTAGCTCCCGCTGCACTAATTTAATTAGCTGCTCCCGGAAGTCCCGCCTGTCCAGTAAGGACAGATTGAACTTCCAGTAACCAGCCATTCTAGGCCTATGTTCTAACGCCACACGGGCACAAACGAGTTTGTGGTCCGTGTAGCCTACCCAGTGGAACGTGGGACAATCTAACAGGTCTATGTCGGCCCTACGAACTAACATTCTGTCAAGGTAGCTAACTACCTTGTCAGACGGCCAATTATGCGCCCACGTCCACATTTTCCCACTGGGATGATCGACCCGGTATCTATCGACGAGACCATAATCGCCGATCAGATCGACCAGGCTGCGATCGCCCCTTCTCCCGCTAGCGCCCCGCCCCCTGTCTAACTTGGGGTCCAGGATGGCATTCCAGTCCCCCATTAGAACTAGGCGCGAAGAATCGACCAGGAACGGCCCTAACTGCCGAAAAAAGTCACACCGCTCCCCCTGGTCGTTGGGCGCATAAACCGCAACGACCCGAAACGAACCACTTTTCACGGCAATATCGGCCACGATTAACCTGCCCTCGGCATCGGTATGCACAAGGTCCACCTTCGCATCAAGAGTACGTTTGACTAACAAAGAAACTCCTCTGGCCAACCGGTCCCCATATGCTGAATAGACGACAAAG
Organism: Acanthosepion esculentum; assembly: GCA_964036315.1. Taxonomy (NCBI): domain Eukaryota; kingdom Metazoa; phylum Mollusca; class Cephalopoda; order Sepiida; family Sepiidae; genus Acanthosepion; species Acanthosepion esculentum. Next base: position 49,712,573 of record OZ038494.1, read on the forward strand.
TCATCCTCCAGCACACACGCATCGGAAGTGCAAACAAAGTGGGTCTCTTCGATCGCGGCAACATCTACACCGAAGGACAGGAGATCCCGAAGCAGGCGGGCAGCCTTACCCCGATTTCTCAAGCCCTTCACATTCAAACTGGCTATCTTTATTTCCATTTTCTAGGCCTGCAAATATAAAAAAGAATTAGTGCAAAAACCTTAGACACATACGGGGCGGAAATCTGAGCTGGACAGGACCCCGACGGATTGCCCCAGGCTCCCTACTCCCAACTCTGACGTAATGCGTCCATCCAGGGCAATACCGCCAACGTCCATGGGGTATATTAGTTTGATCGCTCTATATAATGAGGGATGGATCAAAACGGGGACCCTCCCTGCACAAAATTGTCGCAATCTTCTTATACTGGGGTCCTCCATATCGAACATTCTGATGTTCGGGAAGGCCTCTTTAGCTTCAAACAAATGACTCCACACACGCAAGTAAGCCCCCGTGTCTCTTACGCAGGTTATCACTCCTGGCGCCTTAGGAAAGTTACGAGGGTCTTCTGTTGACTTCCCGTCAACCTCGTTCATTTGGAAAAGGAGCCCCGACAGTGCTTTCCTTTGCTTGGTGAGCCCGTTCTTGTAGACTTCTTTGTCTACATGACAAATTGATTCGGGCCCTTCGAAAAGTTTCTTTTTCTTCTTTTTCTTCTCCCTTGAAGGATGGGGAGGGGAAGAAGTGGATGTATGGGGTGGTGTATTTAGAGAACTGGGGGAAGAAGTAGAGGGAGTGGGGGATGGAGTACGTGTATGGGAGGAAGGGAGACTCCTATCTCTAGGGGAAACAGATTGTCTTATGGGCGATGCAGGGAAGGAGTGCCGCCTGGTTCTGTCCATGCTACACTCTGCCCTGCTACGTCCAGAGGTACCTTTTTCTTGCTCTTCAGAGTCTTCCTCCCTACTTCTTTTTAAAGACGAAGCTCGTGGTGGAGGCATACTTTCTACCTCCATTGGTGCTTCCTGCTGCTGCTCCATCTGTGGATGCTCTTGCTGCTTCTTGGTTTTCTGCTGTGACCGCTGCTGTTGAGGTTGCTGTTGCTTCTTCTGTCGTTGCTGTTGAGGTTGTTCAGGTTGCTTCTGCTGTTCTATTTGCTTCTGTTGCAGTTTAGGTTGATCCTCGGGCCGCTTGTTTTGGCCTTCTTTGGGTTGCTTTTTCAATTCCCCTTCCGTCTGCCTTTTGGGGGGAATCTCCTTCTGGGGTGGAGCCGGCGCACTTTGGGGCTTCCGCCTTTTAGTGACTTCCTTCCACTCGCCTTCCGGATTCGGGGTTTCCTTCTCTGGGGTACTGGTTTTTGCTGCAGGTGCTGGAGGTGGTGGGGCTGGTGTCTTCTCTTTCTTAGGGCACGCCTTTGCCATGTGTCCTGCCTCTCCGCATGACCAACAGAACGGCTTTCTGCCCTCCACCACTACCAACATCCTTCTGTTGCGGCAGATTAATACGTTTGGGATGTTCTGGAATCCTTCTCTGTCCAATGTGATGTGGATTTCGAAATCTCCCGTCTCGATTCCTGCCTTACTGCTGATGGCCTTCACTTCGTTAACTTCTCCGAATTCGGCGAAGAAGGCCCCGAGTCTGTCACCGGAAATGTCTATGGGCACCCCATGAACCATCACCTTTGTTCGACGGGTGCCCATATACTCGGTTTGTAGTCTTAAAGACTTTGTATTCAAGACACTGCCGGCTAATTTCTTGGCTTGTTCTTCTGTGTGTAGGAGGAGGTCCCATAGAGCATTTGTTCTTCGTGCTAAAATTTTCGGACAAATGCCTAACGCCTTCAGGGCCTCCTCCATACCCTCCCTGCTCACTCCAACCAGCTTATGAGTCCTGACATCCGAGGTGAGCAAAGAAATGGTACGAGGTTTCACCTCCTCGAATGCCTCGGTGATGGTCAAGAATTCATTTCCACTGAAAGTTTCTTGGAGACGAATTCTTTCGTTTGCGTAAAATACGCCATCCTTTTTTAGCGGGCTATTTTGGCTCCAGGCCGTTTTTTCAGCTGACACCGGTATTGTTATCGGTGTAGCTGGAGTGTCAATGTTTTTCTCAGCCATTTTGGTGAACAAAGTTCACCGCGGCTGACTATAATTTCTTTTCTCACACTTTTTTTTTTTTTTTAAGCAGAAATTTTTAACAAATAAATAAAACCAAATAAAAAAGGTCGGACCGAAATCCGGGAAAAATAAATAAAACCAACAATGAACAGTAAACGAAAAAGAACAGAATCAAATAAAAGTCGGGGAGGGTAACAGCAAAATAAAAGAAATAAAAAACTAAACAAATATCAAACTGAAAAAAGAAAGTGTTCAAAAAAAGAAAGAAAGGGTTCAAAAATGCGTACAAATTAAAAAAAAACGGAAAGAAAGGGTTCAAAAAATGCGTGCAAATTTAAAAAAATGTAACTTTCCAACTTAGCTTATAGCTGGTCCAAAAAACACGTAAGACGAACAGAAAATCTCGTGATTTCTTCTCAGGATTTATTCGTATAAAATACAAATTGTGGCACAAGGCCTAAAAAGGGGAGGGGTAAGGCTGGTCTTAACTAACTATCCTATACCTAGCTAATCAGATTCGTGACCCATTCATACATTACAATTGACGCAATCACCACAAGAATTCGTCCATCATCTTTCAATCCTCCGTACACCATAATACCACATCCTCACCAGGGGGGACCTAAAAAAAACGCGCCCCATAACATAAAAATTTAATGATAATAAAAATACATAAAAATATAATCATGAACAGATGAAAGGGGGGGAGATGAACCCCATAACAAACTAAAATTTCAACAAAATCTTAAACTAAAACATAATTGATGTTAGTAGGGCCCGTCCAACCCTCAAAATAGAGAGGCCGCTGTATTCTGGCCATAGGACAAAATCAAGAGGCACTCTCGCTAAGGGAGTGGGAAAGAGATAAAATAACTGGGACGTGGGGAAGTAAAAGGCTGATCCAGTTGAGATGAAAAGGAGGCCAAAACAAACTGGGGAGGTTGGGAATCTCGACTTGGATCATAACTAAAATGAAGGCCGGGAAACAGGCCGGGAACAACAGTTACTCATATTAACTAGGTACACTTAAGCATGTCTAACCTAACAGAGGGGAGGGTTCCACAGGAAACCACCCCGATGTGACTTTGGTTGACCTAGAAAAGAAAATCAAGGCTAACCCCGTTCAAACGAACCAAGCTCGCCTCTTTTACCCACCTTTCAGTGAAGACTGTCGAATGCAATCGTTTTCTATCAGTTCTAATCTTCATCTTGAGCTGATGCTCAAAGAATCGGATCAGATCCTGATGCGAAAGACTATTGCCTCGCAAGACCTCCTCCATTCGCGTCGTCCATATCACCATTCGAGCCGTGGCTAGCAGCGTTAGAAACACCATTCGTTTCACCCCGGAATACGGGGGCGACACATTGTCACACGCGTATGCGCGATCAATGGACACGAGTTCTTCGGGAGCGAGACGAGCCGTCAGCTCGCCGACATGGTCCCATAAGGGGCGGACCCGGGGGCAATGGTAGAAGGCGTGCGCAGCCGTTTCCTCTAAGCCAAGGCCACACCGATCACAGTCTGGCAAATCCGCCAAGCCCCATATGAAAGCCATGTCGTTGAGAGGCAGCCGATTCCGAGCCAATCGCCAGGTAAGCGAAAACTCAGGGTTACTGAGATAATCCGCCGCTGGCGCCCAAGACCAGTAGGAGCGATACTGCTCCTCCGAACAGTCGAGCGTATCACGTAGAGAATCCTTCGCGCGACCCTCCACTAATTCCCGATAGAAGACCTTCCTAGGCCGTGAAAGGTCACTGGACCGCGGAATAGCCCTCAAGGCTGACCGACACTCGCTGAGGAAAAGCGATTCATCTCGAGACTTACAATGGCGCTCAGCCTTCGAGATGGGGGGATTGATGGTAAGGCTAGGGAAGGCGTCCCTAACAATCCCCTCCAGAATCGGATCTCCTCTAGTCAATGCGCGGCGTAGGAAAGCCAAGCGAGAGGCACGGATGTGACTCTCCAAGTGTGGCATTCCCAGCCCCCCATGACACGGACGTTTGGTGCAGACTCGTCTGTCGACCCTGTTGGCGCGTCCCCTCCACAAAATGGAGGATAGCGCCTGCTCGAGCGCCGTCATCTGGGCCTCACAGAGAGGAAGTACTGACAATCGATAAAGAATCAGGGGGAAAATGTATGTAACACACACCTCCGCCCTGCCCTTTACGGACAACCTCCGTCGATTCCAAGTCTTACCGGCAGAAACGACCTTTGCTAGTACTTCAGACCAATTTTTCTTCAGCTGGAGGTCGGGTCCAAACCACACTCCAAGAATGCGGACAGGACCGTCCGTCCAACCGAAGCGGCCCGGAAGATCACGCCCCTTCCAGGCACCTAACCGCAAGCCGGAAGACTTGTCGCGGTTTATCTTGGCCCCTGTCACCTTCTCGTACCGATCAAGCGCCTTCTGCACCGCCTCAATGTCGTTAAGGGACGACACGAAAGCAGATACGTCATCGGCGTACGCGGAAACCCTGGCTCGAGACCCTCCAGGAACGGCGATCCCGCGTAGGGCCGGACTGCACGCCTCGTCCTTCAGCCGGCGCAGGAGAGGCTCCAACGCCAAAGCGTAAAGGAGAGGCGACAGCGGACAACCCTGACGAACCGACCTCGACAGAACAAAAGCGCCCGACAACTTTCCGTTCACCTGTACCACAGCACTGGGGGAGCGATACAGGAGGCTAACCCAGCGGCAGAAGTCGGGTGCGAATCCGGCGGCCTGCAGGACAGTAGCAAGGTAGCGATGGTCGACCCTATCAAATGCCTTGGACTGATCCAAATTGATCAGCGCGGCTTCTTCGTCGTCTTTTACGCCCTCTACGATCGTGCGGATCAAATGCAGGTTGCTCTGAATTGTTCGGCCCCTCACAGAACAAGTCTGCTCAGGTCCCAACAGAGACTCGGCAACTGACTGCAAACGCTCCTGCAGGATCTTGGCCATAATCTTTAACTCTGTGTTTAGCAGAGTTATGGGCCTATAATCATCTAGTTTCCCCCCAACACCCTTGCCCTTTTTCAACAGAGTGATCACACCCCTGGAAATGCGATTGGGGATGGACCCCGACCGAAACCAGTTGTTGAACACTGCTGTCAAAATCGGAACAAAGATGTGCGACAGCCTCAAGTACAATTCATAGGGCAAACCATCCAGACCGGGCGACTTGCCTCTGCCGACCCTCTTCAGTGCCTCATAGACTTCGCCCTCCGTGATCTCTCCCTCGCAGCTAGCCGCTTCAGTCGGCGCAAGCCGAGGAAAGTCAGCCAAATAGCTGCGAAACTCCTCCTCACGGAGACCAGGCTCCTTGGTAAAGCGGCTCTCGAAATGCCGCCGAAACGCCTCGCACATGTCGTCAGTCGACCGCAGAGTACGCCCCTCCGGGGTTTCGACTTGACGAACGTAACGATCACCACCTCGACGGATTTCTTCCCGACGCAGATCTGCGCCCAGGTTCACAGCTTCGTTAGACATCTTACTTAACTTATGCCTAATTACCTGACCCATGTAACGATCGCTATTCGACCGCTGCAGGGCCTCCCTAGCTAGAGCTATCTCTAGGGGATCCCCCCCAGCCTCCGCCCGGGAAAAATTAGCCTTAAGTGTCTTCACCTTCTCAGCCTTATCTAGAGCGAGCCGTTTGCTGAAATCGGTGGTGAAAGACCTAATTCTATCTTTCAGTTTTTCCCACCACCTATTCCCGATAACCGCCCCCACTAGCTCCCGCTGCACTAATTTAATTAGCTGCTCCCGGAAGTCCCGCCTGTCCAGTAAGGACAGATTGAACTTCCAGTAACCAGCCATTCTAGGCCTATGTTCTAACGCCACACGGGCACAAACGAGTTTGTGGTCCGTGTAGCCTACCCAGTGGAACGTGGGACAATCTAACAGGTCTATGTCGGCCCTACGAACTAACATTCTGTCAAGGTAGCTAACTACCTTGTCAGACGGCCAATTATGCGCCCACGTCCACATTTTCCCACTGGGATGATCGACCCGGTATCTATCGACGAGACCATAATCGCCGATCAGATCGACCAGGCTGCGATCGCCCCTTCTCCCGCTAGCGCCCCGCCCCCTGTCTAACTTGGGGTCCAGGATGGCATTCCAGTCCCCCATTAGAACTAGGCGCGAAGAATCGACTAGGAACGGCCCTAACTGCCGAAAAAAGTCACACCGCTCCCCCTGGTCGTTGGGCGCATAAACCGCAACGACCCGAAACGAACCACTTTTCACGGCAATATCGGCCACGATTAACCTGCCCTCGGCATCGGTATGCACAAGGTCCACCTTCGCATCAAGAGTACGTTTGACTAACAAAGAAACTCCTCTGGCCAACCGGTCCCCATATGCTGAATAGACGACAAAGTCATCCTCCAGCACACACGCATCGGAAGTGCAAACAAAGTGGGTCTCTTCGATCGCGGCAACATCTACACCGAAGGACAGGAGATCCCGACGCAGGCGGGCAGCCTTACCCCGATTTCTCAAGCCCTTCACATTCAAACTGGCTATCTTTATTTCCATTTTCTAGGCCTGCAAATATAAAAAAGAATTAGTGCAAAAACCTTAAACACATACGGGGCGGAAATCTGAGCTGGACAGGACCCCGACGGATTGCCCCAGGCTTCCTACTCCCAACTCTGACGTAATGCGTCCATCCAGGGCAATACCGCCAACGTCCATGGGGTATATTAGTTTGATCGCTCTATATAATGAGGGATGGATCAAAACGGGGACCCTCCCTGCACAAAATTGTCGCAATCTTCTTATACTGGGGTCCTCCATATCGAACATTCTGATGTTCGGGAAGGCCTCTTTAGCTTCAAACAAATGACTCCACACACGCAAGTAAGCCCCCGTGTCCCTTACGCAGGTTATCACTCCTGGCGCCTTAGGAAAGTTACGAGGGTCTTCTGTTGACTTCCCGTCAACCTCGTTCATTTGGAAAAGGAGCCCCGACAGTGCTTTTCTTTGCTTGGTGAGCCCGTTCTTGTAGACTTCTTTGTCTACATGACAAATTGATTCGGGCCCTTCGAAAAGTTTCTTTTTCTTCTTTTTCTTCTCCCTTGAAGGATGGGGAGGGGAAGAAGTGGATGTATGGGGTGGTGTATTTAGAGAACTGGGGGAAGAAGTAGAGGGAGAGGGGGATGGAGTACGTGTATGGGAGGAAGGGAGACTCCTATCTCTAGGGGAAACAGATTGTCTTATGGGCGATGCAGGGAAGGAGTGCCGCCTGGTTCTGTCCATGCTACACTCTGCCCTGCTACGTCCAGAGGTACCTTTTTCTTGCTCTTCAGAGTCTTCCTCCCTACTTCTTTTTAAAGAGGAAGCTCGTGGTGGAGGCATACTTTCTACCTCCATTGGTGCTTCCTGCTGCTGCTCCATCTGTGGATGCTCTTGCTGCTTCTTGGTTTTCTGCTGTGACCGCTGCTGTTGAGGCTGCTGTTGCTTCTTCTGTCGTTGCTGTTGAGGTTGTTCAGGTTGCTTCTGCTGTTGAGGCTGCTGTTCTATTTGCTTCTGTTGCAGTTTAGGTTGATCCTCGGGCCGCTTGTTTTGGCCTTCTTTGGGTAGCTTTTTAAATTCCCCTTCCGTCTGCCTTTTGGGGGGAATCTCCTTCTGGGGTGGAGCCGGCGCACTTTGGGGCTTCCGCCTTTTAGTGACTTCCTTCCACTCGCCTTCCGGATTCGGGGTTTCCTTCTCTGGGATACTGGTTTTTGCTGCAGGTGCTGGAGGTGGTGGGGCTGGTGTCTTCTCTTTCTTAGGGCACGCCTTTGCCATGTGTCCTGCCTCTCCGCATGACCAACAGAACGGCTTTCTGCCCTCCACCACTACCAACATCCTTCTGTTGCGGCAGATTAATACGTTTGGGATGTTCTGGAATCCTTCTCTGTCCAATGTGATGTGGATTTCGAAATCTCCCGTCTCGATTCCTGCCTTACTGCTGATGGCCTTCACTTCGTTAACTTCTCCGAATTCGGCGAAGAAGGCCCCGAGTCTGTCACCGGAAATGTCTATGGGCACCCCATGAACCATCACCTTTGTTCGACGGGTGCCCATATACTCGGTTTGTAGTCTTAAAGACTTTGTATTCAAGACACTGCCGGCTAATTTCTTGGCTTGTTCTTCTGTGTGTAGGAGGAGGTCCCATAGAGCATTTGTTCTTCGTGCTAAAATTTTCGGACAAATGCCTAACGCCTTCAGGGCCTCCTCCATACCCTCCCTGCTCACTCCAACCAGCTTATGAGTCCTGACATCCGAGGTGAGCAAAGAAATGGTACGAGGTTTCACCTCCTCGAATGCCTCGGTGATTGTTAAGAATTCATTGCCACTGAAGGTTTCTTGGAGACGAATTCTTTCGTTTGCGTAAAATACGCCATCCTTTTTTAGCGGGCTATTTTGGCTCCAGGCCGTTTTTTCAGCTGACACCGGTATTGTTAACGGTGTAGCTGGAGTGTCAATGTTTTTCTCAGCCATTTTTGGCGAACAAAGTTCACCGCGGCTGACTATAATTTCTTTTCTCACACTTTTTTTTTTTTTTTTTTTAAGCAGAAATTTTTAACAAATAAATAAAACCAAATAAAAAAGGTCGGACCGAAATCCGGGAAAAATAAATAAAACCAACAATGAACAGTAAACGAAAAAGAACAGAATCAAATAAAAGTCGGGGAGGGTAACAGCAAAATAAAAGAAATAAAAAACTAAACAAATATCAAACTGAAAAAAGAAAGTGTTCAAAAAAGAAAGAAAGAAAGGGTTCAAAAATGCGTACAAATTAAAAAAAAAAACGGAAAGAAAGGGTTCACAAAATGCGTGCAAATTTTTAAAAAATGTAACTTTCCAACTTAGCTTATAGCTGGTCCAAAAAACACGTAAGACGAACAGAAAATCTCGTGATTTCTTCTCAGGATTTATTCGTATAAAATACAAATTGTGGCACGTGGCCTAGAGAGGGGGAGGGGTAAGGCTGGTCTTGACTAACTATCCTATACCTAGCTAATCAGATTCGTGACCCATTCATACATTACAATTGACGCATTCACCACAAGAATTCGTCCATCACCATTCGATCCTCCGAACACCATAATACCACATCCACACCAGGGGGGACCTACAAAAAAGCGCCCCATTTAATGATAATGAAAATACATAAAAATATCGTCGTGAGCGGATGAAAGGGGAGGGAGATGAACCCCATAACAAACTAAAATTTCAACAAAATCTTAAACTAAAACATAATTGATGTTAGTAGGGCCCGTCCAACCCTCAAAATAGAGAGGCCGCTGTATTCTGGCCAGAGGACAAAATCAAGAGGCACTCTCGCTAAGGGAGTGGGAAAGAGATAAAATAACTGGGACGTGGGGAAGTAAAAGGCTGATCCAGTTGAGATGAAAAGGAGGCCAAAACAAACTGGGGAGGTTGGGAATCTCGACTTGGATCATAACTAAAATGAAGGCCGGGAAACAGGCCGGGAACAACAGTTACTCATATTAACTAGGTACACTTAAGCATGTCTAACCTAACAGAGGGGAGGGTTCCACAGGAAACCACCCCGATGTGACTTTGGTTGACCTAGAAAAGAAAATCAAGGCTAACCCCGTTCAAACGAACCAAGCTCGCCTCTTTTACCCACCTTTCAGTGAAGACTGTCGAATGCAATCGTTTTCTATCAGTTCTAATCTTCATCTTGAGCTGATGCTCAAAGAATCGGATCAGATCCTGATGCGAAAGACTATTGCCTCGCAAGACCTCCTCCATTCGCGTCGTCCATATCACCATTCGAGCCGTGGCTAGCAGCGTTAGAAACACCATTCGTTTCACCCCGGAATACGGGGGCGACACATTGTCACACGCGTATGCGCGATCAATGGACACGAGTTCTTCGGGAGCGAGACGAGCCGTCAGCTCGCCGACATGGTCCCATAAGGGGCGGACCCGGGGGCAATGGTAGAAGGCGTGCGCAGCCGTTTCCTCTAAGCCAAGGCCACACCGATCACAGTCTGGCAAATCCGCCAAGCCCCATATGAAAGCCATGTCGTTGAGAGGCAGCCGATTCCGAGCCAATCGCCAGGTAAGCGAAAACTCAGGGTTACTGAGATAATCCGCCGCTGGCGCCCAAGACCAGTAGGAGCGATACTGCTCCTCCGAACAGTCGAGCGTATCACGTAGAGAATCCTTCGCGCGACCCTCCACTAATTCCCGATAGAAGACCTTCCTAGGCCGTGAAAGGTCACTGGACCGCGGAATAGCCCTCAAGGCTGACCGACACTCGCTGAGGAAAAGCGATTCATCTCGAGACTTACAATGGCGCTCAGCCTTCGAGATGGGGGGATTGATGGTAAGGCTAGGGAAGGCGTCCCTAACAATCCCCTCCAGAATCGGATCTCCTCTAGTCAATGCGCGGCGTAGGAAAGCCAAGCGAGAGGCACGGATGTGACTCTCCAAGTGTGGCATTCCCAGCCCCCCATGACACGGACGTTTGGTGCAGACTCGTCTGTCGACCCTGTTGGCGCGTCCCCTCCACAAAATGGAGGATAGCGCCTGCTCGAGCGCCGTCATCTGGGCCTCACAGAGAGGAAGTACTGACAATCGATAAAGAATCAGGGGGAAAATGTATGCAACACACACCTCCGCCCTGCCCTTTACGGACAACCTCCGTCGATTCCAAGTCTTACCGGCAGAAACGACCTTTGCTAGTACTTCAGACCAGTTTTTCTTCAGCTGGAGGTCGGGTCCAAACCACACTCCAAGAATGCGGACAGGACCGTCCGTCCAACCGAAGCGGCCCGGAAGATCACGCCCCTTCCAGGCACCTAACCGCAAGCCGGAAGACTTGTCGCGGTTTATCTTGGCCCCTGTCACCTTCTCGTACCGATCAAGCGCCTTCTGCACCGCCTCAATGTCGTTAAGGGACGACACGAAAGCAGATACGTCATCGGCGTACGCGGAAACCCTGGCTCGAGACCCTCCAGGAACGGCGATCCCGCGTAGGGCCGGACTGCACGCCTCGTCCTTCAGCCGGCGCAGGAGAGGCTCCAACGCCAAAGCGTAAAGGAGAGGCGACAGCGGACAACCCTGACGAACCGACCTCGACAGAACAAAAGCGCCCGACAACTTTCCGTTCACCTGTACCACAGCACTGGGGGAGCGATACAGGAGGCTAATCCAGCGGCAGAAGTCGGGTGCGAATCCGGCGGCCTGCAGGACAGTAGCAAGGTAGCGATGGTCGACCCTATCAAATGCCTTGGACTGATCCAAATTGATCAGCGCGGCTTCTTCGTCGTCTTTTACGCCCTCTACGATCGTGCGGATCAAATGCAGGTTGCTCTGAATTGTTCGGCCCCTCACAGAACAAGTCTGCTCAGGTCCCAACAGAGACTCGGCAACTGACTGCAAACGCTCCTGCAGGATCTTGGCCATAATCTTTAACTCTGTGTTTAGCAGAGTTATGGGCCTATAATCATCTAGTTTCCCCCCAACACCCTTGCCCTTTTTCAACAGAGTGATCACACCCCTGGAAATGCGATTGGGGATGGACCCCGACCGAAACCAGTTGTTGAACACTGCTGTCAAAATCGGAACAAAGATGTGCGACAGCCTCAAGTACAATTCATAGGGCAAACCATCCAGACCGGGCGACTTGCCTCTGCCGACCCTCTTCAGTGCCTCATAGACTTCGCCCTCCGTGATCTCTCCCTCGCAGCTAGCCGCTTCAGTCGGCGCAAGCCGAGGAAAGTCAGCCAAATAGCTGCGAAACTCCTCCTCACGGAGACCAGGCTCCTTGGTAAAGCGGCTCTCGAAATGCCGCCGAAACGCCTCGCACATGTCGTCAGTCGACCGCAGAGTACGCCCCTCCGGGGCCTCGACCCGACGAACGTAACGATCACCACCTCGACGGATTTCTTCCCGACGCAGATCTGCGCCCAGGTTCACAGCTTCGTTAGACATCTTACTTAACTTATGCCTAATTACCTGACCCATGTAACGATCGCTATTCGACCGCTGCAGGGCCTCCCTAGCTAGAGCTATCTCTAGGGGATCCCCCCCAGCCTCCGCCCGGGAAAAATTAGCCTTAAGTGTCTTCACCTTCTCAGCCTTATCTAGAGCGAGCCGTTTGCTGAAATCGGTGGTGAAAGACCTAATTCTATCTTTCAGTTTTTCCCACCACCTATTCCCGATAACCGCCCCCACTAGCTCCCGCTGCACTAATTTAATTAGCTGCTCCCGGAAGTCCCGCCTGTCCAGTAAGGACAGATTGAACTTCCAGTAACCAGCCATTCTAGGCCTATGTTCTAACGCCACACGGGCACAAACGAGTTTGTGGTCCGTGTAGCCTACCCAGTGGAACGTGGGACAATCTAACAGGTCTATGTCGGCCCTACGAACTAACATTCTGTCAAGGTATCTAACTACCTTGTCAGACGGCCAATTATGCGCCCACGTCCACATTTTCCCACTGGGATGATCGACCCGGTATCTATCGACGAGACCATAATCGCCGATCAGATCGACCAGGCTGCGATCGCCCCTTCTCCCGCTAGCGCCCCGCCCCCTGTCTAACTTGGGGTCCAGGATGGCATTCCAGTCCCCCATTAGAACTAGGCGCGAAGAATCGACTAGGAACGGCCCTAACTGCCGAAAAAAGTCACACCGCTCCCCCTGGTCGTTGGGCGCATAAACCGCAACGACCCGAAACGAACCACTTTTCACGGCAATATCGGCCACGATTAACCTGCCCTCGGCATCGGTATGCACAAGGTCCACCTTCGCATCAAGAGTACGTTTGACTAACAAAGAAACTCCTCTGGCCAACCGGTCCCCATATGCTGAATAGACGACAAAGTCATCCTCCAGCACACACGCATCGGAAGTGCAAACAAAGTGGGTCTCTTCGATCGCGGCAACATCTACACCGAAGGACAGGAGATCCCGAAGCAGGCGGGCAGCCTTACCCCGATTTCTCAAGCCCTTCACATTCAAACTGGCTATCTTTATTTCCATTTTCTAGGCCTGCAAATATAAAAAAGAATTAGTGCAAAAACCTTAGACACATACGGGGCGGAAATCTGAGCTGGACAGGACCCCGACGGATTGCCCCAGGCTCCCTACTCCCAACTCTGACGTAATGCGTCCATCCAGGGCAATACCGCCAACGTCCATGGGGTATATTAGTTTGATCGCTCTATATAATGAGGGATGGATCAAAACGGGGACCCTCCCTGCACAAAATTGTCGCAATCTTCTTATACTGGGGTCCTCCATATCGAACATTCTGATGTTCGGGAAGGCCTCTTTAGCTTCAAACAAATGACTCCACACACGCAAGTAAGCCCCCGTGTCCCTTACGCAGGTTATCACTCCTGGCGCCTTAGGAAAGTTACGAGGGTCTTCTGTTGACTTCCCGTCAACCTCGTTCATTTGGAAAAGGAGCCCCGACAGTGCTTTTCTTTGCTTGGTGAGCCCGTTCTTGTAGACTTCTTTGTCTACATGACAAATTGATTCGGGCCCTTCGAAAAGTTTCTTTTTCTTCTTTTTCTTCTCCCTTGAAGGATGGGGAGGGGAAGAAGTGGATGTATGGGGTGGTGTATTTAGAGAACTGGGGGAAGAAGTAGAGGGAGAGGGGGATGGAGTACGTGTATAGGAGGAAGGGAGACTCCTATCTCTAGGGGAAACAGCTTGTCTTATGGGCGATGCAGGGAAGGAGTGCCGCCTGGTTCTGTCCATGCTACACTCTGCCCTGCTACGTCCAGAGGTACCTTTTTCTTGCTCTTCAGAGTCTTCCTCCCTACTTCTTTTTAAAGAGGAAGCTCGTGGTGGAGGCATACTTTCTACCTCCATTGGTGCTTCCTGCTGCTGCTCCATCTGTGGATGCTCTTGCTGCTTCTTGGTTTTCTGCTGTGACCGCTGCTGTTGAGGCTGCTGTTGCTTCTTCTGTCGTTGCTGTTGAGGTTGTTCAGCTTGCTTCTGCTGTTGAGGCTGCTGTTCTATTTGCTTCTGTTGCAGTTTAGGTTGATCCTCGGGCCGCTTGTTTTGGCCTTCTTTGGGTTGCTTTTTAAATTCCCCTTCCGTCTGCCTTTTGGGGGGAATCTCCTTCTGGGGTGGAGCCGGCGCACTTTGGGGCTTCCGCCTTTTAGTGACTTCCTTCCACTCGCCTTCCGGATTCGGGGTTTCCTTCTCTGGGGTACTGGTTTTTGCTGCAGGTGCTGGAGGTGGTGGGGCTGGTGTCTTCTCTTTCTTAGGGCACGCCTTTGCCATGTGTCCTGCCTCTCCGCATGACCAACAGAACGGCTTTCTGCCCTCCACCACTACCAACATCCTTCTGTTGCGGCAGATTAATACGTTTGGGATGTTCTGGAATCCTTCTCTGTCCAATGTGATGTGGATTTCGAAATCTCCCGTCTCGATTCCTGCCTTACTGCTGATGGCCTTCACTTCGTTAACTTCTCCGAATTCGGCGAAGAAGGCCCCGAGTCTGTCACCGGAAATGTCTATGGGCACCCCATGAACCATCACCTTTGTTCGACGGGTGCCCATATACTCGGTTTGAAGTCTTAAAGACTTTGTATTCAAGACACTGCCGGCTAATTTCTTGGCTTGTTCTTCTGTGTGTAGGAGGAGGTCCCATAGAGCATTTGTTCTTCGTGCTAAAATTTTCGGACAAATGCCTAACGCCTTCAGGGCCTCCTCCATACCCTCCCTGCTCACTCCAACCAGCTTATGAGTCCTGACATCCGAAGTGAGCAAAGAAATGGTACGAGGTTTCACCTCCTCGAATGCCTCGGTGATTGTTAAGAATTCATTGCCACTGAAAGTTTCTTGGAGACGAATTCTTTCGTTTGCGTAAAATACGCCATCCTTTTTTAGCGGGCTATTTTGGCTCCAGGCCGTTTTTTCAGCTGACACCGGTATTGTTAACGGTGTAGCTGGAGTGTCAATGTTTTTCTCAGCCATTTTGGTGAACAAAGTTCACCGCGGCTGACTATAGTTCCTTTTCTCACACTTGTCTTTTTTTTTTTTTAAGCAGAAATTTTAACAAATAAATAAAACCAAATAAAAAAGGTCGGACCGAAATCCGGGAAAAATAAATAAAACCAACAATGAACAGTAAACGAAAAAGAACAGAATCAAATAAAAGTCGGGGAGGGTAACAGCAAAATAAAAGAAATAAAAAACTAAACAAATATCAAACTGAAAAAAGAAAGTGTTCAAAAAAAGAAAGAAAGGGTTCAAAAATGCGTACAAATTAAAAAAAAACGGAAAGAAAGGGTTCAAAAAATGCGTGCAAATTTAAAAAAATGTAACTTTCCAACTTAGCTTATAGCTGGTCCAAAAAACACGTAAGACGAACAGAAAATCTCGTGATTTCTTCTCAGGATTTATTCGTATAAAATACAAATTGTGGCACGTGGCCTAGAGAGGGGGGGGTAAGGCTGGTCTTGACTAACTATCCTATACCTAGCTAATCAGATTCGTGACCCATTCATACATTACAATTGACGCATTCACCACAAGAATTCGTCCATCACCATTCGATCCTCCGAACACCATAATACCACATCCACACCAGGGGGGACCTACAAAAAAGCGCCCCATTTAATGATAATGAAAATACATAAAAATATCGTCGTGAGCGGATGAAAGGGGAGGGAGATGAACCCCATAACAAACTAAAATTTCAACAAAATCTTAAACTAAAACATAATTGATGTTAGTAGGGCCCGTCCAACCCTCAAAATAGAGAGGCCGCTGTATTCTGGCCAGAGGACAAAATCAAGAGGCACTCTCGCTAAGGGAGTGGGAAAGAGATAAAATAACTGGGACGTGGGGAAGTAAAAGGCTGATCCAGTTGAGATGAAAAGGAGGCCAAAACAAACTGGGGAGGTTGGGAATCTCGACTTGGATCATAACTAAAATGAAGGCCGGGAAACAGGCCGGGAACAACAGTTACTCATATTAACTAGGTACACTTAAGCATGTCTAACCTAACAGAGGGGAGGGTTCCACAGGAAACCACCCCGATGTGACTTTGGTTGACCTAGAAAAGAAAATCAAGGCTAACCCCGTTCAAACGAACCAAGCTCGCCTCTTTTACCCACCTTTCAGTGAAGACTGTCGAATGCAATCGTTTTCTATCAGTTCTAATCTTCATCTTGAGCTGATGCTCAAAGAATCGGATCAGATCCTGATGCGAAAGACTATTGCCTCGCAAGACCTCCTCCATTCGCGTCGTCCATATCACCATTCGAGCCGTGGCTAGCAGCGTTAGAAACACCATTCGTTTCACCCCGGAATACGGGGGCGACACATTGTCACACGCGTATGCGCGATCAATGGACACGAGTTCTTCGGGAGCGAGACGAGCCGTCAGCTCGCCGACATGGTCCCATAAGGGGCGGACCCGGGGGCAATGGTAGAAGGCGTGCGCAGCCGTTTCCTCTAAGCCAAGGCCACACCGATCACAGTCTGGCAAATCCGCCAAGCCCCATATGAAAGCCATGTCGTTGAGAGGCAGCCGATTCCGAGCCAATCGCCAGGTAAGCGAAAACTCAGGGTTACTGAGATAATCCGCCGCTGGCGCCCAAGACCAGTAGGAGCGATACTGCTCCTCCGAACAGTCGAGCGTATCACGTAGAGAATCCTTCGCGCGACCCTCCACTAATTCCCGATAGAAGACCTTCCTAGGCCGTGAAAGGTC
Source organism: Acanthosepion esculentum (assembly GCA_964036315.1). NCBI lineage: Eukaryota > Metazoa > Mollusca > Cephalopoda > Sepiida > Sepiidae > Acanthosepion > Acanthosepion esculentum. The sequence continues at coordinate 49,729,360 of OZ038494.1, forward strand.
ACTGGACCGCGGAATAGCCCTCAAGGCTGACCGACACTCGCTGAGGAAAAGCGATTCATCTCGAGACTTACAATGGCGCTCAGCCTTCGAGATGGGGGGATTGATGGTAAGGCTAGGGAAGGCGTCCCTAACAATCCCCTCCAGAATCGGATCTCCTCTAGTCAATGCGCGGCGTAGGAAAGCCAAGCGAGAGGCACGGATGTGACTCTCCAAGTGTGGCATTCCCAGCCCCCCATGACACGGACGTTTGGTGCAGACTCGTCTGTCGACCCTGTTGGCGCGTCCCCTCCACAAAATGGAGGATAGCGCCTGCTCGAGCGCCGTCATCTGGGCCTCACAGAGAGGAAGTACTGACAATCGATAAAGAATCAGGGGGAAAATGTATGCAACACACACCTCCGCCCTGCCCTTTACGGACAACCTCCGTCGATTCCAAGTCTTACCGGCAGAAACGACCTTTGCTAGTACTTCAGACCAGTTTTTCTTCAGCTGGAGGTCGGGTCCAAACCACACTCCAAGAATGCGGACAGGACCGTCCGTCCAACCGAAGCGGCCCGGAAGATCACGCCCCTTCCAGGCACCTAACCGCAAGCCGGAAGACTTGTCGCGGTTTATCTTGGCCCCTGTCACCTTCTCGTACCGATCAAGCGCCTTCTGCACCGCCTCAATGTCGTTAAGGGACGACACGAAAGCAGATACGTCATCGGCGTACGCGGAAACCCTGGCTCGAGACCCTCCAGGAACGGCGATCCCGCGTAGGGCCGGACTGCACGCCTCGTCCTTCAGCCGGCGCAGGAGAGGCTCCAACGCCAAAGCGTAAAGGAGAGGCGACAGCGGACAACCCTGACGAACCGACCTCGACAGAACAAAAGCGCCCGACAACTTTCCGTTCACCTGTACCACAGCACTGGGGGAGCGATACAGGAGGCTAATCCAGCGGCAGAAGTCGGGTGCGAATCCGGCGGCCTGCAGGACAGTAGCAAGGTAGCGATGGTCGACCCTATCAAATGCCTTGGACTGATCCAAATTGATCAGCGCGGCTTCTTCGTCGTCTTTTACGCCCTCTACGATCGTGCGGATCAAATGCAGGTTGCTCTGAATTGTTCGGCCCCTCACAGAACAAGTCTGCTCAGGTCCCAACAGAGACTCGGCAACTGACTGCAAACGCTCCTGCAGGATCTTGGCCATAATCTTTAACTCTGTGTTTAGCAGAGTTATGGGCCTATAATCATCTAGTTTCCCCCCAACACCCTTGCCCTTTTTCAACAGAGTGATCACACCCCTGGAAATGCGATTGGGGATGGACCCCGACCGAAACCAGTTGTTGAACACTGCTGTCAAAATCGGAACAAAGATGTGCGACAGCCTCAAGTACAATTCATAGGGCAAACCATCCAGACCGGGCGACTTGCCTCTGCCGACCCTCTTCAGTGCCTCATAGACTTCGCCCTCCGTGATCTCTCCCTCGCAGCTAGCCGCTTCAGTCGGCGCAAGCCGAGGAAAGTCAGCCAAATAGCTGCGAAACTCCTCCTCACGGAGACCAGGCTCCTTGGTAAAGCGGCTCTCGAAATGCCGCCGAAACGCCTCGCACATGTCGTCAGTCGACCGCAGAGTACGCCCCTCCGGGGTTTCGACTTGACGAACGTAACGATCACCACCTCGACGGATTTCTTCCCGACGCAGATCTGCGCCCAGGTTCACAGCTTCGTTAGACATCTTACTTAACTTATGCCTAATTACCTGACCCATGTAACGATCGCTATTCGACCGCTGCAGGGCCTCCCTAGCTAGAGCTATCTCTAGGGGATCCCCCCCAGCCTCCGCCCGGGAAAAATTAGCCTTAAGTGTCTTCACCTTCTCAGCCTTATCTAGAGCGAGCCGTTTGCTGAAATCGGTGGTGAAAGACCTAATTCTATCTTTCAATTTTTCCCACCACCTATTCCCGATAACCGCCCCCACTAGCTCCCGCTGCACTAATTTAATTAGCTGCTCCCGGAAGTCCCGCCTGTCCAGTAAGGACAGATTGAACTTCCAGTAACCAGCCATTCTAGGCCTATGTTCTAACGCCACACGGGCACAAACGAGTTTGTGGTCCGTGTAGCCTACCCAGTGGAACGTGGGACAATCTAACAGGTCTATGTCGGCCCTACGAACTAACATTCTGTCAAGGTAGCTAACTACCTTGTCAGACGGCCAATTATGCGCCCACGTCCACATTTTCCCACTGGGATGATCGACCCGGTATCTATCGACGAGACCATAATCGCCGATCAGATCGACCAGGCTGCGATCGCCCCTTCTCCCGCTAGCGCCCCGCCCCCTGTCTAACTTGGGGTCCAGGATGGCATTCCAGTCCCCCATTAGAACTAGGCGCGAAGAATCGACTAGGAACGGCCCTAACTGCCGAAAAAAGTCACACCGCTCCCCCTGGTCGTTGGGCGCATAAACCGCAACGACCCGAAACGAACCACTTTTCACGGCAATATCGGCCACGATTAACCTGCCCTCGGCATCGGTATGCACAAGGTCCACCTTCGCATCAAGAGTACGTTTGACTAACAAAGAAACTCCTCTGGCCAACCGGTCCCCATATGCTGAATAGACGACAAAGTCATCCTCCAGCACACACGCATCGGAAGTGCAAACAAAGTGGGTCTCTTCGATCGCGGCAACATCTACACCGAAGGACAGGAGATCCCGAAGCAGGCGGGCAGCCTTACCCCGATTTCTCAAGCCCTTCACATTCAAACTGGCTATCTTTATTTCCATTTTCTAGGCCTGCAAATATAAAAAAGAATTAGTGCAAAAACCTTAGACACATACGGGGCGGAAATCTGAGCTGGACAGGACCCCGACGGATTGCCCCAGGCTCCCTACTCCCAACTCTGACGTAATGCGTCCATCCAGGGCAATACCGCCAACGTCCATGGGGTATATTAGTTTGATCGCTCTATATAATGAGGGATGGATCAAAACGGGGACCCTCCCTGCACAAAATTGTCGCAATCTTCTTATACTGGGGTCCTCCATATCGAACATTCTGATGTTCGGGAAGGCCTCTTTAGCTTCAAACAAATGACTCCACACACGCAAGTAAGCCCCCGTGTCTCTTACGCAGGTTATCACTCCTGGCGCCTTAGGAAAGTTACGAGGGTCTTCTGTTGACTTCCCGTCAACCTCGTTCATTTGGAAAAGGAGCCCCGACAGTGCTTTTCTTTGCTTGGTGAGCCCGTTCTTGTAGACTTCTTTGTCTACATGACAAATTGATTCGGGCCCTTCGAAAAGTTTCTTTTTCTTCTTTTTCTTCTCCCTTGAAGGATGGGGAGGGGAAGAAGTGGATGTATGGGGTGGTGTATTTAGAGAACTGGGGGAAGAAGTAGAGGGAGAGGGGGATGGAGTACGTGTATGGGAGGAAGGGAGACTCCTATCTCTAGGGGAAACAGATTGTCTTATGGGTGATGCAGGGAAGGAGTGCCGCCTGGTTCTGTCCATGCTACACTCTGCCCTGCTACGTCCAGAGGTACCTTTTTCTTGCTCTTCAGAGTCTTCCTCCCTACTTCTTTTTAAAGACGAAGCTCGTGGTGGAGGCATACTTTCTACCTCCATTGGTGCTTCCTGCTGCTGCTCCATCTGTGGATGCTCTTGCTGCTTCTTGGTTTTCTGCTGTGACCGCTGCTGTTGAGGTTGCTGTTGCTTCTTCTGTCGTTGCTGTTGAGGTTGTTCAGGTTGCTTCTGCTGTTCTATTTGCTTCTGTTGCAGTTTAGGTTGATCCTCGGGCCGCTTGTTTTGGCCTTCTTTGGGTTGCTTTTTCAATTCCCCTTCCGTCTGCCTTTTGGGGGGAATCTCCTTCTGGGGTGGAGCCGGCGCACTTTGGGGCTTCCGCCTTTTAGTGACTTCCTTCCACTCGCCTTCCGGATTCGGGGTTTCCTTCTCTGGGGTACTGGTTTTTGCTGCAGGTGCTGGAGGTGGTGGGGCTGGTGTCTTCTCTTTCTTAGGGCACGCCTTTGCCATGTGTCCTGCCTCTCCGCATGACCAACAGAACGGCTTTCTGCCCTCCACCACTACCAACATCCTTCTGTTGCGGCAGATTAATACGTTTGGGATGTTCTGGAATCCTTCTCTGTCCAATGTGATGTGGATTTCGAAATCTCCCGTCTCGATTCCTGCCTTACTGCTGATGGCCTTCACTTCGTTAACTTCTCCGAATTCGGCGAAGAAGGCCCCGAGTCTGTCACCGGAAATGTCTATGGGCACCCCATGAACCATCACCTTTGTTCGACGGGTGCCCATATACTCGGTTTGTAGTCTTAAAGACTTTGTATTCAAGACACTGCCGGCTAATTTCTTGGCTTGTTCTTCTGTGTGTAGGAGGAGGTCCCATAGAGCATTTGTTCTTCGTGCTAAAATTTTCGGACAAATGCCTAACGCCTTCAGGGCCTCCTCCATACCCTCCCTGCTCACTCCAACCAGCTTATGAGTCCTGACATCCGAGGTGAGCAAAGAAATGGTACGAGGTTTCACCTCCTCGAATGCCTCGGTGATGGTCAAGAATTCATTTCCACTGAAAGTTTCTTGGAGACGAATTCTTTCGTTTGCGTAAAATACGCCATCCTTTTTTAGCGGGCTATTTTGGCTCCAGGCCGTTTTTTCAGCTGACACCGGTATTGTTATCGGTGTAGCTGGAGTGTCAATGTTTTTCTCAGCCATTTTGGTGAACAAAGTTCACCGCGGCTGACTATAATTTCTTTTCTCACACTTTTTTTTTTTTTTTTAAGCAGAAATTTTTAACAAATAAATAAAACCAAATAAAAAAGGTCGGACCGAAATCCGGGAAAAATAAATAAAACCAACAATGAACAGTAAACGAAAAAGAACAGAATCAAATAAAAGTCGGGGAGGGTAACAGCAAAATAAAAGAAATAAAAAACTAAACAAATATCAAACTGAAAAAAGAAAGTGTTCAAAAAAAGAAAGAAAGGGTTCAAAAATGCGTACAAATTAAAAAAAAACGGAAAGAAAGGGTTCAAAAAATGCGTGCAAATTTAAAAAAATGTAACTTTCCAACTTAGCTTATAGCTGGTCCAAAAAACACGTAAGACGAACAGAAAATCTCGTGATTTCTTCTCAGGATTTATTCGTATAAAATACAAATTGTGGCACGTGGCCTAGAGAGGGGGAGGGGTAAGGCTGGTCTTGACTAACTATCCTATACCTAGCTAATCAGATTCGTGACCCATTCATACATTACAATTGACGCATTCACCACAAGAATTCGTCCATCACCATTCGATCCTCCGAACACCATAATACCACATCCACACCAGGGGGGACCTACAAAAAAGCGCCCCATTTAATGATAATGAAAATACATAAAAATATCGTCGTGAGCGGATGAAAGGGGAGGGAGATGAACCCGATAACAAACTAAAATTTCAACAAAATCTTAAACTAAAACATAATTGATGTTAGTAGGGCCCGTCCAACCCTCAAAATAGAGAGGCCGCTGTATTCTGGCCAGAGGACAAAATCAAGAGGCACTCTCGCTAAGGGAGTGGGAAAGAGATAAAATAACTGGGACGTGGGGAAGTAAAAGGCTGATCCAGTTGAGATGAAAAGGAGGCCAAAACAAACTGGGGAGGTTGGGAATCTCGACTTGGATCATAACTAAAATGAAGGCCGGGAAACAGGCCGGGAACAACAGTTACTCATATTAACTAGGTACACTTAAGCATGTCTAACCTAACAGAGGGGAGGGTTCCACAGGAAACCACCCCGATGTGACTTTGGTTGACCTAGAAAAGAAAATCAAGGCTAACCCCGTTCAAACGAACCAAGCTCGCCTCTTTTACCCACCTTTCAGTGAAGACTGTCGAATGCAATCGTTTTCTATCAGTTCTAATCTTCATCTTGAGCTGATGCTCAAAGAATCGGATCAGATCCTGATGCGAAAGACTATTGCCTCGCAAGACCTCCTCCATTCGCGTCGTCCATATCACCATTCGAGCCGTGGCTAGCAGCGTTAGAAACACCATTCGTTTCACCCCGGAATACGGGGGCGACACATTGTCACACGCGTATGCGCGATCAATGGACACGAGTTCTTCGGGAGCGAGACGAGCCGTCAGCTCGCCGACATGGTCCCATAAGGGGCGGACCCGGGGGCAATGGTAGAAGGCGTGCGCAGCCGTTTCCTCTAAGCCAAGGCCACACCGATCACAGTCTGGCAAATCCGCCAAGCCCCATATGAAAGCCATGTCGTTGAGAGGCAGCCGATTCCGAGCCAGTCGCCAGGTAAGCGAAAACTCAGGGTTACTGAGATAATCCGCCGCTGGCGCCCAAGACCAGTAGGAGCGATACTGCTCCTCCGAACAGTCGAGCGTATCACGTAGAGAATCCTTCGCGCGACCCTCCACTAATTCCCGATAGAAGACCTTCCTAGGCCGTGAAAGGTCACTGGACCGCGGAATAGCCCTCAAGGCTGACCGACACTCGCTGAGGAAAAGCGATTCATCTCGAGACTTACAATGGCGCTCAGCCTTCGAGATGGGGGGATTGATGGTAAGGCTAGGGAAGGCGTCCCTAACAATCCCCTCCAGAATCGGATCTCCTCTAGTCAATGCGCGGCGTAGGAAAGCCAAGCGAGAGGCACGGATGTGACTCTCCAAGTGTGGCATTCCCAGCCCCCCATGACACGGACGTTTGGTGCAGACTCGTCTGTCGACCCTGTTGGCGCGTCCCCTCCACAAAATGGAGGATAGCGCCTGCTCGAGCGCCGTCATCTGGGCCTCACAGAGAGGAAGTACTGACAATCGATAAAGAATCAGGGGGAAAATGTATGTAACACACACCTCCGCCCTGCCCTTTACGGACAACCTCCGTCGATTCCAAGTCTTACCGGCAGAAACGACCTTTGCTAGTACTTCAGACCAATTTTTCTTCAGCTGGAGGTCGGGTCCAAACCACACTCCAAGAATGCGGACAGGACCGTCCGTCCAACCGAAGCGGCCCGGAAGATCACGCCCCTTCCAGGCACCTAACCGCAAGCCGGAAGACTTGTCGCGGTTTATCTTGGCCCCTGTCACCTTCTCGTACCGATCAAGCGCCTTCTGCACCGCCTCAATGTCGTTAAGGGACGACACGAAAGCGGATACGTCATCGGCGTACGCGGAAACCCTGGCTCGAGACCCTCCAGGAACGGCGATCCCGCGTAGGGCCGGACTGCACGCCTCGTCCTTCAGCCGGCGCAGGAGAGGCTCCAACGCCAAAGCGTAAAGGAGAGGCGACAGCGGACAACCCTGACGAACCGACCTCGACAGAACAAAAGCGCCCGACAACTTTCCGTTCACCTGTACCACAGCACTGGGGGAGCGATACAGGAGGCTAACCCAGCGGCAGAAGTCGGGTGCGAATCCGGCGGCCTGCAGGACAGTAGCAAGGTAGCGATGGTCGACCCTATCAAATGCCTTGGACTGATCCAAATTGATCAGCGCGGCTTCTTCGTCGTCTTTTACGCCCTCTACGATCGTGCGGATCAAATGCAGGTTGCTCTGAATTGTTCGGCCCCTCACAGAACAAGTCTGCTCAGGTCCCAACAGAGACTCGGCAACTGACTGCAAACGCTCCTGCAGGATCTTGGCCATAATCTTTAACTCTGTGTTTAGCAGAGTTATGGGCCTATAATCATCTAGTTTCCCCCCAACACCCTTGCCCTTTTTCAACAGAGTGATCACACCCCTGGAAATGCGATTGGGGATGGACCCCGACCGAAACCAGTTGTTGAACACTGCTGTCAAAATCGGAACAAAGATGTGCGACAGCCTCAAGTACAATTCATAGGGCAAACCATCCAGACCGGGCGACTTGCCTCTGCCGACCCTCTTCAGTGCCTCATAGACTTCGCCCTCCGTGATCTCTCCCTCGCAGCTAGCCGCTTCAGTCGGCGCAAGCCGAGGAAAGTCAGCCAAATAGCTGCGAAACTCCTCCTCACGGAGACCAGGCTCCTTGGTAAAGCGGCTCTCGAAATGCCGCCGAAACGCCTCGCACATGTCGTCAGTCGACCGCAGAGTACGCCCCTCCGGGGTTTCGACTTGACGAACGTAACGATCACCACCTCGACGGATTTCTTCCCGACGCAGATCTGCGCCCAGGTTCACAGCTTCGTTAGACATCTTACTTAACTTATGCCTAATTACCTGACCCATGTAACGATCGCTATTCGACCGCTGCAGGGCCTCCCTAGCTAGAGCTATCTCTAGGGGATCCCCCCCAGCCTCCGCCCGGGAAAAATTAGCCTTAAGTGTCTTCACCTTCTCAGCCTTATCTAGAGCGAGCCGTTTGCTGAAATCGGTGGTGAAAGACCTAATTCTATCTTTCAATTTTTCCCACCACCTATTCCCGATAACCGCCCCCACTAGCTCCCGCTGCACTAATTTAATTAGCTGCTCCCGGAAGTCCCGCCTGTCCAGTAAGGACAGATTGAACTTCCAGTAACCAGCCATTCTAGGCCTATGTTCTAACGCCACACGGGCACAAACGAGTTTGTGGTCCGTGTAGCCTACCCAGTGGAACGTGGGACAATCTAACAGGTCTATGTCGGCCCTACGAACTAACATTCTGTCAAGGTAGCTAACTACCTTGTCAGACGGCCAATTATGCGCCCACGTCCACATTTTCCCACTGGGATGATCGACCCGGTATCTATCGACGAGACCATAATCGCCGATCAGATCGACCAGGCTGCGATCGCCCCTTCTCCCGCTAGCGCCCCGCCCCCTGTCTAACTTGGGGTCCAGGATGGCATTCCAGTCCCCCATTAGAACTAGGCGCGAAGAATCGACTAGGAACGGCCCTAACTGCCGAAAAAAGTCACACCGCTCCCCCTGGTCGTTGGGCGCATAAACCGCAACGACCCGAAACGAACCACTTTTCACGGCAATATCGGCCACGATTAACCTGCCCTCGGCATCGGTATGCACAAGGTCCACCTTCGCATCAAGAGTACGTTTGACTAACAAAGAAACTCCTCTGGCCAACCGGTCCCCATATGCTGAATAGACGACAAAGTCATCCTCCAGCACACACGCATCGGAAGTGCAAACAAAGTGGGTCTCTTCGATCGCGGCAACATCTACACCGAAGGACAGGAGATCCCGAAGCAGGCGGGCAGCCTTACCCCGATTTCTCAAGCCCTTCACATTCAAACTGGCTATCTTTATTTCCATTTTCTAGGCCTGCAAATATAAAAAAGAATTAGTGCAAAAACCTTAGACACATACGGGGCGGAAATCTGAGCTGGACAGGACCCCGACGGATTGCCCCAGGCTCCCTACTCCCAACTCTGACGTAATGCGTCCATCCAGGGCAATACCGCCAACGTCCATGGGGTATATTAGTTTGATCGCTCTATATAATGAGGGATGGATCAAAACGGGGACCCTCCCTGCACAAAATTGTCGCAATCTTCTTATACTGGGGTCCTCCATATCGAACATTCTGATGTTCGGGAAGGCCTCTTTAGCTTCAAACAAATGACTCCACACACGCAAGTAAGCCCCCGTGTCTCTTACGCAGGTTATCACTCCTGGCGCCTTAGGAAAGTTACGAGGGTCTTCTGTTGACTTCCCGTCAACCTCGTTCATTTGGAAAAGGAGCCCCGACAGTGCTTTTCTTTGCTTGGTGAGCCCGTTCTTGTAGACTTCTTTGTCTACATGACAAATTGATTCGGGCCCTTCGAAAAGTTTCTTTTTCTTCTTTTTCTTCTCCCTTGAAGGATGGGGAGGGGAAGAAGTGGATGTATGGGGTGGTGTATTTAGAGAACTGGGGGAAGAAGTAGAGGGAGAGGGGGATGGAGTACGTGTATGGGAGGAAGGGAGACTCCTATCTCTAGGGGAAACAGATTGTCTTATGGGTGATGCAGGGAAGGAGTGCCGCCTGGTTCTGTCCATGCTACACTCTGCCCTGCTACGTCCAGAGGTACCTTTTTCTTGCTCTTCAGAGTCTTCCTCCCTACTTCTTTTTAAAGACGAAGCTCGTGGTGGAGGCATACTTTCTACCTCCATTGGTGCTTCCTGCTGCTGCTCCATCTGTGGATGCTCTTGCTGCTTCTTGGTTTTCTGCTGTGACCGCTGCTGTTGAGGTTGCTGTTGCTTCTTCTGTCGTTGCTGTTGAGGTTGTTCAGGTTGCTTCTGCTGTTCTATTTGCTTCTGTTGCAGTTTAGGTTGATCCTCGGGCCGCTTGTTTTGGCCTTCTTTGGGTTGCTTTTTCAATTCCCCTTCCGTCTGCCTTTTGGGGGGAATCTCCTTCTGGGGTGGAGCCGGCGCACTTTGGGGCTTCCGCCTTTTAGTGACTTCCTTCCACTCGCCTTCCGGATTCGGGGTTTCCTTCTCTGGGGTACTGGTTTTTGCTGCAGGTGCTGGAGGTGGTGGGGCTGGTGTCTTCTCTTTCTTAGGGCACGCCTTTGCCATGTGTCCTGCCTCTCCGCATGACCAACAGAACGGCTTTCTGCCCTCCACCACTACCAACATCCTTCTGTTGCGGCAGATTAATACGTTTGGGATGTTCTGGAATCCTTCTCTGTCCAATGTGATGTGGATTTCGAAATCTCCCGTCTCGATTCCTGCCTTACTGCTGATGGCCTTCACTTCGTTAACTTCTCCGAATTCGGCGAAGAAGGCCCCGAGTCTGTCACCGGAAATGTCTATGGGCACCCCATGAACCATCACCTTTGTTCGACGGGTGCCCATATACTCGGTTTGTAGTCTTAAAGACTTTGTATTCAAGACACTGCCGGCTAATTTCTTGGCTTGTTCTTCTGTGTGTAGGAGGAGGTCCCATAGAGCATTTGTTCTTCGTGCTAAAATTTTCGGACAAATGCCTAACGCCTTCAGGGCCTCCTCCATACCCTCCCTGCTCACTCCAACCAGCTTATGAGTCCTGACATCCGAGGTGAGCAAAGAAATGGTACGAGGTTTCACCTCCTCGAATGCCTCGGTGATGGTCAAGAATTCATTTCCACTGAAAGTTTCTTGGAGACGAATTCTTTCGTTTGCGTAAAATACGCCATCCTTTTTTAGCGGGCTATTTTGGCTCCAGGCCGTTTTTTCAGCTGACACCGGTATTGTTATCGGTGTAGCTGGAGTGTCAATGTTTTTCTCAGCCATTTTGGTGAACAAAGTTCACCGCGGCTGACTATAATTTCTTTTCTCACACTTTTTTTTTTTTTTTTAAGCAGAAATTTTTAACAAATAAATAAAACCAAATAAAAAAGGTCGGACCGAAATCCGGGAAAAATAAATAAAACCAACAATGAACAGTAAACGAAAAAGAACAGAATCAAATAAAAGTCGGGGAGGGTAACAGCAAAATAAAAGAAATAAAAAACTAAACAAATATCAAACTGAAAAAAGAAAGTGTTCAAAAAAAGAAAGAAAGGGTTCAAAAATGCGTACAAATTAAAAAAAAACGGAAAGAAAGGGTTCAAAAAATGCGTGCAAATTTAAAAAAATGTAACTTTCCAACTTAGCTTATAGCTGGTCCAAAAAACACGTAAGACGAACAGAAAATCTCGTGATTTCTTCTCAGGATTTATTCGTATAAAATACAAATTGTGGCACGTGGCCTAGAGAGGGGGAGGGGTAAGGCTGGTCTTGACTAACTATCCTATACCTAGCTAATCAGATTCGTGACCCATTCATACATTACAATTGACGCATTCACCACAAGAATTCGTCCATCACCATTCGATCCTCCGAACACCATAATACCACATCCACACCAGGGGGGACCTACAAAAAAGCGCCCCATTTAATGATAATGAAAATACATAAAAATATCGTCGTGAGCGGATGAAAGGGGAGGGAGATGAACCCCATAACAAACTAAAATTTCAACAAAATCTTAAACTAAAACATAATTGATGTTAGTAGGGCCCGTCCAACCCTCAAAATAGAGAGGCCGCTGTATTCTGGCCAGAGGACAAAATCAAGAGGCACTCTCGCTAAGGGAGTGGGAAAGAGATAAAATAACTGGGACGTGGGGAAGTAAAAGGCTGATCCAGTTGAGATGAAAAGGAGGCCAAAACAAACTGGGGAGGTTGGGAATCTCGACTTGGATCATAACTAAAATGAAGGCCGGGAAACAGGCCGGGAACAACAGTTACTCATATTAACTAGGTACACTTAAGCATGTCTAACCTAACAGAGGGGAGGGTTCCACAGGAAACCACCCCGATGTGACTTTGGTTGACCTAGAAAAGAAAATCAAGGCTAACCCCGTTCAAACGAACCAAGCTCGCCTCTTTTACCCACCTTTCAGTGAAGACTGTCGAATGCAATCGTTTTCTATCAGTTCTAATCTTCATCTTGAGCTGATGCTCAAAGAATCGGATCAGATCCTGATGCGAAAGACTATTGCCTCGCAAGACCTCCTCCATTCGCGTCGTCCATATCACCATTCGAGCCGTGGCTAGCAGCGTTAGAAACACCATTCGTTTCACCCCGGAATACGGGGGCGACACATTGTCACACGCGTATGCGCGATCAATGGACACGAGTTCTTCGGGAGCGAGACGAGCCGTCAGCTCGCCGACATGGTCCCATAAGGGGCGGACCCGGGGGCAATGGTAGAAGGCGTGCGCAGCCGTTTCCTCTAAGCCAAGGCCACACCGATCACAGTCTGGCAAATCCGCCAAGCCCCATATGAAAGCCATGTCGTTGAGAGGCAGCCGATTCCGAGCCAATCGCCAGGTAAGCGAAAACTCAGGGTTACTGAGATAATCCGCCGCTGGCGCCCAAGACCAGTAGGAGCGATACTGCTCCTCCGAACAGTCGAGCGTATCACGTAGAGAATCCTTCGCGCGACCCTCCACTAATTCCCGATAGAAGACCTTCCTAGGCCGTGAAAGGTCACTGGACCGCGGAATAGCCCTCAAGGCTGACCGACACTCGCTGAGGAAAAGCGATTCATCTCGAGACTTACAATGGCGCTCAGCCTTCGAGATGGGGGGATTGATGGTAAGGCTAGGGAAGGCGTCCCTAACAATCCCCTCCAGAATCGGATCTCCTCTAGTCAATGCGCGGCGTAGGAAAGCCAAGCGAGAGGCACGGATGTGACTCTCCAAGTGTGGCATTCCCAGCCCCCCATGACACGGACGTTTGGTGCAGACTCGTCTGTCGACCCTGTTGGCGCGTCCCCTCCACAAAATGGAGGATAGCGCCTGCTCGAGCGCCGTCATCTGGGCCTCACAGAGAGGAAGTACTGACAATCGATAAAGAATCAGGGGGAAAATGTATGTAACACACACCTCCGCCCTGCCCTTTACGGACAACCTCCGTCGATTCCAAGTCTTACCGGCAGAAACGACCTTTGCTAGTACTTCAGACCAATTTTTCTTCAGCTGGAGGTCGGGTCCAAACCACACTCCAAGAATGCGGACAGGACCGTCCGTCCAACCGAAGCGGCCCGGAAGATCACGCCCCTTCCAGGCACCTAACCGCAAGCCGGAAGACTTGTCGCGGTTTATCTTGGCCCCTGTCACCTTCTCGTACCGATCAAGCGCCTTCTGCACCGCCTCAATGTCGTTAAGGGACGACACGAAAGCAGATACGTCATCGGCGTACGCGGAAACCCTGGCTCGAGACCCTCCAGGAACGGCGATCCCGCGTAGGGCCGGACTGCACGCCTCGTCCTTCAGCCGGCGCAGGAGAGGCTCCAACGCCAAAGCGTAAAGGAGAGGCGACAGCGGACAACCCTGACGAACCGACCTGGACAGAACAAAAGCGCCCGACAACTTTCCGTTCACCTGTACCACAGCACTGGGGGAGCGATACAGGAGGCTAATCCAGCGGCAGAAGTCGGGTGCGAATCCGGCGGCCTGCAGGACAGTAGCAAGGTAGCGATGGTCGACCCTATCAAATGCCTTGGACTGATCCAAATTGATCAGCGCGGCTTCTTCGTCGTCTTTTACGCCCTCTACGATCGTGCGGATCAAATGCAGGTTGCTCTGAATTGTTCGGCCCCTCACAGAACAAGTCTGCTCAGGTCCCAACAGAGACTCGGCAACTGACTGCAAACGCTCCTGCAGGATCTTGGCCATAATCTTTAACTCTGTGTTTAGCAGAGTTATGGGCCTATAATCATCTAGTTTCCCCCCAACACCCTTGCCCTTTTTCAACAGAGTGATCACACCCCTGGAAATGCGATTGGGGATGGACCCCGACCGAAACCAGTTGTTGAACACTGCTGTCAAAATCGGAACAAAGATGTGCGACAGCCTCAAGTACAATTCATAGGGCAAACCATCCAGACCGGGCGACTTGCCTCTGCCGACCCTCTTCAGTGCCTCATAGACTTCGCCCTCCGTGATCTCTCCCTCGCAGCTAGCCGCTTCAGTCGGCGCAAGCCGAGGAAAGTCAGCCAAATAGCTGCGAAACTCCTCCTCACGGAGACCAGGCTCCTTGGTAAAGCGGCTCTCGAAATGCCGCCGAAACGCCTCGCACATGTCGTCAGTCGACCGCAGAGTACGCCCCTCCGGGGTTTCGACTTGACGAACGTAACGATCACCACCTCGACGGATTTCTTCCCGACGCAGATCTGCGCCCAGGTTCACAGCTTCGTTAGACATCTTACTTAACTTATGCCTAATTACCTGACCCATGTAACGATCGCTATTCGACCGCTGCAGGGCCTCCCTAGCTAGAGCTATCTCTAGGGGATCCCCCCCAGCCTCCGCCCGGGAAAAATTAGCCTTAAGTGTCTTCACCTTCTCAGCCTTATCTAGAGCGAGCCGTTTGCTGAAATCGGTGGTGAAAGACCTAATTCTATCTTTCAATTTTTCCCACCACCTATTCCCGATAACCGCCCCCACTAGCTCCCGCTGCACTAATGTAATTAGCTGCTCCCGGAAGTCCCGCCTGTCCAGTAAGGACAGATTGAACTTCCAGTAACCAGCCATTCTAGGCCTATGTTCTAACGCCACACGGGCACAAACGAGTTTGTGGTCCGTGTAGCCTACCCAGTGGAACGTGGGACAATCTAACAGGTCTATGTCGGCCCTACGAACTAACATTCTGTCAAGGTAGCTAACCACCTTGTCAGACGGCCAATTATGCGCCCACGTCCACATTTTCCCACTGGGATGATCGACCCGGTATCTATCGACGAGACCATAATCGCCGATCAGATCGACCAGGCTGCGATCGCCCCTTCTCCCGCTAGCGCCCCGCCCCCTGTCTAACTTGGGGTCCAGGATGGCATTCCAGTCCCCCATTAGAACTAGGCGCGAAGAATCGACTAGGAACGGCCCCAACTGCCGAAAGAAGTCACACCGCTCCCCCTGGTCGTTGGGCGCATAAACCGCAACGACCCGAAACGAACCACTTTTCACGGCAATATCGGCCACGATTAACCTGCCCTCGGCATCGGTATGCACAAGGTCCACCTTCGCATCAAGAGTACGTTTGACTAACAAAGAAACTCCTCTGGCCAACCGGTCCCCATATGCTGAATAGACGACAAAGTCATCCTCCAGCACACACGCATCGGAAGTGCAAACAAAGTGGGTCTCTTCGATCGCGGCAACATCTACACCGAAGGACAGGAGATCCCGAAGCAGGCGGGCAGCCTTACCCCGATTTCTCAAGCCCTTCACATTCAAACTGGCTATCTTTATTTCCATTTTCTAGGCCTGCAAATATAAAAAAGAATTAGTGCAAAAACCTTAGACACATACGGGGCGGAAATCTGAGCTGGACAGGACCCCGACGGATTGCCCCAGGCTCCCTACTCCCAACTCTGACGTAATGCGTCCATCCAGGGCAATACCGCCAACGTCCATGGGGTATATTAGTTTGATCGCTCTATATAATGAGGGATGGATCAAAACGGGGACCCTCCCTGCACAAAATTGTCGCAATCTTCTTATACTGGGGTCCTCCATATCGAACATTCTGATGTTCGGGAAGGCCTCTTTGGCTTCAAACAAATGACTCCACACACGCAAGTAAGCCCCCGTGTCCCTTACGCAGGTTATCACTCCTGGCGCCTTAGGAAAGTTACGAGGGTCTTCTGTTGACTTCCCGTCAACCTCGTTCATTTGGAAAAGGAGCCCCGACAGTGCTTTTCTTTGCTTGGTGAGCCCGTTCTTGTAGACTTCTTTGTCTACATGACAAATTGATTCGGGCCCTTCGAAAAGTTTCTTTTTCTTCTTTTTCTTCTCCCTTGAAGGATGGGGAGGGGAAGAAGTGGATGTATGGGGTGGTGTATTTAGAGAACTGGGGGAAGAAGTAGAGGGAGAGGGGGATGGAGTACGTGTATGGGAGGAAGGGAGACTCCTATCTCTAGGGGAAACAGATTGTCTTATGGGCGATGCAGGGAAGGAGTGCCGCCTGGTTCTGTCCATGCTACACTCTGCCCTGCTACGTCCAGAGGTACCTTTTTCTTGCTCTTCAGAGTCTTCCTCCCTACTTCTTTTTAAAGAGGAAGCTCGTGGTGGAGGCATACTTTCTACCTCCATTGGTGCTTCCTGCTGCTGCTCCATCTGTGGATGCTCTTGCTGCTTCTTGGTTTTCTGCTGTGACCGCTGCTGTTGAGGCTGCTGTTGCTTCTTCTGTCGTTGCTGTTGAGGTTGTTCAGCTTGCTTCTGCTGTTGAGGCTGCTGTTCTATTTGCTTCTGTTGCAGTTTAGGTTGATCCTCGGGCCGCTTGTTTTGGCCTTCTTTGGGTTGCTTTTTAAATTCCCCTTCCGTCTGCCTTTTGGGGGGAATCTCCTTCTGGGGTGGAGCCGGCGCACTTTGGGGCTTCCGCCTTTTAGTGACTTCCTTCCACTCGCCTTCCGGATTCGGGGTTTCCTTCTCTGGGGTACTGGTTTTTGCTGCAGGTGCTGGAGGTGGTGGGGCTGGTGTCTTCTCTTTCTTAGGGCACGCCTTTGCCATGTGTCCTGCCTCTCCGCATGACCAACAGAACGGCTTTCTGCCCTCCACCACTACCAACATCCTTCTGTTGCGGCAGATTAATACGTTTGGGATGTTCTGGAATCCTTCTCTGTCCAATGTGATGTGGATTTCGAAATCTCCCGTCTCGATTCCTGCCTTACTGCTGATGGCCTTCACTTCGTTAACTTCTCCGAATTCGGCGAAGAAGGCCCCGAGTCTGTCACCGGAAATGTCTAT
This sequence comes from Acanthosepion esculentum, assembly GCA_964036315.1. Taxonomy (NCBI): domain Eukaryota; kingdom Metazoa; phylum Mollusca; class Cephalopoda; order Sepiida; family Sepiidae; genus Acanthosepion; species Acanthosepion esculentum. The sequence goes on from OZ038494.1 coordinate 49,746,524, forward strand.
GGGCACCCCATGAACCATCACCTTTGTTCGACGGGTGCCCATGTACTCGGTTTGTAGTCTTAAAGACTTTGTATTCAAGACACTGCCGGCTAATTTCTTGGCTTGTTCTTCTGTGTGTAGGAGGAGGTCCCATAGAGCATTTGTCCTTCGTGCTAAAATTTTCGGACAAATGCCTAACGCCTTCAGGGCCTCCTCCATACCCTCCCTGCTCACTCCAACCAGCTTATGAGTCCTGACATCCGAGGTGAGCAAAGAAATGGTACGAGGTTTCACCTCCTCGAATGCCTCGGTGATTGTTAAGAATTCATTGCCACTGAAGGTTTCTTGGAGACGAATTCTTTCGTTTGCGTAAAATACGCCATCCTTTTTTAGCGGGCTATTTTGGCTCCAGGCCGTTTTTTCAGCTGACACCGGTATTGTTAACGGTGTAGCTGGAGTGTCAATGTTTTTCTCAGCCATTTTTGGCGAACAAAGTTCACCGTGGCTGACTATAATTTATTTTCTCACACTTTTCTTTTTTTTTTAAGCAGAAATTTTTAACAAATAAATAAAACCAAATAAAAAAGGTCGGACCGAAATCCGAGAAAAATAAATAAAACCAACAATGAACAGTAAACGAAAAAGAACAGAATCAAATAAAAGTCGGGGAGGGTAACAGCAAAATAAAAGAAATAAAAAACTAAACAAATATCAAACTGAAAAAAAGAAAGTGTTCAAAGAAAAAGAAAGAAAGGGTTCAAAAATGCGTACAAATTAAAAAAAAACCGGAAAGAAAGGGTTCAAAAAATGCGTGCAAATTTAAAAAAAAATGTAACTTTCCAACTTAGCTTATAGCTGGTCCAAAAAACACGTAAGACGAACAGAAAATCTCGTGATTTCTTCTCAGGATTTATTCGTATAAAATACAAATTGTGGCACGTGGCCTAGAGAGGGGGAGGGGTAAGGCTGGTCTTGACTAACTATCCTATACCTAGCTAATCAGATTCGTGACCCATTCATACATTACAATTGACGCATTCACCACAAGAATTCGTCCATCACCATTCGATCCTCCGTACACCATAATACCACATCCACACCAGGGGGGACCTACAAAAAAGCGCCCCATTTAATGATAATGAAAATACATAAAAATATCGTCGTGAGCGGATGAAAGGGGAGGGAGATGAACCCCATAACAAACTAAAATTTCAACAAAATCTTAAACTAAAACATAATTGATGTTAGTAGGGCCCGTCCAACCCTCAAAATAGAGAGGCCGCTGTATTCTGGCCAGAGGACAAAATCAAGAGGCACTCTCGCTAAGGGAGTGGGAAAGAGATAAAATAACTGGGACGTGGGGAAGTAAAAGGCTGATCCAGTTGAGATGAAAAGGAGGCCAAAACAAACTGGGGAGGTTGGGAATCTCGACTTGGATCATAACTAAAATGAAGGCCGGGAAACAGGCCGGGAACAACAGTTACTCATATTAACTAGGTACACTTAAGCATGTCTAACCTAACAGAGGGGAGGGTTCCACAGGAAACCACCCCGATGTGACTTTGGTTGACCTAGAAAAGAAAATCAAGGCTAACCCCGTTCAAACGAACCAAGCTCGCCTCTTTTACCCACCTTTCAGTGAAGACTGTCGAATGCAATCGTTTTCTATCAGTTCTAATCTTCATCTTGAGCTGATGCTCAAAGAATCGGATCAGATCCTGATGCGAAAGACTATTGCCTCGCAAGACCTCCTCCATTCGCGTCGTCCATATCACCATTCGAGCCGTGGCTAGCAGCGTTAGAAACACCATTCGTTTCACCCCGGAATACGGGGGCGACACATTGTCACACGCGTATGCGCGATCAATGGACACGAGTTCTTCGGGAGCGAGACGAGCCGTCAGCTCGCCGACATGGTCCCATAAGGGGCGGACCCGGGGGCAATGGTAGAAGGCGTGCGCAGCCGTTTCCTCTAAGCCAAGGCCACACCGATCACAGTCTGGCAAATCCGCCAAGCCCCATATGAAAGCCATGTCGTTGAGAGGCAGCCGATTCCGAGCCAATCGCCAGGTAAGCGAAAACTCAGGGTTACTGAGATAATCCGCCGCTGGCGCCCAAGACCAGTAGGAGCGATACTGCTCCTCCGAACAGTCGAGCGTATCACGTAGAGAATCCTTCGCGCGACCCTCCACTAATTCCCGATAGAAGACCTTCCTAGGCCGTGAAAGGTCACTGGACCGCGGAATAGCCCTCAAGGCTGACCGACACTCGCTGAGGAAAAGCGATTCATCTCGAGACTTACAATGGCGCTCAGCCTTCGAGATGGGGGGATTGATGGTAAGGCTAGGGAAGGCGTCCCTAACAATCCCCTCCAGAATCGGATCTCCTCTAGTCAATGCGCGGCGTAGGAAAGCCAAGCGAGAGGCACGGATGTGACTCTCCAAGTGTGGCATTCCCAGCCCCCCATGACACGGACGTTTGGTGCAGACTCGTCTGTCGACCCTGTTGGCGCGTCCCCTCCACAAAATGGAGGATAGCGCCTGCTCGAGCGCCGTCATCTGGGCCTCACAGAGAGGAAGTACTGACAATCGATAAAGAATCAGGGGGAAAATGTATGTAACACACACCTCCGCCCTGCCCTTTACGGACAACCTCCGTCGATTCCAAGTCTTACCGGCAGAAACGACCTTTGCTAGTACTTCAGACCAATTTTTCTTCAGCTGGAGGTCGGGTCCAAACCACACTCCAAGAATGCGGACAGGACCGTCCGTCCAACCGAAGCGGCCCGGAAGATCACGCCCCTTCCAGGCACCTAACCGCAAGCCGGAAGACTTGTCGCGGTTTATCTTGGCCCCTGTCACCTTCTCGTACCGATCAAGCGCCTTCTGCACCGCCTCAATGTCGTTAAGGGACGACACGAAAGCAGATACGTCATCGGCGTACGCGGAAACCCTGGCTCGAGACCCTCCAGGAACGGCGATCCCGCGTAGGGCCGGACTGCACGCCTCGTCCTTCAGCCGGCGCAGGAGAGGCTCCAACGCCAAAGCGTAAAGGAGAGGCGACAGCGGACAACCCTGACGAACCGACCTCGACAGAACAAAAGCGCCCGACAACTTTCCGTTCACCTGTACCACAGCACTGGGGGAGCGATACAGGAGGCTAATCCAGCGGCAGAAGTCGGGTGCGAATCCGGCGGCCTGCAGGACAGTAGCAAGGTAGCGATGGTCGACCCTATCAAATGCCTTGGACTGATCCAAATTGATCAGCGCGGCTTCTTCGTCGTCTTTTACGCCCTCTACGATCGTGCGGATCAAATGCAGGTTGCTCTGAATTGTTCGGCCCCTCACAGAACAAGTCTGCTCAGGTCCCAACAGAGACTCGGCAACTGACTGCAAACGCTCCTGCAGGATCTTGGCCATAATCTTTAACTCTGTGTTTAGCAGAGTTATGGGCCTATAATCATCTAGTTTCCCCCCAACACCCTTGCCCTTTTTCAACAGAGTGATCACACCCCTGGAAATGCGATTGGGGATGGACCCCGACCGAAACCAGTTGTTGAACACTGCTGTCAAAATCGGAACAAAGATGTGCGACAGCCTCAAGTACAATTCATAGGGCAAACCATCCAGACCGGGCGACTTGCCTCTGCCGACCCTCTTCAGTGCCTCATAGACTTCGCCCTCCGTGATCTCTCCCTCGCAGCTAGCCGCTTCAGTCGGCGCAAGCCGAGGAAAGTCAGCCAAATAGCTGCGAAACTCCTCCTCACGGAGACCAGGCTCCTTGGTAAAGCGGCTCTCGAAATGCCGCCGAAACGCCTCGCACATGTCGTCAGTCGACCGCAGAGTACGCCCCTCCGGGGTTTCGACTTGACGAACGTAACGATCACCACCTCGACGGATTTCTTCCCGACGCAGATCTGCGCCCAGGTTCACAGCTTCGTTAGACATCTTACTTAACTTATGCCTAATTACCTGACCCATGTAACGATCGCTATTCGACCGCTGCAGGGCCTCCCTAGCTAGAGCTATCTCTAGGGGATCCCCCCCAGCCTCCGCCCGGGAAAAATTAGCCTTAAGTGTCTTCACCTTCTCAGCCTTATCTAGAGCGAGCCGTTTGCTGAAATCGGTGGTGAAAGACCTAATTCTATCTTTCAATTTTTCCCACCACCTATTCCCGATAACCGCCCCCACTAGCTCCCGCTGCACTAATTTAATTAGCTGCTCCCGGAAGTCCCGCCTGTCCAGTAAGGACAGATTGAACTTCCAGTAACCAGCCATTCTAGGCCTATGTTCTAACGCCACACGGGCACAAACGAGTTTGTGGTCCGTGTAGCCTACCCAGTGGAACGTGGGACAATCTAACAGGTCTATGTCGGCCCTACGAACTAACATTCTGTCAAGGTAGCTAACTACCTTGTCAGACGGCCAATTATGCGCCCACGTCCACATTTTCCCACTGGGATGATCGACCCGGTATCTATCGACGAGACCATAATCGCCGATCAGATCGACCAGGCTGCGATCGCCCCTTCTCCCGCTAGCGCCCCGCCCCCTGTCTAACTTGGGGTCCAGGATGGCATTCCAGTCCCCCATTAGAACTAGGCGCGAAGAATCGACCAGGAACGGCCCTAACTGCCGAAAAAAGTCACACCGCTCCCCCTGGTCGTTGGGCGCATAAACCGCAACGACCCGAAACGAACCACTTTTCACGGCAATATCGGCCACGATTAACCTGCCCTCGGCATCGGTATGCACAAGGTCCACCTTCGCATCAAGAGTACGTTTGACTAACAAAGAAACTCCTCTGGCCAACCGGTTCCCATATGCTGAATAGACGACAAAGTCATCCTCCAGCACACACGCATCGGAAGTGCAAACAAAGTGGGTCTCTTCAATCGCGGCAACATCTACACCGAAGGACAGGAGATCCCGACGCAGGCGGGCAGCCTTACCCCGATTTCTCAAGCCCTTCACATTCAAACTGGCTATCTTTATTTCCATTTTCTAGGCCTGCAAATATAAAAAAGAATTAGTGCAAAAACCTTAGACACATACGGGGCGGAAATCTGAGCTGGACAGGACCCCGACGGATTGCCCCAGGCTCCCTACTCCCAACTCTGACGTAATGCGTCCATCCAGGGCAATACCGCCAACGTCCATGGGGTATATTAGTTTGATCGCTCTATATAATGAGGGATGGATCAAAACGGGGACCCTCCCTGCACAAAATTGTCGCAATCTTCTTATACTGGGGTCCTCCATATCGAACATTCTGATGTTCGGGAAGGCCTCTTTGGCTTCAAACAAATGACTCCACACACGCAAGTAAGCCCCCGTGTCCCTTACGCAGGTTATCACTCCTGGCGCCTTAGGAAAGTTACGAGGGTCTTCTGTTGACTTCCCGTCAACCTCGTTCATTTGGAAAAGGAGCCCCGACAGTGCTTTTCTTTGCTTGGTGAGCCCGTTCTTGTAGACTTCTTTGTCTACATGACAAATTGATTCGGGCCCTTCGAAAAGTTTCTTTTTCTTCTTTTTCTTCTCCCTTGAAGGATGGGGAGGGGAAGAAGTGGATGTATGGGGTGGTGTATTTAGAGAACTGGGGGAAGAAGTAGAGGGAGAGGGGGATGGAGTACGTGTATGGGAGGAAGGGAGACTCCTATCTCTAGGGGAAACAGATTGTCTTATGGGCGATGCAGGGAAGGAGTGCCGCCTGGTTCTGTCCATGCTACACTCTGCCCTGCTACGTCCAGAGGTACCTTTTTCTTGCTCTTCAGAGTCTTCCTCCCTACTTCTTTTTAAAGAGGAAGCTCGTGGTGGAGGCATACTTTCTACCTCCATTGGTGCTTCCTGCTGCTGCTCCATCTGTGGATGCTCTTGCTGCTTCTTGGTTTTCTGCTGTGACCGCTGCTGTTGAGGCTGCTGTTGCTTCTTCTGTCGTTGCTGTTGAGGTTGTTCAGCTTGCTTCTGCTGTTGAGGCTGCTGTTCTATTTGCTTCTGTTGCAGTTTAGGTTGATCCTCGGGCCGCTTGTTTTGGCCTTCTTTGGGTTGCTTTTTAAATTCCCCTTCCGTCTGCCTTTTGGGGGGAATCTCCTTCTGGGGTGGAGCCGGCGCACTTTGGGGCTTCCGCCTTTTAGTGACTTCCTTCCACTCGCCTTCCGGATTCGGGGTTTCCTTCTCTGGGGTACTGGTTTTTGCTGCAGGTGCTGGAGGTGGTGGGGCTGGTGTCTTCTCTTTCTTAGGGCACGCCTTTGCCATGTGTCCTGCCTCTCCGCATGACCAACAGAACGGCTTTCTGCCCTCCACCACTACCAACATCCTTCTGTTGCGGCAGATTAATACGTTTGGGATGTTCTGGAATCCTTCTCTGTCCAATGTGATGTGGATTTCGAAATCTCCCGTCTCGATTCCTGCCTTACTGCTGATGGCCTTCACTTCGTTAACTTCTCCGAATTCGGCGAAGAAGGCCCCGAGTCTGTCACCGGAAATGTCTATGGGCACCCCATGAACCATCACCTTTGTTCGACGGGTGCCCATGTACTCGGTTTGTAGTCTTAAAGACTTTGTATTCAAGACACTGCCGGCTAATTTCTTGGCTTGTTCTTCTGTGTGTAGGAGGAGGTCCCATAGAGCATTTGTCCTTCGTGCTAAAATTTTCGGACAAATGCCTAACGCCTTCAGGGCCTCCTCCATACCCTCCCTGCTCACTCCAACCAGCTTATGAGTCCTGACATCCGAGGTGAGCAAAGAAATGGTACGAGGTTTCACCTCCTCGAATGCCTCGGTGATTGTTAAGAATTCATTGCCACTGAAGGTTTCTTGGAGACGAATTCTTTCGTTTGCGTAAAATACGCCATCCTTTTTTAGCGGGCTATTTTGGCTCCAGGCCGTTTTTTCAGCTGACACCGGTATTGTTAACGGTGTAGCTGGAGTGTCAATGTTTTTCTCAGCCATTTTTGGCGAACAAAGTTCACCGTGGCTGACTATAATTTATTTTCTCACACTTTTCTTTTTTTTTTAAGCAGAAATTTTTAACAAATAAATAAAACCAAATAAAAAAGGTCGGACCGAAATCCGAGAAAAATAAATAAAACCAACAATGAACAGTAAACGAAAAAGAACAGAATCAAATAAAAGTCGGGGAGGGTAACAGCAAAATAAAAGAAATAAAAAACTAAACAAATATCAAACTGAAAAAAAGAAAGTGTTCAAAGAAAAAGAAAGAAAGGGTTCAAAAATGCGTACAAATTAAAAAAAAACGGAAAGAAAGGGTTCAAAAAATGCGTGCAAATTTAAAAAAAAATGTAACTTTCCAACTTAGCTTATAGCTGGTCCAAAAAACACGTAAGACGAACAGAAAATCTCGTGATTTCTTCTCCTCGCCTTCCGGTACCAACCATTATTTATATAGTTGGTAGTCACCTATGCAGATTAGGTGGATCCTACCACAACAAATACAATCTTCAGGGCTTAATGAAATTGTTAAATAGGATAACCCCATCAATACTGGAAACGCAATGACTGCCAGTAGACCCGAGAAACTTTTTTTCCTGAAAAATTGTTTTGATATATTTTGATATATTTTATAAATTTCAGTATAAAGTAGCACTGACTTCTAGGGCAATGAATGTCGAATGTTTTATGATAGGCAACGTGCAAATATTACCATTAGCACTATTATTCATCACTTATCTTTGACAACAATAACCTTTACACTATATTATATAGTGAAATGGTCTCGTCTGTTGCCAGTACTTGATAAGCCGTGACGCTGACGGGTTTTGTTGTAACCTTCCACTATCTGAAATATACATATCCAAATAAAAGCTTTTCATGTATTACTGTTGCAGAATAACGGAATTATAACAGTGACGACTAGCGGATTTCTTGGTGGAGAATATAAAAACAATGATTAAGCAACCAACAGAATTTTCATTTTGGCGGGGAGCTCTTGAAATATAGCCTTATGCCAAAGTGTAATTAATCTAATACCTACTTCACCAACTGGAATCAAGAGATATACAGGGCTCTAATTTATTTTCCAACTAGCAGCATGGCCCGTCGTTCCCAGTGTTTGATTCAAAAATCATACGACTCATCACTTGACTTAAAATATTTTTGCCCTTCCTTGCCTTTAAAGGAGTGCCTTTTGCCGTGCTGATGTTACTACATGCCTTACTTCTTGCCTCACACTGCGAATTTTTTCTAAGCTCTATACTAAACATTAAATCTGTTACGAAAAAAGAACTAAACAAAATGAACACAAAACCATCAGCTTTAAAAAAAAGAACTCGTAACTGGAAAAACCGAATGAAAAAAATCCAGTTCTGCGGAATCAGAATCAACGTTGGGTTTAAGCAAGCGAATGAGCCAATTGGAGTAATGTGCCATGCATATTTTAATTTTTCCCACTTGTGACGAATGCAGCTATCGACTTTTTTTGCATGCTAGGATGCTAGTAAACATTCGTGTCAGTCAGCTGATGGCTCTCACACTGGCCAATAGAATCTTCCTGCCTATTCGTGGGAGCCGGCTACAGGCTCTCACTCTGGCCAGTAGAAAATGGCCACAAACTACATGAAAACTACCGTAGAAGCATGAAAAAATCGATTATTTTCACTATCGATGGGAGTTGGGAAATGCAAAGTCGGCCTTGGCCTTTTTACTAACTTGGAGTATGTGCAAGTAAATTTTGGTGCAAATCCGTCGAAAATTGCGGCCGTGCATTCGTTACACACACACACACACACGCGCGCACACACACACACACACACACACACACACACACATCCTACCTTTTATAGATAGAGAATAATGGAAGCCTCCAAGAGTTGGCCCGAGGTAAAACCGATACCAATTCAAACTGATGGCCGTTCTATTTTCCCAATTTTTAGCTTCTTTTTCTCAAACGCAATTACAAGTGCTCGTTATGTTCATCAGACTCCTATAGCAATTTCCAAAGTGTACCCCACATGTGACGCAAGTTCGAACGTATGGACCACCCAGTGAAGATTAAACTCACTACTCAGTCGTAATTAATCTAGCAAGACAAGCTTGCTAACAATTACACCACGTCGAAGAGCACTCATCGCACTCGCACAAATACTAAGTTTTGACCAATAAAATAGGTTTAATCATTTTATCATCTGTCTTAGGCCAAAGTTTCACAGGCTTCCATTACACAGTATCAAGAATACAATTCGAATGCAACAGCAGTGTTTCTTAAGACAATTGATTAATAATAAATTTGAGCGAAGGTCACATGAAATGTAATTTCTTGCATCGTGAAACGACAGAAGCAAATATGAATAAAAAGGTTTGATGAAACCTTGGTCGGATCATATAAAAAAAACAAGGTTATAACATTGTAATACTTTTTAATCATTCACCACCAATCAAGGCAATAAAGACACTAAGACGCAAGGGGTTATTGTGTGTTAAAGAATATAAGACAAAATAACACTATTAAAGAGAGAAAACAATAAAAGAACGGGACAGAAAACAGAAGATAACGATTGCATTTCAATTTTTGAAGACCAAAGAAGACCGGGAAACAAGAAGTCGCAAGAGAGCTGCACAAGTAAGATGTGTGATAGAAACTATTAGCATAGAACCTAAGATTACATCTAGCCATTTCAGCTGTAAAATGATGGGACCTTGCCGCCAATCTAGTACTGCGCTTAAATTCATAAATTTTAGGTACCATAAAGGATAGTTCATAAGAACATTTGCCATGTAATTATATATAGAAATGGCACAGGGAACTTTATGGAGATAGGAAAGACACTGAAGCCGAGATGCTTGGTCAGGAGCAATAACATTGCAGACTCTTCTTTGTGTTTTATCAAGAATCTCGAAATACATAGTAGGAGCATAAGATATGGCAACAATATTCAATGCAAGGACGAATGGCAGACTTATAAACATGCAAGTTAAATACTGGCGAAAAAAATGTCTAACACGATACAGTGAACCAACTTTTCTTGCAGCAGACCTAGCAATCGATTCAATATAAACTTTATACTTTATTCCGGGAGGGCGCAATGACTCTCCTGGAGTTTAGCATCAGGCATGTTGATGGAAGGCAAAAAGAGCTCTCTTAAACGAGAACAGAGTGTCGTTCTGGAGGCGTTAAAATTGACAAGACATTCCTTTCCCCAGTTAACAGAAGATTGTAGATCTCTCAAAATGGGTCCCTTCAGATTTACAATGAAACTGCGCTTCCAACACGGACACCCAATTTAAGCAGCGTCGAGCCTGATCAATAGCTAGATGGATGACCTATTAATAATACTATACTATACTTCGAGGTGCACGTGGTGTAATGTGTCGGAATTGTAAATCGGTGAGCCGTGTTCAAATTCCTGTTGGGTTCGTTATATTCACGTGCATGCAAATACCCTCTTCTCACCTCGTTATATGTTAATTAGTAAGACTTGAATCACTCAAATATTATCTGAAAAAATGTCTGACAATTTCAAAATGTTTTCTGGCGTTAAAAAAACTGCACAAATTTAATAAACCGTTGAAAACGAATCAATCAATTCTTTCTAATACTTCCTCTTCTTCTTCTTCATCATCATCATCGTCATCATCATCATCATCCTTTAAGAACATGGCCATTCATTGCTAACAGAGCTTTCTTCTTCCTCTTCATCTCCTTTTTCCTCTTCATTTTTATATCCTTGAAGAACGTTGTCATTTATGGCTGATAGACAATTATTTTTATTATTATTATTATCATTATTATTATTATTATTATTAGTGATCTCACCCAGCTTTAAATATTTTGTATTTTTACCGTAGCGAATGATTTCTTAAAATTTTAAAATATTTTCTGACTTTAAATAACCTTCAATGTGTTGATAAGCCGTAAAAAACGAATCAAGCAATTAATAAGACGTAGAAATAAATAGATAAAGAATATACAAAGGCTCGAAAAGAATTAGATCAATGTATTGTTTGGATATGGAGTGGTTGTTTATCTGACAATCAAGTCTGAAATCTCTTTTCTCATCGTTAATCTCTAATATTGATAAAGAGCGAGACTGACATGTCCTTACAGACTGAACGATCTTCAGACCGAGGAATAACACTTATTTGTACTATATCTTTATAATGCTGATCCCGTGTAACCCAGAACTACATGTCACATGGTTGGGCCATCGACGACTAAAGCGGTTCCTCTTTTTGTAAAGAGGGCGGCTAGACAAACAGAAGGACTTGTCAATCATGACTTGTGAGACGTCTGATGAGATTTCTTACAGTGTTAATGATTATCTGACATAATAGACTGGATTACATAGCAATGTGTACAGATTGTATAGGATTGGAAATATCACATGAGAAACGTTGTTTGGTTGATTTTGTTTAGCAGTATATCATCCTTTAAAGCTTATTTAATGCCGAAATCTAAATATCTCGCACGCAATTTTATGCTTTCAACTACAGATATTTTATACTTAATTTTATACTTTTAGGGTAAAGGTATTTTAATTAGATATATAGTTTGTAAATCGTAAAATGTATTTCTGGTAATTTTACTTTAAAATGTATTTTTATATTATTTTAGTGTTCCATTGATTGTCATTTTGCTATAAAAATGTATTGGTCATTTTATTATAAAAATATACTGTTGACTTTTGTTTGAGCGTTCACCTTTGCCCATAGCAGGGTCCCTAACATGTGCTATCACCCCGAATCAGGGTGAATCGGGGGTCAACAGCAGTTAAGGAGTAATTCTATGCTCCTCCAAATCTCACGATGAGGGGCTTTGCTGTCGGATGTAATATATCGTCTTATCCTGGAAACTCATAAGAAACGCCTGAGATGTGTGGATGCCATGATTAGAATGCAGTATATCCTAATATCTGTATGTGGAGGGAAAATGAAGAGAAGTTACACATTTCAATTTAATTCCGTTTGCTGTTCGACAACGACAAAAATAAACTCATTGCATCGCCTCAAGCACCAAACTATGCGGGCAGTACGTTGTATAGTGGTTCTGACGAGTGGATACTTAAGCCGAGGAGGTAAATACGAGTTTAGACCGGCTTCAGGTTAAATCTGCACATGGGACTGGACTACAGGCAGCATATCCATTGAAATGATAACACGGCAACCCTGCGAGGACGGCCTCTTAAACTGAAATCATCGTCCAGTGCGGAAGGTTTCCCTGGTGGAATCAGCGGACAACTGTGCATGACTAAGGCGAACCTTCAAGTTGGAGGTCAGACCTAAAGAGAGACGAGATCCGTCAGGTCTTCTTGGCCAGGATCAGCGATGCTTTCAATTGAGACATGCGTATGGAAATGATCGAACCTTCGACACCCCGCCATGGGTGTAATGAAGTTGTTAATGATGATGATGTAGACTAACTGAATATTGACCTAGCATATAAATAAAGATGTCCGATGTATATAATTAAAATTATTTGTCAAATATTTTGCCATTACTTTTTTTTTTTAAATTTACTTTTTTTTCTTTTTTGCAAGATAATTTTTCGCTAAGATTTTCTGGTAGAATTCAATTTTATTTTTATTTTATTTGTTCAATTTTGTTTTATTAATCATTTCACCCACGCAAGGCGATAAAGTCACTAAGAGATTACTCAGCGCGAAGGAATCTGGGAAAGAGAGGGGACAATAAAAGAACAAGGACTAAGAAGAAAGAAGATAACGATTGACATTCATTTAAATTTTTGAAGATGAAAGTTGATTGCAAAGCAAGAAACCGGAAGAGAGTTCCACAACCGAGGTGTGCGGAAAAATAAATAGAACTTATAGTTAAAACTAGTATTTCAACTGTAAAACGATGAGACCTAGTCGCCAATCTAGTACTGCGCTTTAATTCTAAAGTCGAGATACAAAATAAGAAAGCTCATCAAAACAAATACAATGAAAATATTATTAGAAAGGAAAAAGGGAAGGTACGTTAGATCGGTGGGAACTGACTGAAGCCGAGATGCCAGACTAGGATCAATAACATTGCACTTTCTACTTTGGATATTATCAAGAATCTCTAAATACATAGCAGGCACAGCAGATCAAATGTAACAGCAATATTCAATGCACGAACGAATGGGGGACTGATAAAAGTGTAAGTAAAGGGAGAAAAAATGTGTAGCGCCACACTGAATTCATTATCCTAGCAGCAGACCTAGCAATTAATTCAATATAATCGTTCCCCTTTATATCATTTTCATTTTCTAATCCTGCAAAAGATGAGGGTAAACTGATAAAAATTAAAATTATCAAAGAAAAAAACAATGAAAAAAAAATTAAATTTTGTGAATGATTATTGCAGGGTGGGGTTTTTTTGGTTGACGGGTCGATTCGATAACTTTGTATATTTTCTCGCTCGTCTTCTCCCGGCCAGGTGTCGAAATGTTTTTGGAGTCCGTAGATGACAAAGAACTTCAACAAAAGGGATTTTAAACTTATCTATTTTATTAAACAGCTCAACGTTGTACATTTTTAACTAACTAGTAGTGTCGCTCTATCACGTCTACTGGGGAGCAAGTTCCCTGAGACACGAAATAACCACGTTTACTGTATATGACGTGTAAAAGCTTAACTCACTGAAATCACTATCTCTCTAACATTCCCACGCTATTTTTAACCAATAAAAAACGAATTCCTTTGTTTTGTCTACCATCTGACCTTAAAGGTCAGCCTCAGAAGGTCTGAGCCAAAATACACTGCCACTAAAAAATAGTAGTCTGAAACTATTATTTAACATCATTCCATCGTCCCAAATTTTAAGTCAATCAATATACAAGGCATTTAGGAGCACTTCAACTTGATGTAACGGTTAACAAACTTGTCTCGCTAGAAAAATTACGACTGTGTAGTGAATTCGATCCTCACTGTTTGCCTCGTACTTTCGGCCTTGTGCCACATCTAAGCTACCCTTAGAAAATCATTTGGTGCAATCGATAGTGAGCTTGTCTAGCTAAATCTATTACGACTGAGTAGTGATTACTATCTTCACTGGGTGCTCCACATTTTCGGACTTGTGCCACATCTTGACGTGGTGTAATGGTTAGCGAGATTGACGGCCTTGCGCCACATATAAGCTACGCTTATAAAATCACCATATACAAGTCACCGGTGTCTCCGTTTTCTCTATCTCTATGCTAAATGAAAAATCTCACAGATTAGTCTGTCTGTGTGTCGAATTTATTTGTGACTACGTTATTCATCGTTGAAATCTACCTGAATCAAATCTGAGTGTTGTCATCGCCGAATGGAAATGTCGCAGACATTTGTCGGCTGACTAATCTACGAGCTTTAAAAACGTCGAACCTCTGACCTTTTAACACCAAACAAGGGCAACCTTTTCCGGCTAGTGTCACCCATGAGATATGGCTTGTCCTAAGGCAGGCTGCTTTTATGAAAACATTCAAAGTATTTCTTTATTGAAAACCAAGCGGACATTTTCACTACAAACATTCATACGCATACGAATCTGCCTTATCAAAAGGAGAAAGGTTGATTTTTTCTACAATTTAAACATTAAATATTTCCTAAAATATCACTGACACCGTGATTGGCAGATGCTGCTGTGTGTGATTTGTTTCTTATTCATTTGAAAATATAAAAAATATATTTTTACAATAAAAAAATATATTTCTTTTCCAGAGAAAAATATTGATATCAGTTTCACGTTTCTAAAGAAAAATATTTTTACACGTATGATTGTCCTTAATGAAAATCGCCAATCGTTTAAAATGTTGAGAACGTTACCTTTAACGAAATGTTACAAAATCAAGAAACATTATACTTAATCATTGTTCTGTTTGTGGTTTAATCGAACTGTACCCACAACGCAGTAGGCATTAATAAGTAAGGGAGGGTAGTCAGGTATTTAATAGTTATTTCCTTTTACTAGCATCTACTCTCAACCTCTTTACGTGAAAGATCATGTGAATGAACAAGTGAGAATGAGACAAAATACTGAATTTCAATAAACGTTATTTTCCTCATTAGATTAGTTGTGACATTCAGAAGACCGAACCAGCTACATGTGACCCGTGGACCATAGTTTTCTCATGACTTTATTAAACTATCCCTTCTCATACAGTTCATGATAGGTTATTCTACGTGTGCTCCTGGTACCATGTTTCTGTTCTTACCAAGTTTCAAAAAAGGAATTTATCTGTTAACACTGTGGGGCGCTAATGGTGTTGGTAAGAAATTATCAGAAGGTTTTTGTCGAAGGTTGCGTTTTGAGATTTAACGCTCCACATTCAATTTGCAAAGAAAACACAGAAAAGAACAAGAGATGATTGAATGATCAACAAGTAAAATGTATATTGAAACAAATATATATACAATGACAATAAAGATCAAGTCGTAAAAAGTGATTTCCCTTGTACCGTGTGGGAAATACAAGTGTATGTTATAAGGACTCTCTTTGTTGATATGTGTTTAGTGTTTAAGAATGCTTGATGCTTGAATTTGAAAATTAGATGTTTGTACAGAAGAATAGTTCACTTGGCTTTGATAACAGACATTTCAATGTGCCTGTGTGTGAATGTAGTTAATGTCTGTGTGTGTGTGTCTGAGTCGAAGATGGAGAAATACACGTACGTGATTATGATTGTGAACATTTATAATCTACTAAAATTTCTTCTTTAAATTTCTGCTTTATATACAAGTAAAGTAGGCTCCCAGAACGAGCGCGGGAAGAATATTGAAGAAAGTGTCAATTTATGTGATTGGCCCAAAATTGACCAATTGTTGATTTTTTCTATAGCAAGTTTGGTGAAACAAAACACGAGAAATTTTTATGCGGCTCGTGCGATGCTTAAATTGTCTTTACGAAAAGTGCTGTTTATTTATTGTGCAATTACTGTTGAGTAATTTGTGGGCGTGGTGTGTGTAGGCGTCCACTACAACACCATGCGTAGACATGTTTTCATCTATTTACCAATGCTTCAAGCAGAAACAACATTTCAAGGATTAATTGCCTAAGAAGAATTAAGTAATACATAGCATATAAAATTTAACTGTTTAATTCTATGAATTGATTTATTAGGGAGATTTGTTTTTTATAGGTTATCAACCCTTTGTGGGTTATTTAAAGCCGAAACATTTTTCGAGTTGTAAGAGGTTGCTTACAGTACCCTGTGGTCTCAAACGGTTCTCTATTTAAGTACTGGCCGGATTAAACATTGATTAACTTCGGTGATTGAATAAGATCTGTTTTTTTTGTTGTTTTTTTTAGTGTGATTAAACTGTAAGCATAGATTGAATAAAGGATTCCGTTTGAAATCCATAGAATGTTACCATACACGACAGTCATAGCATTTTAGTTTGACGTGGACAACGGCCGAATAGATGTTAGTATAATAAACAAAATGAATAAAACTTCAAATATATCAGCGTGTAATGAGTATATATCCTTATATTGGAATCTCAAATAGAAATTTAATTTTTATATTGCATTTATATTCCAACAATAAAATAAAAAAATGGTTGACAAAAATATTGTCGATTTTCATTCGAGGCAGACGAGAATATTACACAACACAACAAGTGGGGCTTTTGATTGAAATAATACAATAAAAATTACAGTAAAATTTCATGTGATGTTCCTTTTTCCTAGACTGTAACTTCTATGCTAACAATTTCTTCTATGGCACTCTTCTCTTGTGGAACTCTCTTCTAGCTTCTTGCTTCCTAGTTAATTTTCATCTTCCAAAATTTAGATGTAATGTCAATCGTTATATTCTGTCTTCTTAATTATTGTTCTTTTATTATTCTCTCTCCTTAATAATATCGTTCTCATTTTCTATAACACTCATTAACCATTTTCGTCTTAGTTGTTTTATTGCCTTGCTTTGGGTAAAATAATTAAAAACACGGTTTAAACTTTAAAAGAGTGATATTTTTCAGACATTTCTACAGCGTTCTATTGAAATAACCTCTTTCGGGCCGGATCTAAACGTTGTCTTCCTTCATTTGAATGCTGCATTCACGACACGTTTTTGAAAGAAGAGCATTCATCATAATGAAAGAAAAAATTCAGTCGGTTTATTATGATTTGCTTTTCTGTTTTTTCTTGTTTTTTACCGTTTATCAACCATCGCGGCTTATTTAAAAACGCAACATATTTTGGATTGTAGGAGAATCCTACCAGTACACTTTTTTTATTATATACATATATATATATATATATATACATATATATATATATATATATATATATATATATATATATATATATATATATATATATATATATATATATATATATATATATATCATCATTTATTTAAATATTATAACATAAATATGTTATAAAATCACAAAAAAATAGCCTTCTGGTGTCTTATCAAGTGATTATGTTGAATGTAGAATAAATGGTTTTAAAAGTTTCAAATTAATTAACGATCCTTCACTAGGGGTAAACGCTGTTACATAAGCTAGAATGACAAATCAAAATACAAGTATATGGTAATTCGAAAAAATTGACAACTAAGCAAGGTTATCATAGATATTAAAAGATTTATAAAATTTGAAATTAAAATTAAAAGTAAAAAATTACCTATTTAGAAATCAAAATCAAATCTCTATTAAGTTTTAAATTGTAGAATTACCGAGGAGAAAAAAATAAAAATAAAAAATACATATGCTATTTAATTTATTTTTTTATATCTGCTCTACTCTGTATTGAGCACTCTTTAAAGAATAATAATTGTTGGTTATTGGAATTTACTCCGTATATACCAATCCCACACTTGGGTATATATATATATATATATATATATATATATATATATATATATATATATGTGTGTGTGTGTGTGTGTGTGTGTGTGTGTGTGTGTGTGTGTGTGTGTGTGTGTGGTTTTAAGGTGTGCTATATTTATGGGATAAAGTGCTCAATATCAGAGATAGAACGTATGTAAATATAAATATAAAAGTGAACATTGAAGTCAACACTCAGAGGCGACAGGCTGTTTCATGCTAGTCGCGACCGCTTGATGATTGCAACTAGCATGAAACAGCCTTTTGCCTCTGAGTGTTGACTTCAATGTTCACTTATATATATATATATATATATATATATATATATATATATGCATATTACGCTACGTTGATTGCACAACTTGGCGTTTCATGGCATTCGTGCATTTACTTATATTTATCCATTTGACTATATATATATATATATATATATATATATCTTTTATATATATATATATATATATATATCTTTTATATATATATATATATATATATATGATTTCTTTTAAACAGACATTACTTATTGTTATTATAAACGTCATTTTAGTGCTACACGGGTTTCAATAAACATTTCTATTTTAGTTTTTCTCAGACAGTGAAATTAACGTCTACCAAGATGTCTCACCTCGGTATTTTGGGAATGTTTTTGCTCTGTGTTTTGTAAATTCCAGCCTCAGGTTTAATTCTGTTATTTTATTTTTGTTAACTCTCTTATTGTTTGTTTTAAGTAGTTTTAAGAAGTTTTATATTACGTATAGATAAATTCTTTTCACTTCTAATCCTTATTCACTTGGTGGTTAGAATTATATGGCTAATTTTTAAATAAATCTATAATAATCTTCCACATAGTCTTTTAAATAATAGCATATAGGAACACCGAATAATGCCGACTTAAAGAATGCAGTTTTAAGGAAAAGATAAAGTAAATTATTAAAGCGATAATTTGTTGAAAGTGTATTATTTTCTGGGGAAAAAATGATGCCCAGTGTTGCTGCATAATTATCAGGCGTTTTTAAATAATATTTATTATGAAAAAAGAAATATAATAATTCAACAATAACATTTTTAAATGAGTATGATTATCGACACGCATTTTTATAACCTGAAAAAAAATAATGTCGTTATTAAAAACAAAAACAAAACAGCAATTTTTATTAACAAATAACTCGCCTATAAAAACGCATGATAATTATGCACCCACACAATATATATATATATATATATATATATATATATATATATATATATATATATATATATATATATGTCGAGATAGGGAGAGAGAAAGAGCAAAATAATGAAAATAAGGTAGATGAGTCTATGTGAATAATATAAGCATAAAATTCATACCTATCTCACCAGTGGAATACGAATGAAATAAATGTGATTTGCTACAATGTGCGCGGTATGGAGGGTCCTAGCCGTGAAGGTTAGAATTGGTGAAATTAAGGAATTTAGTTCGTCTCGAGACTTTGGTTAAATTATTAGCTTGGTGCATAATTATCAGGCGTTTTAAAACAATATTCATTATGAAAAAAGAAGCATAACAATTCAACAATAACATTTTTAAATGATTATTCCGGAGCGTATTATTATCGACACTCATTTTTATAACCTGAAAATAAAATAATATTTTTATTAAAAAAAAGTAAACAAACAGCAGTTTTTATTTTTTTTAAATAACTCGCCTACAAAAGCGCCTAATAATTATGCATCAACCAAATATTTTCCTCACAAGACTAATGCTGATACAATATAGGATATTTTTAAGTATCCCATTTTGTAACAGTAGTAAAGAAAATTAAAACAAAAGCTTTATTGAGCTGGATGAAGTTGGCTAGGTTATGTATGTAAGCATATCGGACGTCAAAATTCTAAAATGTAAATCTAATCGTCCCTGTATCTTTAACGTTTTTAATGTAAAATTATAAACGGCAGAAGTTCTATTTCTTCCGCCCTTGTACAACCGGGTGATATTATCGATAAAACCATCATTAATATAAAGAAATTTCAGCAATCTAGGAACTTCGTGCACGCAATAAATCCTTCTGTCAAAAGGACGGATTTTCTCTTGACACCGCTATTATTTTAACTAAATTCACTCCTCGTGTTTATTGTTATTAAAAGATGATTAGAAATGTAATAAAACCTAAATATATGAATGTTAATTTATACATTTTCTTTGTTCTTGAGAATTTTCTAAAAAAATTAATAAACACTATTTATTTATTAAATTGTTTCTTTACCCTATTGTTGTGGTGTCCTACCTCTAATGAGTCTATTGTGGACTTTTCCACTTACTATAAAATTAGTAGGAGAGTAAGTCTCGGTGGAACAGTGAGATAGACTGAACGCTGGTCAACCGACACACACTCCCAAGTCGTGTAACACATTTCTGTTGTATTTACTGTTCAATACACGATTTATCTGCAACGTCTTGTTTTATTTCTTAACCATTTACTTGGTGGCAACATCTATTTATTGGAATGGTTGGGAATACATCGGCTAATTGTCAATCGATTCCAATTTTCTAAAATGGTAAATAATAAGTATTTCCTCGTTATTAAATGTTTATAAATTTGTGAATAAAAATCGTATCCATATTTCTTTATGAATTGGTAAATGATAAATATAACAATGCCTTAGTTTTCAAATAATTGTGTTAATTTTTAGAGTGTTGTCAATATAACTGTATTCGTGTAAATAAACAATCTAATAAAACATAGTTTTTGATATTTTTGTTTTAAATTTTCAAGAACATAAATGTATTAATTCATTTTCATCGTATTTTTAGTTAGGTTTTATTACAATCCTAATAATCACTTTTTAAAACAATAAACATTGCGAGGAGTGAAGGCAGTTAAAGTTGTTTCAGTCTTTAATAACCCAGGTAAACAATCTGATCCTTGTAACTATCGGTCAATTAACCTTCTACCTATTTGGGGGAAATACTAGAAGTATCTATGCTGAAGACAAGTATTTACTTCTGTCTTAACAGTAAGTGTGATCGGTTGGATAAGGTCAATCTGTTGTTAAATGGGGCAAGGAGTGGCCTCAATAAATGAAAATGCTCTCTCTTAAACATCTGAGAGAGCCCTTTTTTATCTAACGTCAGCATGGCTGATGCTAACCTCCATGAGACTAACGCAGGGTTAAACTGGGTAGGAACAGAAACATGGAACAGGAGCACACGTAGACTAACCACGCATAGTACCAGTGAATTTTTGGTGGCAAGGAGTCATCAACAAGTCCTGTCAAACGACAGATGACCCTTCTTGAAAAATGAATTACCATGAGGTTGACTGGACCCCATAATTCAGGCAGTACGGTGAACAATCTTCATTACAAGGTGGATAGATTCTTAGACTGAAATCAATAACCGGGGCGGAGCTTTCTCCCGATTGAATCAACGGCCACGTACTTGTGACCAAGGTGAGCTACCAAGTGATTGTTTGGTTTGTTTGTTTAACGGTATATCAACGTGTGTTATTTAATGCCGAAGTTAATTTTCTTAGGAGCTTGGAAGTAATAAAAAAATATATGTTATTTCGCTTTCACAACGGAATACACAGTACATGCGACAGTGACTCTTCGACTTATGTCGGAGATCCGTTCCTACGGAGCGACGTAACCTGATTTTCGACGTAGATCGGAACTCACCTACATAAGCACCCATGAGTGTTCCTTAAGCTTGGGAGTCATAATTAAAGACAAAAGTTTTTTAAAAAACGAGAGATAGCGAGTGTTGCACAATCTAATATGGCGTGCAGCTGGTAAAGAAATAATGTCGTCTTCCTCATATAACGCAGCGTGACGACGTATTATATTACGGGAGATGGCGCCGTTTACACGAAACGCCGTACGTCGGGTCCGACGTAACCCGAAACACTTCTGTATGCAGCTTTTCTGCATATACAAGTTTGTGTGGACATAATTACTAGAGGCGCATTTAGTTCGCATTAAAAATTTCGAGAATATTTATATTTATGTGTAATTGTACATGCTCCATTCGAATCTGGGTTGATAAATTTGATAAAATCTACCGTTTTGGAGTTATCGACAGTGAAATTTCGGATTCATTCGCATCACAAGCAGTCATAA
This sequence comes from Acanthosepion esculentum, assembly GCA_964036315.1. Taxonomy (NCBI): domain Eukaryota; kingdom Metazoa; phylum Mollusca; class Cephalopoda; order Sepiida; family Sepiidae; genus Acanthosepion; species Acanthosepion esculentum. The sequence goes on from OZ038494.1 coordinate 49,768,356, forward strand.
TTAGGCGTTGTTTTCATACATTCGCTGAAGAATGACTATCAGTGTAGGTAATTGAGACAAATTTAGACAAGAAAGATCAGTTCCGAGCTTAGGTTTCCGTAGTTTTCCGCGTTTATCTTTCCGCAGCGAATGTATGCAAACAACGCGAGTAATGGCCGCCGCCAACGACGCGATTGAATCCGAAATTTCACTGTCGATAACTCCAAAACGGTAGATTTTATCAAATTTATCAAGCCAGATTCGAATGAAGCATGTACAATTACACATAAATGTAAGTATTTTGGAAATTTTTAATGCAAACTGAGTGCGTGTGTTACACTGCAAATTAATCAAATACATTTTATGAACTACAAACCGTTTATCTAAAAAAAAAACTACACTGAAAGTATAAAATTATGTACAAATATCAATATTTGAAGACATAAAATTACCTACCAAATATGTAGATTTCGGCATTAAATAAGGCTGATATGCCGCTAAGCAAAATCAATCAACCAAAATAAGAAATCAAAAATGGGAAGCAAAACAACTTATTCAATTTATAATATTTCAAGAGACGAACACAAGGACATTGCAGGCGTATCTGAAATAAGATATGTCGACATTTCAAGAGAGAGACAGAAGCAAACAAGAATCCATATTAATGACGGTCCAGAACTAATTATATAAGAAGCAACTTTAAGATCAAAACATGCAAATGTGAAATAGTAAATATAAACAGTAATGATAGAAATGGACGTTGCGACTAATGTGACTTATTAGCGCATAAAGTGAAAACTGGAAGATTAGTTCAAATCCATCAGAGCACATTTTCGCACTAATCCTCTTTAAGACAAACATGAATCCATCTCTGGTCACTCCAGCTATGGGTTAAGTAGCAGACTAGACTGGCCTACTCTCTTTCCCAAGAATGCATAGGTTTTGGTTGATTACAAAGAAACGAAATATGAGGAAGGGATGGCTGATTACACCCCAAAAGACTCATGATATTAAAAATAAAAATAGAAGCTTTTATATATAAAATAATTAAATTCAGATTCTTTTTGTTTACATAAATATCCACTGAATACAGCGCCCAAAAGTAACTCAAGGTAGAAGGTTATTGAATGATGTTGTAGTATGTACGTAAGAGAAGGAAGTGAATGAAGCTTATGAGAAATATAAAGGATAGATAACGGTTGATCCTGGATGCCAAGATTGTAGCGAACGGAGAAACCCCTTCTCAGGAGTTTCTTCCACAGAGTTGAAGTGAAGGAATTCCCTGGACGGAGTTTTCTTATCAACGGAATAGGAAAGGAAAGGAAAGATAATGATTCGAACCCGTGTACATAGTATGGCGTGACTTAGCCGTAAAGATCTGAATTGGTGAAACGAAAGAAAAAAGGCTCGTCTGAATCTTTGCCATGGAAACAGCGATAGAGGAAGCGATAGGCATGCGGCGTTTCGTCTCGAGTAATGCAGGGTTCAAAATAAATAATCGCCTACAAAAAAGTAAGCGATTTTGAAATCCATCCAGACTGGGAAGTGGGGATTGGTCATCCCCCGCTCAGTAGAACGGGTCGATTTTGAAAGCTTGCTATTGCACTCAATTTGAAAGTTGGGGTTTCGCATGATAAATATCGAAACAAAAATTTTTTTCCAAATCGTTTTTTGTTTGTGGAAACGAGGATAAAGATTAAGTTTAGGTTCAAAATCGCTGCGTTGGAATTTAATTCCGAGGATTAGTGAAAAGCTTATAAAATTTTACAGTGAAAGCTTTATAAAATTTTACAGTGAAAGCCTTATAAAATTTTACAGTGAAAGCTTTATAAAATTTTACAGTGAAAGCTTTATAAAATTTTACAGTGAAAGCCTTATAAAATTTTACAGTGAAAGCTTTATAAAATTTTACAGTGAAAGCTTTATAAAATTTTACAGTGAAAGCCTTATAAAATTTTACAGTGAAAGCTTTATAAAATTTTACAGTGAAAGCCTTATAAAATTTTACAGTGAAAGCTGTATAAAATTTTACAGTGAAACCCTTATAAAATTTTACAGTGAAAGCTTTATAAAATTTTACAGTGAAAGCTTTATAAAATTTTACAGTGAAAGCCTTATAAAATTTTACAGTGACAGCTTTATAAAATTTTACAGTGAAAGCCTTATAAAATTTTACAGTGAAAGCTGTATAAAATTTTACAGTGAAAGCCTTATAAAATTTTACAGTGAAAGCTTTATAAAATTTTACAGTGAAAGCTTTATAACATTTTACAGTGAAAGCCTTATAAAATTTTACAGTGACAGCTTTATAAAATTTTACAGTGAAAGCCTTATAAAATTTTACAGTGAAAGCTGTATAAAATTTTACAGTGAAAGCCTTATAAAATTTTACAGTGAAAGCTTTATAAAATTTTACAGTGAAAGCTTTATAACATTTTACAGTGAAAGCCTTATAAAATTTTACAGTGAAAGCTTTATAAAATTTTACAGTGAATGCCTTATAAAATTTTACAGTGAAAGCTGTATAAAATTTTACAGTGAAATCCTTATAAAATTTTACAGTGAAAGCTTTATAAAATTTTACAGTGAAAGCTGTATAAAATTTTACAGTGAAAGCCTTATAAAATTTTACAGTGAAAGCTTTATAAAATTTTACATTGAAAGCTTTATAACATTTTACAGTGAATGCCTTATAAAATTTTACAGTGAAAGCTTTATAAAATCTTACAGTGAAAGCCTTATAAAATTTTACAGTGAAATCCTTATGAAATGTTACAGTGAAATCTTTATAAAATTTTACAGTGAAAGCCTTCTAAAATTTTACATTGAAAGCTTTATAAATTTTTACAGTGAAAGCCTTAAAAAAATTTTACAGTGAAAGCCATATCAAATTTTTAATCTCCTGAAGCTTTACAAATTGTGTATGGACAAACAAGGCACAAGTATATTTTTACTAAATCACTGTGTTATCAAATAAGACCTTTATTTACATCAAAGGAGGATTATATTGTACAATTTAGCTATATGATGATGTAACTTATACAGTGCAGTAGTTTTAGTGCTACTTTCGATAAACAAAGCAAATTTAAAACATTTTGTCCTATAATTTCTACCCAGCAGTATTATGATGTTATATACGCTTATCTATTTTTACTTAATTATGGCGTAACAAATGGTGTAATATCTTATTTATTGAGTAGCCATTTTTGTAATCTTTTAGAATTTTTACACACTATTTCCTTATCTAATACAGTAATAAATTTAATATTTTGCTTGTAGTGATTTCATAATCAGAATTCTGGTTTGAATATATCCATTCAATGTATCTAAAATAAAAAGTATCTACTTTATTTGGATTTATTCTTGTAAAATGTTGAAGTCATTTTGTAAGCAAAGATCTGCGGAAATTAGGTATTTCTGTACATTTTTTCAGACAATCTTTAAAACTAAATGCTGAACAACTGGTACAAGCCACGAATGTAATATTTGGCATCAGCACTTAACATATCAAACACCAGCTTTCACATCGAGTACA
>OZ038494.1:49776869-49856869 GCA_964036315.1 Acanthosepion esculentum
TTCTTCATTACACTTCGTACATTTTTAACGAATGCACTCACAAATGCACATTACAGTCTTGTCCGACTGTGTGCGAGCAGACTCTAGATTACAAATCGCCTTTTCTTTTCAAGCGAATTACATGAAAGAAAAAAACAATTAAACAGCCTTTGTAGTTGTTTCTACACATGTTATTTAAATCTGAGATAAAGTTAACTAGAATTCCTCAAGTAATTAGATTACGAAATGATATCGATCTGTCTTAAGTGTCCTGGGTAAGACGATAAACTACGTCCAACAGTAAGGCCTCTCATTAGGAGGTTTTGAGGAGCGTGGAACCACCTCCTAATTGCTGATGTTCCCATGTCCACTCTGACCCGGGGAGTTAGCACCTGTTAGGGTCTCAGCTATGGGCAAATAGTTAACCCCCAAACTAGAGACAAAACACTATGAAAGTGTAAAAATAGGTTTTAATACTAGAAATACTTTGTAAAATAAATATTACCTACAATACATTTTTGAAAAACAAATATTACCAGCAATACATTTTTTGATAAAAATATCACCAGTGAAAGAAAATTCTTACCAGAAATAGATTTTTGAAGGAAAAAATATTACCAACACTGAAACTTTTGTTGGCATTAAATAACCCATTGAGGTTGATATGACATAAAACAAAGCAAACCAATCTGTCTTAAACACCATCTCTCTCTCTCTCACTATATATATATATATATATATATATATATATATATATATATATATATATATATTCATTCGACGTATCAGGATCAAGCAGCTCAGTCTGCGGTATGAGGGTCAAGCAGCCAGACACCAGCACATATAATTTGATTATAGTGATGAAGGTTTTGTGTCGAACCATCCACACTTTTTGAAGGGCCGAATACAGAGACTTGGTGCACTATGTGCCACAGGATCCCCAAACGACCCTCCGCATGTTTTGAATTCACAGTTGTCCTCCTTCTAGACCAGTTGCCATCCAAGGCTATAGAACCCAGCCTGTCAGTGTAAAGATGATAGCTGGTGGGAGAGGAAGAGGATTCATTACCACGTAAGTGAATGTAATGGATTCGACTGGAATTCGAACTAGGCTTTCCGATTCCTCAATCCAAGCAGCTATCCACCGTGCCTCCCCTTAAATATATATATATATATATATATATATATATATGTGTGTGTGTGTGTGTCTGTGTGCGTCTGTGTGTGTGTGTGCGTGTGTGTGTGTGTGGATAATGAAATGGAGTTAAGCACATAGATTGTTAGATCGATAATACAAATAATAATACATATTATTTCACGTTTTCCATCAATATTTCCTTTTGATTTTATTATTATTTTAATCGGTGTAATCCAAGCGGCCAGTCACACCATTACGCGTAGGCTCTTAATAAAAGAGAAAAAACATATCTAATTATCGAGTAAGGGAGACAAGGCTGCAAATAGATTGTGTTTTTTTTCTTTTGTGTTAACATTCTGTGACATTTTTGACTTCTAATAATTGAAAAAGCAAAATTCTTTCTGATATGCGACGACGGAATAGATTGCGCAATCATGACAAATGAAAACTCAAAAATTCAGCCGCCATTTGTATCTTTCTCTTATGAACTTTTATATATAAATTTTTCACCTGTCTGTTTTTGTTACTTCATAAGATATTTTACTCGATATCAGTATTTGAAATAGACGTCACACTTTTATATTAAACAGTGTGAATTACATCTATCAGCCGACACACTCGAAAAGTCTCAGTGAAGAAAATGTGCTGTCCGGCAAGATTCGAACTTGCATTTTCCTTTGTAGGAGAAACCAACTTTTGATCCGGTGTGACTTAGACCCCCTCGACAACAGAAAAATAGAACCTTGATCGGCTGTTCGCTCTCTGTTATCGAGCGATCTAAAGCACGGCGCATCAAACAGTGTTATCTCCTACAAATGGGGGTTGCAGGCTAAAACCCTGCCGCATTTTCTTTATTAAGATTCTGATTGAAGGTATATATCATACACACTGTTTCGAATAAAAACAAGGCGTCTCATTCACAGTGGGTTATCCACTAAAAATAACGTTTGAAATCAATTAATCTGGGATTAAAAATAAATTCATTAATTCATTAGAAATTGCTATCTATCTATCTATCTATCTATCTATCTGTCTACTGAATCAAAGTCTGTTCATGATCTCTCCTCTGTCTCTCTCTCCATGTGTCTTAGGCTATGCGATATCAATTTATCTATATATCAGCAGCTTTATTATCTATCTATCTATCTATCTATTTGATCAGTCTATCTATTTGATCAGTCTCTTCATGATCTCTCCTCTGTCTCTCTCTCCCTGTGTCTTAGCCTGTTCGATATCAATTTCGCTATATCTCAGAAGGTTTATCTATCTATCTATCTATCTATCTATCTATCTATCTATCTATCTATCTGATCAGTCTATTCATGATCTCTCTTCTGTCTCTCTCCCCCAGTTTCTTAGCCTGTTCATTATCTATTTCTTTATATTTCAGCAGGTTTATAATCTATTTATCTACCTGTATTTCTATCTATCTATTTGATCAAAGTGTATTCATGAGCTCTCATTTCTCTTTCTCTTTCTCTCACTCTCTCTCTCTCTCTCTCTCTGTTTTTAAGCCTATTCATTATCTATTTCTCCGTATAACAACAGGTTTATCTATCTATCTATCTATCTATCTATCTCATTTGTCTGTCTGATTCTCATTGGCTATTTACGAGATGTGTTCGGATTTGATCATGTTATCTTATTATTAAAGAAAAAGTGGCTTACTACAGGCAAGGGCACCTTCAAAATATTCTCTTTATCGTCTCACGTACTTAGCTAATCGAGGTCTAAACTTTTAAGAACAGTCTCTTTGCATAGCAAGAGTCGCATAGCCATCTCCCTCGCTTTGTCTTCAATCAGGTCGTTCATCTAAAATATGCTTGCTTTCAAAAGCGATTTTATTCTTTTTTTGCCTCTTAAGCACAAAGCGAGAAGAGTTGCGCCATGGTCTGATATCTGTTGGACTGTCCCTGAAAATCACTAGATCTCCGTTTAATTCGCGCACTGTCAATCACTAATTTCTTATCAATGCAGTCCGTACGTATTCAGCAGTTCTTGCTTGTTGAAGCAGTTCAAGACCTTGGATCGCTATCAGCGGTTACCCGTTAATTTTGAAACTTCAGCAATACCTATTCGTAGTGATTGATTGATTTACTTCTTTTTTTTGCGGTTTATCAACCTTCTTGTAGTTTATTTAAATCCTGAAAAGATTTTTAGATTCTATGAACGTATTGGGGGATAATAATTATTTACTGATACACGTCTTACTAATTAACTTATGGCTACGCGGAGAAGAGGGGGATACAGACCTTTCACAAGCAAGTGAATATAAACGAACTCGACTAGATTAGGAAAACGGCTCTTCTATTTCAAATTACAAGACTTTATCCATTACATTTCCCGCACACCCAAGCTCACGGAATCTGGTATTCCCAAGCGCTCAACTATCTATATACTGACTAGTCTTGACGTTGCTTAACTTCGGTGATCCTACGAGAACATGTTTCAACCGGACATGGCCGTAAGCCCGCTCAATGGCATCTCATCTTGTTACTTCAAGGTAGCGTGTCTGTTTACGCAAGTGCAGTAAGGTAGATCCAGATTGGCTTCAAACTTACATGAAACTCACCCAAAATAACTGGATATATTTTGAGTTTATCATTATATTGACATGGTATTTTAGTTCATTCGAATCTATCTATCTATCTATCTATCAGATCATCCCATAAGTTCTGTCCGAATTTTGAATAAAGAAAACAAGTGACCAAATGTTACATTTAATTACAGATTCAATCAACAATGTATTTTCCCTAATTATCTATGACTTCCTTCCATCTATTAACAAGCTTAATTAATTAATTCCATTAAGGTAAAATTCTTTTGGCTTTGATTCGTGGAACTCACAAATGTCAGTTTTAACCTCTTCCTGTGTTACAAAAGCTGTTTCTTCCAAATGATTCTGTAAGCTACGAAACAAAAGGTAGTCTGAAGGAGCAAGGTCGGGAGAATAAGGTGGATGAGGAATTTTCTCCAAATCAAGTTCTTCGATCTTTTGTGACGTGATTCTTGCTGTGTGTGGTCGCGCATTGTCCTGATGAAACATCACCCGTTTTCGATTCACTAGAGCAGGTTTTTTTTCCTCAAAGCTTGGTTCAAACGCTCTAATTGCTGACTGTATATTTGAGCATTAATTGTTGCATTAGGTGGTAAGAATTCAAAGTGGATTATTCCTTGGCAATCCCACCAGATTGAAAGAAGAACGTCTTGCCCATGAAGTTCCCTTCTCGGCTGTGGCTGGGGTCCTTCAACTTTACCAAGCCACTGTCTACGACGCTTAACATTTCGATAAAAGATCCATTTTTCGTCGCCAGTCAAAAGTCTATCCAGAAAAGGTGAAACAAGTTGGCGAGAATGGAGAGAAGAGCAGATGTCAACTCGGGATTTGAGGTTGTTTTCAGACAATTCATGAGGCACCCATTTTCCAAGTTTAGGAATTTTTCCAAGTTGTTGAACATGACGATGAACAGTTGTGTGGTTTGAACTGAGAACCACTGCCAATTCCTCAACTGATAAAGCAGGATTTTCTTCAAGGGCTGCTTCAAGAAGCTTTTCATCAAACTCAACTGGACGTCCGGTTCGATCTTCATCTTAAAGGGTGAAATCCACCATCTCTGAATTTTGCAAACCATCTTCTGAAAGTTCTTTCATTCACACATTCCCCTCTATAAACTGAGTGAATGTTTCTAGCCGCTTCGGCTGCTGAGTTTCCTTTCTTGAACTCATAAAGCATTATGTACCTCAAATGATTCTTGGGTACTTCCATGTTAGCAGGGTTTTAATCAAACAAAATTTAATTTTATTGTTCTCTGAAATAAAATTTGATTAGTGTCAATGCATCTAAACATAAAAATAATGTTCAGCTCCATTAGACATTATAAAATACTTTTTAAATTTCGTTCATTTTAACAAAAAGTTAAAATTCGGACTGAACTTATGGGATGACGTAATATCTATCTATTTATCTAGGCTTGCATGTATTTATCGATACATCTATCCCGTGATTATATTTATCTATCTATGTAATTGTATGTCATTCCTCTGACATGAAGTGGAAAGATTATATTGAATTGATCGCTAGGTTCACTGCTAGGAAAATTTGGTTTACTGTTTCGTTCTAGAATATTTTTCTCGTCAGAATCAATCTTCCATATTAATAGGTCTAATATTCGTCCATGCATTGAATATTGATGCCATATCTTTTTCTGGTGTTTCTGCTATTTAGAGAGTCTTGATAAAATCCAAAGAATGAGCAATATTATTGATCCTAGCCTGGCATATAGGCTTCAGTCACTTTCCCACTGGCGTAATGTAGCTTCTCTGCGCGTTTACTATATTTTTATGGTTATTCTTTTGATGAGCTTCCTCTTTGGTAAGTATACTTAATGAATTTAAGCGTACTATTAGACAATTCTTCTTGCCAAAATCTATCTTTCACATTTATAAGTCTACTATTCATCTATACCTTGGATACTGCTTCCACCTCTGGTTTGGTGATTCTGTGATATATATATATATATATATATATATATATATATATATATATATATATATATATATATATATATATATGTGTGTGTGTGTGTGTGTGTGTGTGTGTGTGTGTGTGTGTGTGTGTTGAACAATGAAAAATATTAAAAAATTAAAATCTTCAGACACACTGGGTTGTATATTAATATTCCTTCGTTTTTATTATTATTTCATTTAGATTCCTGGACTAATTTCGGCCAACATGACCATCATGAGAAGAAAAATAATTTTCTTCTTTCTGGTACCAGTGAACTAGCGAAATTAATGTCTTGATGATGAAAATGAACTTTTGTCTGTAGTTTTCCTTTGTTTTTTGTTTTTTTTTAATTTTTTATCATGACTTTTGGTCAATCCTTGTGTTGATCAAACAGTCACTTTTAAGTTGTTATTTGAGATGGAAATTCTAGATAAAATCCAAAGAGTTATCACCAATGTTATTGGTCCTGAACTGGCATCTCAGTTTCAGTCATAAAGTTGCTTCCCTGTGACCTTTTCTATAAATACTTTCAAAGTAATTGTTATGTTTAACTCTTCACTATGATTCTTACATGTTATGGGTCCTTACCTATAACTACAGAATGAATTCTTCCTAACACTATGTATACTACGCCTCTCAAGAGAGAGGGACGAATCGAGTCGAGCCGATAGTAGTTCACTCCAAACCTGACTGACAGTCATACTAACACCTTCCACATCTTTATTATTTCATGTAATATATCTTCGTTATTTCTACTCTTGTGTTCGTGTTGTTCTTCCTTGGTCCTAACCTGGATCATAACAGTGGCGACGAGGATATTGAAGAAACGAATTCTACGCGGAGAATCTAAAAAAAAAATACATTTTTTGCTATCGGTCGTCCATAACAGAGGCGACGAAGGTATTGAGGAAAAATACGCAAAGATAAAAAAAAATTGTTGGACACCAACCTTAACAGTGGTAACGAAGACACGAATTTTACCTGTCAGCCAGAACAGAATCGAATTCTACGCGGGAAAGTTTTTCGTTCTAAGGTTCCAGAACAACAGGCGACAAAGACCTGAAGTCTACACTGAGAAAAAAAAGGAAAAATCGTTACACAAAATTACAGTGTAAACATGGAAGGCTTTAAGGCAACCATATTGGAACTAATGAAAATGCAATTCGAGCAGCAACAAAAAAATGAGGAAAGACTGAAGTAGGCTCGAAGAAGAACAATTAGAAATGCAACAGAAAAACTAAGAGAAGCAACTCGAACTACAAGAATTACTACTACGGGCAGTAACAAACAAAGGGCAAAATTCTGGAAATGAAGCGGCATTCTCGCAAAATGCTATATGGAGCTCTATCAAAGACTTCACTTATACACCGGACGAAGACAAAACCTTCGCGGCTTACTTCAGAAGATATGAAGATTCATATGAGTTTGATTACGGGAATTGGTCAGACGCGATAAAAGTACGTCTACTATTGAGGAAACTAGGGTCAAGCGAATACACTAAATTTGTAGACTACATCCTACCGAGGAAAACGAATGAGTTGACTTTCAAGGAAGCCGTGAAACTCTTAACGGAATTATTTAGTTCGAACACTTCACTATTCCACAAAAAGTGGGAATGTTTAAATCTAACAGAAAAATTTAGCGAAGACTATATAACATTCACTTCCGTACTAAACAAACACTGCGATGACTTTAAGTTATCTGAACTCAGCCCGGACAATTTTAAATGTTTGATATTCGTCCAAGGCCTGGTTTTTGACTAAAGATGCGGAGATCAGACGGAGAATTCTAACAAAACTTGAGAGTGAACCAGAATTGACGCTACAAAAATTGGCTGAGAACTGTCAGTGATGTATAAACGTAAAAAAAGAACTCGAAAGATATCGAAGAGTCTAGCGTTCCTCACATATGAAAAGTAAAACGACAAACACGTTTTTCTCCCTCCTCAAAAACAGACCAAACAAATTATTTTACTACAAAAAGTCAAATGAAACCTCAGAAGAAACCACCCACCATCCATGCTATCGCTGTGGGACTTTGCATTGGTACAAAGATTGTCCATACAGCTATAAGACTTGTCTGTCGTGCAATAAAGTGGGACATAAAAGTTCGCACTGTAGAACAAAGAAAGAAAACAAAAGCCGAGTAAGAGTCACTAGAACTGACCAAGCGGACGGGATAAATATACGAAAATACGTACAAGTAGAAATGTTAAACAAAAAAATCAGATTACAATAAGATTTCGGATCAGATTTAACCATTATTACCTTACAGACGTGGAAAAAATTAAACAAACGGACCATGTTGAGAACAGATAAATAGCCAGGTCGGTAACAGGAAGAAAAATAAAATTTGAGGGGGAGATTATCACAAATGTGAGGTTCAACGGGATGACCAAGAAATTAAAGATGTGTTCTAAAAATACGGAAAATTTATTTGGAACTGACGAGATGCAGAAATTTGACCTCTGGGATTTACCGATAAATACGTTCTGCCAAAAAGTGGAAAGGTTATCGACCGAGGCAGAGAAATTGAAGGAGAAATTAAAGGAGAGTTTCCCCGACGTATTTTCAGCCGGCTTCAGGGGTCTAAAAAATGACAGCCAAAATCGAACTAAGAGAAAATGTACAACCCATTTTCAAGAAGAAAAGAAATGTACCTTTCGCATCTTTAGAAAAATAGACGAAGAGTTGGATAGAATCGTGAAAACCGGTATATTGACAAAGGTAGAATATAGTCAATGGGTCGCACCTACGGTTTACGTGAAAAAGAAATCGGGTGAGATACGAGTATGTGCTGATTTCTCGACGGGATTGAATGCAGCGATTAAGGATTATCACTATCCTCTCCCTCGTCCAGAGGAAGGTTTCACAAAGTTGAACAGAAGAAAATTTTTCTCAAAGATAGAGTTTAGCGAATCATACCTACAAGTACCAGTAGATGAATGCTCGAGATTGTTGTGCATAAACACACATAAATGGTTATATAAGTTCCAGAGATTACCATTCGGGATCAAGGTCGCGCCGGCGATATTTCAGCAAATAATGGACACGATGCTAGGCGGACTGGATTTCACGATCGCATACCTTGATGACATCCTGATAAATAGCAAAAATATTGAACCACACTGGGAACACGTTCAAGAGGTTTTCAGGCAGATACAAAATTACGGTTTTATGGTAATGAAAATAAATGGGACTTCTTTATGAAAGAGATAAAATATCTGGGCCATATTATTGACGAAGAAGGAAAAAAAGAGCCACGGCGATAAAAAATAATGCCGGCCCCCAAAAATTTAGCCGAATTACAAAGCTTCTTGGGCTTAATAAATTATTGTCAAGATTTTATTCCTAACAAGCACAAATTACGCGCACCCCTAAACGAACTGTTGAGGAAGGAAGAAGTTTGAGAATGGTCATATGAATGTCAGAAAACTTTCGACAAAATCATTAAGACTCTAACAGCAAATTTATTTTTAGCGCATTATGATCCAAAATTGGAAATAATAGTTGCGAGTGACGCGAGTGCCTATGGTGTTGGGGCATGTATACTTCATAAAATGCCGGATGGGACACTAAAACCCATCGGGCATGCGTCAAGAACGTTAACTACCAGCCGAACAAAATTACTCGCAAATCGAAAAAGAAGGGCTGGGGATTATTTTTGCGGTTACGAGATTCCACAGATATATTTACGGTAGATTTTTCACCTTACAGACGGACCACTAGCAGTTATCGACAATATTTGGATCAAAGAAATGTCTACCTGTCTACACTGCTAATAGATTGCTAAGATGTAGGACGATTTTATTAAACTATAACATTAAATTGGAGTATCTTCCATCAAACAAAATCGAGCAAGCAGATGGTCTTTCGAGACTAGATATTAGTCTCGAAAGACCATCTGTTTGCTCGATTTTGTTTGATGGAAGATACTCCAATTTAATGTTATAGTTTAATAAAAGCGTCCTAAAGAAAACGGAGCCATTAGATGATTCCGTAATTGCAGCTCTATTATATGAGGAATATATTAGAACATCATTATGTAGTACAATTCGAAACCTCCCCGTCACATTACAGGAAATAAGAAACAAAGCAGTGAATGACGAATTTATAAAGGAAACGAAAACAAAAATTGTAGGAAAAGATAAGCATATATCAGACGGTTTTTCATTATGTGATAATGTTTTGCTATATAATGAAAGAGTAGTGACCCCGAAAACGCTACAAAGGCGAATCCTCAAGGATTTTCACATGGGGCACACAGGAAAGAACAGGATGAAGTCCTTAATGCGAAGTTACGTGTACTGGCCAAACATGGATCAAGATATTTTCCATATGATGGAAAAATGCAAGGGCTGTTCCTTAGCAGCCAAGGCACCTACGATATCTCATAAGCCATGACCAGAGACAGATCGACCGTGGTCGAGAATCCATGTAGATTTCGCAGGTCCATTAGAGGGTTTCTACTACTTGATTGTAGTAGACAGTTACAGCAAATGGCCAGTAGTATTTCGTTGTAGAATACCTACTTCTGAGAGTACAATAAATTGCCTCCACGAGCTGTTTGCTCGTTTCGGAGTGGATGATTGTTTAGTCACCGATAATGGGACACAATTTACATCTGCGGATTTTCAAGAATTTTGTGAAACTTTTCAGGTGAAACACATCAACTCCCCACCAAGATCAAACGGACAAGCGGAGAGGTTTGTAGATACATTAAAAAGAGCACTAAGCACAGCTTATGACGTACCAACAGAAAAGGCTTTACAACAATTCTTGCAAGTGAATTACACCAAACAGTACTACAGCATCGGAATTATCGCCGGCGGAGGTAATGTTCGTCCGAAAAATTAGATCGGTATTCGCCAAATTACTGCCAAAACAGACAAAGCAATCACCAACATCGTTTGTACTAAAAAGAAAATTTAACCCAGGGGAGAAAGTTTATTTTTTTTAAATGTTCAAAAACAACACATCCTATTGGGAGCCAGGTACAATAGAGAAACGAATCGGGAAGGTGATTTACATAATTCCGGGTCCGAAATTCTCGCATAAAAGGCATTTAAATCAGATCAGAAAGAGGCTGTTAGAGGATTCTAATGGTCTACCTCAGGAAGAGGAGGAAGTAATGGACACAATATTTGACACATTCCATATGCAAAGGCCTCAAGCAATTTCAGAACCGCGGAAATCAAGCAGAAAAATAAAATTTACAGAGCCTTTGATGATTAATCCGAAGAGGAAAAAATATTAAAGAACCCCTGCGAGGTAAAAGATTGGAGGGGGGTGTTATGGGTCCTTACATATAACTACAGAATGAACTCTTCCTAACACTATGTATACTACGCCTCTCAATAGAGAGAGACGAATCGAGTCGCGCCGATAGTAGTTCACTCCAAACCAGACTGACAGTCATACTAACACCTTCCACATCTTGTATTATTATTCCGTGTAATATATTTTCGTTATTTCTACTCTTGTGTTCGTGTTGTTCTTCCTTGGTCCTAACCTGGACCATAACAGTAGACTTTATGAATTTAAACAAAATACTAGACTGGTGAAATGGTCTTATCATTTTACAGTTGAAATGGCTAGGTGCAGCCGCAATTTCTATGCTAACGCAATTCCTATTCTACTTCTCACTTGTGGAAGAAACTTTCGGCTTCTTGCTTTCCAATCACCTTTGATCTTCCAAAATTTAAATACAATGTCAATCTTTATTTTCTGTCTTTATAATTCATGTTCTTTTACTATTCATGCTTTTTATCAATGTTTTTCTTTTTTCTAATATTCTTTCACACTCTATGTCTTAGTGGCTTTGCTTCCTTGCTAAAATACACCACTTTAATTCGATTAATGCCCGAATAAATGTTTATCGACAAAAACTTTACTTACATCTTACAAAGTGTTGTCTACCTTCCCGGTTTTTATATCTCACCTGTTTACTGACTACTCCCTTCCCACTCGATATTTCATATCAGTCGCTTGTTTCTAGATAGATGACTTCTGATTGGCTAAATCAGTCACCTGACTAAGTACGCCCAGTAAAATTTGATTGGAGTTAATGTTCACCCAATATTCGCTTATTGAGCAATGATTCGTGTTACAATAATAAACGCTTTATTATTAAGTCATTAGTCTGAATGACAAAAACTGAGTATAAAGTCATTGTTCTTTATATTATAAAATAGATATTTTTCTGGGAACTTTAAAACAAATTTGTTTGATTCGATCAACTGGCAATGATCACGGGGTTCATTTAATTCGTCTCCATTCTCTGCGGGCATCTCATTGGAAGTATTGTGTTGTGAATACAGGGGCATATTTCTTTGTGTGTACACAGAAGAAAATAACAGAAGCGAAGCAAGAGTATGTGACACTTCCAATATTATCATTCCATATTCATTTATATTTCAAAAGCTTCCGTGCTTCTTTTGTCATATAGTCATATCGACGTTCAAAGAATCAACATGGCAGAGATGTGTCACGTGATATGCAGCACACTATGATGGGTTGTGAATAGACAATAAATATTCCGGAAGTCTCAAGCTTATATTAGAATATATATTTTCTTGACCCTCATACTAGTCACGCTAACTATAATATATATATATATATATATATATATATATATATATATATATATATATATATGAAATATTTGGTGGTGATGAGCATTTCTACGCGAAAGTTGGCTATATATATATTAATTAAATTATTTTTAAACCAACATTTTTATTACTTAGAACGTTATTATAATGGATACTCGTATTTGAAATAGACGATTTTTATTTTTAATTTAAACAGTGTTTATCACGTCTAACGACCTGCGCAGTCGAGCAAACAGAATTTATCTACAAGATTTCTCGAATACGCAGACTGATAGTTGAAATACACACTTTTAATGTAAGAATAAAAATGGGACTTCTATTTCAAATACCGGCATCCATTATAACAATGCTTGAAGAAATATATATATTTGTTCGTGTATTGCTTAATATATTGTGTAATTGTCATCTTTGATAATGGCTTATGAAAGCCGAAAGCTTAGATTGGATTAAAAAATATGTATCAATATTGTGATTTTCTTTCTTCGTTTAATGATAATGTTATTAAGCTTATCAGACGATATGAAAAGAATTACATAAAATATATAGACAACACTTATCTATATTATTTAATGAAACATATATATATATATATATATATATATATATATATATATATATATATATATATATCAGAAAAAAGAAGCAAGATTTGTGTCCAACCAGTAAACAGCTGAGTAAACATTTATATGGATCGCGTCCTGGGTATGTCGATAAACTACATCCGCGTCCTGGGTATGACGATAAACTACATCCAGCAGCAAGGCCTCTGCTCAGGAGGTTTTGAGAAGCATGGAACTGCCTCTTAATTGCTGGCGTTCCCAGATCCACCCTGACCCGTGGTGGTAGCACCTGTTAGGGTCCCAGATATGGGCAAATAGTTAACACTCAAATTACATTCGCGTCGTGGGTATGACGATAAACTACGTCCAACAGCAAGACCTCTGATAATACGTTTTTGAAAAAATAATTTTGCCAGCTGTACGTTTTTGAAACAAAAAATAATATTACCATCTATACGTTTTTGAAAAAAATAATATTACCAGCCATACGTTTTTGAAAAAAATAATATTAGCAGCTATACTTTTTTGAAAATATAGTATTGCCAGCTATACGTGTTTGAAGAAATAATATTACCAGCTGTACATTTTTTAGAAAAAATATTAACAGAAATGGAATTTTGACAAAACAGAAATATTACCAGCAAAAAAAAAAGTTGTCGGCATTGAATGACCCATTGGGGTTGGTGTGCCGTAAAACAGAACAAACCAAACCGAACCTATATGGATCAATTTGAAAGGGAATACTAATTAAACTTGATATTTGACTGAATGAATTAAAACGTATTTCTAGATTGGCAACTAGGTTACGTTTATCCATCATTAAAATTTAATCGTAAATTATATTCTAATAGTTTCTTTTCGCCTGCGGAAATCTCTTCCGTTTGTTTCCCAGCCTCCTACAATATTATAAAATTTAAATCACCTTCTGTTTTCCTGAATTCTGTTCTTTCATTGTCCTTTTCTCCTCACTAAATTTCTTTCACTCTAAATAAACCCTAGTGTGTTGGCAGAGTTTCCGCCTGATATGTGGGGGTTTTTAACCGATTTACTCACTTTCGACTCTTTCACGTCCGATCTTTTTTTTCATATTCCTACAAAAATGTATATTCAATTCAAATTCAAGTGACCAGCCTTCACGGGAATATAAGTCCCAAATGTCTATCATGTTATTAGTATTTGCAACTAGTCTTCTCTACGATGGTTCTTCAGTATGAATCAAATATATTTTACACATGCAATCAAGTTCTTTACTTCTATTCCAGAAAGCAGACACTGTTGGGCAAACAAGACTAACGTCAGAAAATACCAGATCTTTGAATCGAAATAAAGCTCAATAAGGAACATTCGCTCAAAGAGGGGTTGATCTCTTTTGGCACTGGAATATAATGTGTTCTCAACATCCTTCTGTAGAACCCGATTTCTGTTTCTTCAAGTGTCTACTTCATCTTTGAGGATATTGTACAGCATTCACTGCCATATAGGAAGACAGATATCACATAACATTTCAATACTCTTTTTTTTGTTGATGTTTAATCCTTTCTTCTCGCTGTCATTCAGTTCTTTCTGTAGAAGTTAATTAAACAAAGATTTAGTAATAGAAAAAATTAGTAAAAGACATACAACAATGGGGTAAAAAATAATTTAACAGATGAAAAAAAAACAAGTAAAACAATGAAAATGCCTTAACGCATTCAAAAGAAAATGAAAGTAATCACAGCGTGAAATAAAAAAGATAACAGCATGTTATATCTCGTGCAAGATATAATAAACAAAGTAACCCGAATGTAGGTTTTCAATAATAAGTTTATAATCGGATGTAGTACAGAGACAGAGTCGAGAGTATGCTAAACCTCAATAGGTGTTAACAAACGAAGTCGCTCTTGACTGTCTGCTGTGGTCGTACTTAATCGGCAAACAGTCCGTCCATTATCGTGAATGGGGAAGTTGGGTTATACCATCACAACACAGCACAAATCTAACGTAAATCAGTGATAATAGCACATTTCAGAATTTCATTTGGAATGACAAGCAATGCATTATGGGAAGAGTGAAGATAACAGCTCAAATATCAAGTAAGGCAGTAACAATCCTAACCATAAAAAAATAAACTCTAAGGATTCCACTGTACGCCTGAAATGAATAATGGTATTTAATAGGTCAGAATTTAAAACAAACATGGCAAACTTTAATCCGTGAATTATACAAAACACTAGGTGTATCAAGAAATGCCCTTTCTGGAAAATAAAGATAACTGGCTGAATATCAAATCAGCCTGTGGCAATTATTTATCTCAGCTTTACACAAGCTACTAGTAATGCCGAATAATGCATGCTCTGAAGATGAATACGCAGAATTATTATAAGTTCTTTGAAAATGCATATTCGATTGGTAGAGGTCACAATCGAAAATCTTTAATGAATAAATAATGCTTCTTTATATTGGGCGAAGCCGGCAATTGCCGACATTTGTCCCAAAAATGGTTTCAAATGCATCAAATTTATTAAATAGCCTGCACCGTCTTTAGATAGAAATATTGTGATCATTAATGAGAAAGGATATGCTAACGAGGAACAATATTCAAGAAATGAAGATAAGCAACAGAAGCTGACAGGACAGGAGAAAAGTGAACAAAATCAGTGAATGAAAGACTGATGAAAGCTGTAGAATATCGAGGAGCCAATATTAACATAGAAAATTATTTTTAAAAAAAATAATTAATTAACCCTGGACTATATTTTTTGATTTGTAAATAAAAATTGATGTCTCCAATTCGTCAATTTGTATGCCTTTCCGTTCTTGCCCGTTTTTCTCTATTTCACTCATTGTCTATCGATACTCAACCTGGAAACATCGATGTTTTTTTTTTGTCTTCAGCTGTGATTTTTTTTTGTGTGTCAAAGAGCTCCCTTTCGCGGTTTTTCTTTTATATTTCATCTTACCTTTACTCTTTCACCTACAATTTTTACCTGTCTCTATTTCTCTCTCACGTTTTTCAATTTCTCCCATTATGTTTTGAAATGTAACTGATTCGAGATTAAACAGAGTGGCAATCTTACAGATGCTACATTCTAATCTTAGCCTTACGGTATGACATACAAATATTTAGAATAAGAATATATATATATATATATATATATATGATACACCGCAGCTGCAAAAAGTGCTATAAACGCACGGTAGATTTTCCGCCGCGCTTAGTGTCCGAATTTGACGTATTATCCGCTTTGCCTGCCCAACTGAAGTCATGTTATAACAATTCAACAACAATACAACGCTGGCGCCGTAATTATGCATTTCTTGTATATCCACGGCATCACCGACTGTTAGAAACTTAAATTAAAATATTTCACCTTTTGTTGAATGGATATCGACTGTGGTTTGCGCTTGACACCACAACGGACACTTGCACTTTGCTTGGAAGTCGTAACTAAGGTTAAATGTAAGCAAAATAGGTCCGGATTTACTTAAAATCGATACAGGTGAATGAACCCCACCTGTGTGAACAACTGAGTTATCACCTGAGAATAGACTGAAATTCAATTGAGTTATATTTTGAATATAGCTTGAAATTCCAAAGATTCCTCGTAATTTACTCCCGATTAAAGGAGGTAAACGGTCATCAGTTGCCATAAAATCGGTGGTGAATTTAGATCTTTTTTTTTTATTTTAAACTACTACCAACCAAAATGGAATAGCACCGATCAAAACAGAATAAAACCAATCAAAATAGTATAGTACAAACTACAATAAATTGTACCACTCGGAATGGTATAGTTTCAATAAAAATGATATATTACTAATTGAAACGGAATAACACCACTCAAAATGGTATAGTACCAATCAAAATGGTATATATATATACATATATATATACATATATATATACATATATATATATACATATATATATACATATATATATACATATATATACATATATATATATATACATATATATATACATATATATTTACATATATATATATACATATATATTTACATATATATATATACATATATATATATATATATACATATACATATACATATACATATATATATACATATATATACATACATATATATATACATATATATACATATACATACATATACATATACATACATATACATATACATATATATATATATATATATATATATATATATATATATACATTTGATGAGGTGACCAAAGCAATAACGGCTAATAAACATCAACCAGAGAAGACGCTGAATCGAATTAACTTCATCAAAGCTGGAGCAAAGGTTCAGAAACAGAAGAGAGAGAGAACGAGTCTGTTATCTTCTGCAAATGATTGGCAGTTGATAGTAGACCTAAAGACCCAGCTGAAATTCCCCAAACACATAGCCGTAACATCACTTAGACCAGATCTGATATTACACTCCGACAACACGAAGCAGTGTATAATTTGGGAACTGTCGGTGTCGTGGGAGTAGTTTATTACACTGGCTAATGAGAGGAAGAGGTCCAAATACGAAGAACTTGTCGAACAATGTCGTCGCAAGTCATGGAGAATGCATTATGATCCAATAGAAGTTGGTTTCAGGGGCTTTGCAGGTCAGTCACTGTGTAGAGCCCTAGCAAAAATAGGCATAGTGGGTACAGAGAGGGCGAGAGCGTTGAAGGACATACCCATGCAGTTTTAAATGCTTCCAAGTGGATTTGGCTTAAGAGATCGGGGCCATGGAAGAAGTAAAATTGGGAGGAAGGGTGGAAGGAGAAGGAAAGAGAAAAAGAAAAATGTCCCAGATATACTTGGGGAAATGGAGGAGGGTTTCAATCTATAAGGTAATAGTGAGGAAATGTTAATTCAGGGTAGTTAATCTAGGATGGCTGGGGGTTGAGAAGTGTTAGCGCACGTTCGAGGAGGGTCAAAAGATTTTTTTCTGGTACCGAACACCATTTCTCCATGTTTATTTGTTTTTTGTTTTTGTTTTTGTTTTTTTTGTTATCATCTGCAACCCTAATTCTTATGTACGTAAAATTAGATCGTAGTATTCATAGCTTAAAAGTTAGTGGGAATTCCAGTATTAACTTGCCAGATTCATGTCGAATAATATTTAACAGAAAGTAAATGTGAATATGTTACTTATTTGAGTCGTTTAGATTTCCGTAGTTATTTTGATTCTTTTTAATTATTTAAATATTTTAATTATTATTTTTCCTTGCTTAGATTAGGCCATCGTATTAAATTAATTCATAGATTACAAAACTAGTAAAGAATTCAAATAAATAGTACGAGATAAGTTTGTAATGAACGGTTTCGTAAATTAGTTTATGTTACCTTAGTTATTTAGGTTTTTTTTACTTAATTAAATATTTTTATTTATTAATTGACCTTGCTTAAATTAGGTCATCGTATTGTTTTAATTGATAGATTACAAAGCTAGTAAGAAATTTCAAATAGTACGAGATAATTTTGTAATGAACGGTTTCGTAGATTAATGTAAATGGGAGATAGGTTTTATCTGAGCGTCTGTGCGTGTAGAGCGCATTTATATGTTAACGTGCATCGCATTTTTCTAATTTAGTTTGGTTAAGTGTATAGGGTTAGACTTAAGATTTTTATAGAATAGTAAGAATTATTAATGTAATTTTGGGGGGGAAAGTAATGTAAGTGGTAAGGTTTAGTTATCGAATTAGTAATTAATTTAAATGTAAAGCATTGTATTGAACTTTGCAAGAACAAGTCCAGCTTACCTCGTTATGAATTTCAGGGAAAATAGCGCGAATCAAGATATTTATTTGCATATTAAGAACATATACAAAATGTGGCACAAGGCCTAAAAAGGGGGATGGGGAAGGACGGTCATCATCTGTCTTAAACTAAAAACTTAGCTAGTCGCAACCACTGACCCAAACATACCAACAATAGTACTAGCACCAAAACAACACATTCTTCCATACCTTTCTTACTACATCCACCATAATTCCTCAAATTCTCTATGAAAATCTAACTAGTCCCCATATGTACAATACAAAGTCAGTGGGGGGGGATAACAATTTAAAAAACCCCAATGTATATTTACAAAAACAAATGAACTATTTACAAGAAAACAAAACAAAATAAGATTAGTAATAAAACCCCCCACAGTACCTAAATGTGGCAGTAACATCAGTTAACTGGACGAAAAAATTGCGAGATTATAAAAGTATGAAAAACAGTCACACAGACACACACTCATTCAGACACAATAACAAATACGAAAAAAAACACACACACGAAACGAAAGTCATCCCGCAACTACCAGAGAACTGACGTCACTGGCCACCTAACGCGGGAGGGGATGGGGAATTAAACTAAAGAAAAATAGGGACAGAAATAAAGGGGGGGGCTAATGAGCATACATACTCTAGCTAAGTTAACCAGAAACGAGAAACTAAAAATTCAAAATAAACCTATACTAGTCTACTATCGGGACGGGTTGCGTCTGTTGAACCCATGAGGGACGAAATCCTGCACCTAGCCGAGGTCCAAGTGCCACTCCAAGTCAGCTCCTCTCACTCTACACATTCGCGCAAGATTTACCCACCTTTTGGCGAATTCTGATGAAGGGAGTCGCCGCCTTTCCGTCCTAATCTTGACTTTAAGCTGATGCTTAAAGTACAAGATTAGTAGGGAAGAAGTGAACTTCTCACCTTCATAGAAACCCTTCTGACGCGTCACCCAAATCACGACTCTCATAACTCCTAGCAAGCAGTGGAACACATAGAGTTCAGACTCCGTTAGCGGCGGGGCCACATTGCTACAAACAGAAGCGGCCTCAAGGACGAAAAACTTTCCCTGCAACATGCGAACCATGAGACCTTCAACAAACTTACACAATGGTGCTACCGACTTGCAATGAAAGAAGACGTGACCAAGGGTCTCGACTTCCCCCTCACAACGTCGGCAGTTTGGATATTTCTCCAAACCCGCTGTGCAAAGTCTTTTGCCGACCCAGAGGGCCCCACGTATCACCAGCCAGGTGAGGGATGCCTCATCGTTGTTGAGACATTTCAACCCGGAAGCCCAAGGCCAGATTGAGCGAGCCTCCTGCTTCGTAAGACCGAGCTCGTCAATCAAATCATCATGAACGGACCCCCTGACTACCACCCGATATAATGCCCTACGAGACAACGCCTGGACGTTGGGGAGGCCAACCGTCGCCCGTAAGAGGTGTTTCAGAGCCAGACGACATTCACGGTAGAAGGAGCACTCGGCACGAGGCAAACGGCCAGCCTCCTCCTCGCCCGAGTGCACACTTCTCAAGGATGGGAAGGATCTACGGGCGTCTTCCTTCCAGAAGGCGCCCCCGTCATCCGCATCGCGACACAAACGATCCAGGAACCCGATGCGAAGCATATCGAGACGAATCTCAATGCTAGGCATACCTAGACCGCCTTCAGTAGGATGAAGGCAACAGATCTCCCGACATACCCTAGGAGCTCTGCCTCTCCACAAGAAAGAGAACAAGAGCTGTACTAATGAAAGTACTGTGGTAGACGGAAGTGGAAGTACCGAGAGTCGGTAAAGGAGAATCGGGTAGATATGTGAAACACATACCTCCGCCCTCCCCTTCAAGGAAAGCCTCCTCCGAGACCACAAATTAATTGCGCTCTCGGCTTTCTCTCGTACCTCCGACCAATTCTTATCCAACTGGATATCAGGACCGAACCAGACGCCGAGTATCTTGATCGGCCCATCCGTCCAGCTGAATGGTCCGGGAAGAGAAACCCCCTTCCACGCACCCAACCGCAAGCCAACAGACTTATCGCGGTTGATCTTGGCCCCTGTTACCATCTCATACCCACCGATTTCTCTGCTGACTTCGTTAATCTCGGCTCTGCTCGACACAAGAACCGAAACGTCGTCAGCATAGGCAGAATACCTGGCCGAGGTGGTAGCACCAGGTAAAGAGATTCCGCGTAGGACCGGATTCGCCTTTAACTTGCGAAGGAAAGGTTCCAACGCAAGAACGTAAAGCATAGGCGACAGCGGACAACCCTGACGAATAGATCGAGACAATACGAAAGGTTCCGATGTTACCCCGTTCACTTCTACCAGCGCACCGGGAGTCGCATACATGAGCCGGATCCAGGAGCGAAAGTACGGCGCGAAACCGGCAGCCGAAAGAACAGCCTCCAAGAATCGATGGTCAACCCTATCAAAGGCCTTGGACTGATCTAAATTGATCAGCGCGGCTTCACTGTCGACTTTCTCGATGATCAGGCGCACCATATGAAGGTTGTCCTGAATAGTCCGGCCCTTCACAGAACAAGTCTGCTCGGAGCCAATCAGACTAGACAGGACAAGCTGCAAACGGTTAGCCAAGACCTTAGCCAAAATCTTTAACTCTGTATTTAACATAGTTAAAGGGCGAAAGTTACCTATCCCATCCCCACCGCTTTTGCCCTTACGCACCAACTTGATCACGCCCCTGGTGAAGCGTTGAGGTATAGACCCCTGCTTCATCCAGTTGTTGAAGACCAGCTGCAGCAAAGGAACAAAAACGGGCGACTGCCTCAAGTAAACTTCGTAAGGAAGACCATCTAATCCCGGAGATTTATCCAGGCCAACCTGTTTCAGCGCTTCCCAGATTTCCGACTCAGTGATGGGACCCTCGCACCCAGCCGCTTCAGCTGCCTCAAGGCAGGGAAAGTCAGCTAAATAGGTGTCGAACTGAGCAGAGCTCAGACCGGGCTCCCTGGTAAAAAGATCCCGAAAGTAATCCCGAAAAGCCTCGCATATGCCCGAGTTTGTAGTCACTGTCCGCCCATCCGGCAATGTGACGCTCGCGATATGCCGTCTTGAAGCATTCCTACTTTCCTCTGCACGCAATTCTGCGGCCATATTCGTCGCCTCAGAGGACATTCTTTTTAACCTAGCCCTAACTACCAGAGCTTGATCCTTCTTGGTAAGCAAGGAGGCCAACTCTGCCTTAGCTAGGACTACTTCCCCACTATCACGGGATTTCACAGCCCGATCGACTCTTTGCTCTAAAACCGTTTGCGCCGCTAATCTATCTAAAATAGCGCGAATCAAAACCGGAGGAAGCAAAAGACAAGACTATATAGGAGGGAAGGGTGGAAAGTCTCATTTCATTGGCTGATGTTGACTGACATATGTCAATAAGAACGGTCGGAATCCTAGCCATATCTTAATTATTTTTTTTTGCAATGTCGAGATGCGTAGCACAACGTTATCAAGGAGGCGGACTGAATCTTTTGGAATCAGGTTGGGGTTGCTGTTTGAGCCGATATGATGCAAAACCCGAAATCGGCAATGAAGACAGTGCATCACTGAAGACCTTCCTTGATGCATCTGAAATGTATTACTCTACTTACATACACATTTTTATATACATATATATATATATATATATATATATATATATATATATATATATATATATATATATATATATGAGTTAATCAACCATTATTTTTCTTTATATCTTCGTCATTTAATACCAAACATTTAGATAAGCTGTAAAGGACAAATATATAAATAAAATCATTTAATACTGAGTTTCCATATACGGATTTCTTTCTTCCTTCCTTTCATTTTCTTTTATTTTATATTTCTCAATATTTTGTATTTTTCTCAAATATTTCAGTATTTTTCTGAATTTTTAATCCCTTCGCTCTCTCTTCCAATTTTCTTCCAGATTTATTTCCCTTTCTACCTTTGTTCCTATTCATGTCCTCTTTTTTACACCTTGTCTTGTATTTTTTTGTTTATTTTACCTAATATTCTCGCTCTCCCCCCTCCACGCAGACTTTCACTGTTCTTCAACCTATGCTGACGTCGTTTGATAGAGACTTGCCACTCACTTGTCTCCAAAGATTTATGACTTTTCTTTATTGCCTCGTCTCTTAACGCCTGACGCTGAACCTTTCATCTTTCTCTCATTATTCAAATTTCCCGAAGCGCCAATCGTGTTTTTCTATTATTTGTTTACAAACAAGTAACAACAGTTTAGATATTGCCAGTAGTTTGACATTGTGATAAAAGACACAACAATAATGGCGCTGGGGCGTTTCTTTCTTCTAATGTATTGCGCATGCGTATAAATATGTATAAAAGACATGGTAGATCTCGAGAAAGGAATATCACAATTGTAAGAGAATGAAACACCATTAACAATGTCCAGAAATGTATCATTAGCTCTAAAAGAAACTGTTAAGTGTTTCTTTTTTTTATTATTTTATTTAAAAAAATGTTTTTTGGTGCCATTGACGACATTGGTATGGGATGACAGCTGAAAAAGACAAATATCTGTCGAATCCAGACAATTTAATAGTTCGAAATGCTTTAATAGACGTTTTAACAGTTTGTTGCAATGTTGTCTCTTTTTCAAAATAGCCGAGAATTAGGAATTCCGTAGTTAGAGAGAGTATCGCAGGAACAGAAGACGAGGTAGAGAAAACAAAGAGACTCATTAAATACTCATACATAGAACGGAAAAACTTGAGCAAATAAACTACTCCTCAAATTCCATGATAATATGACTACTTACCATATTTATAAGTAGGAGCAGTCCATTTTCACAGTAGTAGGGAATACAAGGAAGTCTTACTCCTACAGCAGAATTACACATTGTCAAGCTTTTCCTTCGCTAAAATTTGCAAATGTTTTAAATTCTTCGTGTAATCTTTGAAATTTGAAATTCGAAATTTTGAAATCCCGTCTAACGAATCCGGCCAATTGAAAAGACTGGTTGTGATAATCGTAAACAATAAAATCCAACAAAAATATGGCAAAAAATTCAGAACCTTACCTGGGAGTTTGAGAAAAATGTCAAAAAATGTGTTTAGGCTCATGTTTCAAATAGTTGGCGAACTTGAAATCCCGCGTAAAAGACGAAGTTGGATGAATTAGAAGATTGAGAAGGCCCGGGGGTTGTTGTCAAGGGGAAATAGGAATTCCAACCTACCTGTGGCTAAGAGGATACAATGTTTCACAATGTCTCCCCGATTGGAGCCGCCATTTGCAATTTAAGTAAAGCGCATGATTCGTTCTGGTGCTTTTAAAACTATCTGTAATTTGTATGCGTTGTCAAAAACCTGAATAAAAAGTGAACAGCACACAGACGGAATGATCTACAGAACTTTACCTGTACTAGGTGCGACTGTAACTACAGTTTTGGTTTTCGTGGAGACTTGTTGTCACTTAGACTTGTTGCGATAATGCTCCTGTTTGGAGTGAGAGTAGCTGCAAATAAAATGTACACATGTAAGTGATGGGTCGATATTGTTAGTCGAGTTGAAAGAAAATAGAATAAATTTCAATAAAGCCATATTCTCATGTCTTTTTATATAACAAAGTAACAAAGAAGAGGAATTACACTAGGACTGTATGCTTGTAAAAGAAGTAAGACATTAAAAGTTACAAATTGTGTTAGGTAATATTATGGTGATGGGGTGTAGAGTTCTCGTTGTTAATTGTTGCTTGTATCAGAAGGTAGATAAATAGTAGCAGTCCTTCGGGACAGCAGCTAGTTTGGCCTAAAGGTTCAACAAGCGATCAAATTGAGGTCACCATAACATAAACAAAATAACATACGAAAGAGAAGGGTATATCAAAAACACTTTGTATTTAAATGCAACATCAATGAATAGTACAATGTTTCTTGATTTACACGCACATAGTCCGTTACAAAATGTTCATTCATAGAAGAGAAATCCGATTATTAAAAGAATATAAGTGTCTTTTGTTAATACTTAAGTTCATGACGTGCTGGTCACAGGAGATGAAAGGTGAGGTCAATGGGTTGGTAGGAGTCCTTTGATATCTCCGTTGGTGAAGGAAGGCTGAAGGCATCGGGTTTCACGGGTGAGAAAGGCGTAGCGACATTCACTGACGGTACTTCAAAGCTTTCTGTCTTAGAAGTGAATTTATCGCTCTATTTATGTGTGCCCTTCGGATCAGAGTCAGTCTGCTGAAACAAACTGTTGGGTATGGCGCGGAGCTGTTTAATTGGTGGAAAATTGCTTATCATTCTTTTTATTTCTTTTTAGTTTTCCACCGGAAATTCTGCGTGGAGCCGGGTGCGCAGAGACCAGTATTGGTCATTTGCTGTCTAAACCTCTGAGGGTTAATATCCGGTCCTTCGCTTGCTCCGTGCCACCACATAACTTTCGCCCCAGTAAACGGAGTTGTTGTTGTTGTTTTTTTTGTTGTTTTTTTTTGTTTTTTTTTTAGTAATAAAAATATGTGTTTTCTTTCTTCCATTTAACCGTTCTACCGGACTTCGTTCTAGTTTCTGGTTTGTTATCATTAGTTTCTTCGGAACAAGATAGGGAGTTATCCAAATCCGGTCTTGATCCAATGGAATCTTTTGATTTTATATTTTCAGAAATATATGCAGGTTTTAGTCTATCTATTGAAACATTACTATGTACGTCATCCGATCTTTTAATAGTAAAATATTTTTCATGACGACTTAATACTTGGAATGGACCTGTGTATGGAGCTTCCAATGGCTTTCTTACTCTGTCTGTTCTTAGCCAGATACTTTTACATGTTTGTAAATCTTTTGGAATGTAAGAATTAGGTATTGTATGCAGGTGTCCCCTGGATAATTTGTCCATGTCAAATTTTTGCATCTCGTCGGCTAGAATTTTAACGTGCGAGTTTGTCATTTCACTATTCTCGTTCTTGATAGAGTCAATTAACAATCGGGGGACTTGTGCATGACTCCCTGTTACTGCAGTAAATGAAGAATAGTTTGATTCGTTAGGTGTTATCCTCATTCCCAAAAGGACGATAGGAAGAGCTGACAACCACGATTCTTTCCTGGCTATAATAGCCGTTTTTAAAGTTCTGTGTGCTCGCTCAACTAATCCATTCGTTTGCGGATGGTACGCCGTTGTTCGTAATCTGTGGAAGCCTATTATTTTTGATAGTTCTGAGAATAATTCGGATTCAAATTGGCTTCCTCTGTCCGTAACGACATGAAGAGGAACCCCGAATCGGGAGATCCACAGATTGACAAAAGCCGTTGATATTGATTTTGCCGTAATTTCTGTTATTGGGCATGCTTCTATCCATCTCGTATTTCTATCAATGCATGTTAATAAATATCGATATGGTGAAAAATAAGGGTCAGTTTGGTTCTTTACTGGTAGTAAGGGACCGACAATATCCACATGCACCGTTTCAAAACGACTGGAAGGTAATTCAAATGGATTTACTTTGCTCTTTGTGTGTTTTATTATTTTTGCTTGTTGGCAGTGCTGGCATTCTGTGCACCAGGTTTTTATTGACTTGTCCATCTTCGGCCAATAGTATCTGGATTTTATTATTTTTCTTGAAGATGTTATTCCTGGATGTGATAGATTATGCAGACTGTCAAATACCGATTTTCTGAGCTTTTCAGTCACAAAAGGTCGTGGAAAAGGTAATGTCGTGTCACATAATATGGTTTCATTTTGATTTATTGTGTATGGTTTCAGTTGATCTTTGAATGCCTGAATTTCATTGTCAGTAGCTTGATGCTTCATTATTTCTTGTAAGTCACATATATCAATAGTGATCGCGTTGACAGGTCGTGATAAACAATCAGCTACTATATTTTGTGAACCTCTTATATGTGAAATGTCATTTACATATTCGCTGATAAAACAGAGGTGACGCTGTTGTCTATCTGATTTTAAGGAAGACTGGCTTTTAAAAGCACTGCAAAGTGGTTTGTGATCCGTCAGTAACATTACATTTCTGCCTTCTATTAAATGTTTAAAATGGAGTACTGCTAGATAGGCAGCTAGTAGTTCTCTGTCAAAAGTAGAATATTTTTGTTGGGTTTGGGATAATTTCTTTGAAAAGAAACCTATGGGGATGGGTTGATTATCAATCATTTGATGAAGTGCTGCACCCACCGCATAATTCGAACTGTCTGTTACAAGTTGATAGTTGTTAGCTTTCGAGCTGGGGAAAGCCAAAACAGTTACATTTGATAAAGACTTTTTCATATTTTCGAAAGATTCAATTTCTTCCTTTGTTAGGGTTAATGACTTGGAATTTTGGTTTAAACGTATTTTTTCCGTGAGAGGTAGTATGATATCGCTGAAATTTGGCACAAGTTTTCTGTAAAAATTTGCCATTCCGATGAATCGGCGTAGTGATTTGGAATCGTTTGGTTGAGGAAATTCACTTAATTCATTCAACTTTTTAGCACTGGGTTTGAGACCACTAGCAGAAATATGAAATCCTAAAAAGTCTAATTCATTAGCACTAAATATGCATTTGGAGAGACAAATTTTAAAATCGTACTCACTCAGTTTTTGTAGTACTAGGTCGATATGCTTGGAATGAGTTTCTTCATCTTCTGAGAATATAAGGATATCGTCGATATATACAAAGGTATAATCAGTATCACGAAAGATATTGTCCATCATTCTCTGAAAAGTACATGATGCATTCCGTAGTCCGAAAGGCATATAGTTATATTCAAATAACCCAAAAGGGGTAGAGATGGCTGTCTTGCAAACATCCTCCGGATGTACAGGTATCTGATGATAAGCAGACGATAGGTCTATCTTTGAAAAGAACTTCTTATTATGGAGCTTCGAAGACAAGGAATTTATATTTGGGACTTGATATCGATCGGCTTTTGTTATGGTATTTAAATGTCTGTAATCGCCAACAGGTCTATATGTGCCGTCTGACTTCGGTACCATATGTAAGGCTGAACTCCATTCAGAGTTTGAAGGGGAAATTATTCCTGCCTTTAGGAGTTTCTTGAATTCCTCTTTTGCAATTTCACATCTCTGAGCTGATAATTGTCTGGCTCTGGAGAAAGTAGGAGGGTTGCTACCAGTTTCTATTCTATGGAATATCTTTGGTTTTGTTGCATTCGTGTCGCGATGAGGAGAAATTAAGTTTGGGTATTTCTCCAGAATTGCTCGTACCATTTTGTTAGCATCTTTATTCGGTACTAAATCTATATTCATGATAATAGACGATGGATGTGCATCGGATTGTCTATTAGTCATTTTATCAATCAGCTTATTGTTTGTGCAGTCCACCATTAGCCCGAAATGGTTTAGGAAATCGTATCCTAGGAGTGGCTGAGCAGTTTCGGCTATTATAAATGTCCAGGTAAATTCTCGTCTGAGGTTCCGTAGTGTTAGATTCAGTACTGCTTGTCCTGAGCATTCAATCTTTTGATCGTTGGCAGACACTAAAGAGATATTGGTTGGGTATGTTACAGCTCCGCTTAAATATCTCTTCGGAAGTATAGATACGGCAGCTCCTGTATCCACAATAAAATTTAAACTTTGAGCTCCTAACCGTGCGGCTACAATGAGAAGCGGCGAGGAAATGGAAGCTAACACCTCTCGCCTAGTTAGTTTTCCGAAATCTCACGAGGAACTGGTGAATTTGGGCGAGAGTTGGGTTGCATTTGAACATTCCGTTTATTTGGCCATCTGCACCACGGCTTACAAAATTTTGCACGTTCCGCAAAGTATAAATGCGCTCGGCAAATTAGAGGTTTTTGGTCCTTGTTAAAAGGGCGAACACTGGTAGGGAATTTATTTTCACTGTGGGAACAGCCATGTATCCTTTTAGTTTCATTTTTATTTTGCTGTTCATCCCTTTGCTTCCCCGAAATCTGTCGAATATGTGCGGTGTCTTGTTTGTTAAAATATAATAGTAAGTCATCCGCCATTCTTCCAAGGCGATCTGTGTCTAAATCGACTTGTGCCGCTACCACTGGTTTAATGGAGTGAGGTAGGGCTTGAATAAATTTGTGACGTACGATATCGTCCCCTACGCCAATTCGGCTTGCTAATGACATAAGTTCATTCAGGTATACTGAGGGACGACCTGTTACAGTCGATGACGACATTAATTTGTCCAGCATCTCTGGTTTTGTTTTCTCGTAAGCGCCCGTCACTGCTTCTCTTAGTGCGTCGTAATCTTTTGATTGCAGTATAGTTGGCTGTATATTTCCTACTACGTCCACAGAGAGAGCTGCCAAAGTGTTAAAAAATTTTTGACTGGTCTGTCTTATATTTGCAATATTAAATTGCGCCTCCATTATCGCAAACCAAGCTATTACGTTTGATTCAATGAAGTTTGGTGGTTTTATCGCAACAGCTTGGATTGGTTGGTTTTGATTAATTGTAGTTTCTTCAGCGTCATCTGCCATGTTTTTGGTTTGTGTTGAATAAAAATTCTAATTTTGTGACAGTACAATTTTTTTTTTTTTTTTTTTTGTGCGTGCGTGCGTGTATATATATGTGTTAAAATCACGTCTTGGTCACCACTTATGGTGATGGGGTGTAGAGTTCTCGTTGTTAATTGTTGCTTGTATCAGAAGGTAGATAAATAGTAGCAGTCCTTCGGGACAGCAGCTAGTTTGGCCTAAAGGTTCAACAAGCGATCAAATTGAGGTCACCATAACATAAACAAAATAACATACGAAAGAGAAGGGTATATCAAAAACACTTTGTATTTAAATGCAACATCAATGAATAGTACAATGTTTCTTGATTTACACGCACATAGTCCGTTACAAAATGTTCATTCATAGAAGAGAAATCCGATTATTAAAAGAATATAAGTGTCTTTTGTTAATACTTAAGTTCATGACGTGCTGGTCACAGGAGATGAAAGGTGAGGTCAATGGGTTGGTAGGAGTCCTTTGATATCTCCGTTGGTGAAGGAAGGCTGAAGGCATCGGGTTTCACGGGTGAGAAAGGCGTAGCGACATTCACTGACGGTACTTCAAAGCTTTCTGTCTTAGAAGTGAATTTATCGCTCTATTTATGTGTGCCCTTCGGATCAGAGTCAGTCTGCTGAAACAAACTGTTGGGTATGGCGCGGAGCTGTTTAATTGGTGGAAAATTGCTTATCATTCTTTTTATTTCTTTTTAGTTTTCCACCGGAAATTCTGCGTGGAGCCGGGTGCGCAGAGACCAGTATTGGTCATTTGCTGTCTAAACCTCTGAGGGTTAATATCCGGTCCTTCGCTTGCTCCGTGCCACCACAATATACGCGCTTGTCTCTCTCTCTCTCTCTCTCTCTCTCTGTGTGTGTGTGTGTGTGTGTGTGTGTGTGTGTGTGTGTGAGAGAGAGAGAGAGATAAAGTTCAGTTGATAAGAGGTTAAATATCCCCATGGCCGAGACAATGCTCTGGTTGATATTACTTCTACAGCATACTAGAAGAAAAAGACAGGGTGCTTCGTTTATATAGCTGTTAAACAGCGCCAACAAAACGCTGTAATTCTCCAGCAACAGCCGCAAATATACCTGCTGTGAATATGCAAATACATAAAATATTAAAAAAAAAACTATATTAGCCTCTTAATTTCCAAAACGAAATAATTTTTAGGTTTGAGTTGAGAGATAATATTGAAGGTTGTGATCGGCTCATCATGAATTACTCTAGAACTGATCTACAAAACTTTCCGAATGTACTGGCCAAACATGCACTAGAGGTTGGCTTAAGCATCAACATCACAAAACAATTCCAATCTGCAACTCACAATTTACAACCCGCAAATCACTCAAGTTATGGAGTGTGTATATCTCGGTCACAAGCTATCATCAAACAACAAGGAAATGGCTGCTGTTCGGCATCGCACCGCTCTCATTAGCTTTCAATAGGAACAAAGAAATGTAACATCAAAATGAGTTTCTCATCATTTGAAGACTAAGATCTTTGACACATCCTGACAGTATGGTTTCGATTGTGCTAACTGGACGACAAAGATACTTCAAAAGCTCGTTACATTCCCGAACCACATGAGACTTATGACTAACAAACGCCTCGACCACCATATCTCTATCAATGAGTTACTCAATATTACCAAGTTTAAGCCAAACACATCATTTATCAAGTCAGAAATTCTGTAGGGATATTATTATATTATATATATATATATATATATATATATATATATATATATATATATATATATATATTGTATTATATATTATATTATTCTTATAAATAAATAAAAATAAAATATAAAATAATAATAATAATGAAAATATAAAAAATAACATAAAAAACGTTGTATAAAATAAAGTAAATAAAAATTAGTTAATGTTATGATGTTGGTTTGGGGTTTGTCGAGACAAACGACAAATAACACGTAACAATAAAAAGGGTTTTATTGGTTGGTAAAAGGTACAGAAATCGCCTGAGTAGTCCATAACTAGCTCAGCCAAGAACTTTCTCGCGCACTCTGTCTCTCGACGTGCCACTATTTAAAGTCTTTAGACGCAGACAAGTTCATCTTCAAGAGGGGTGGTAGGTTTCCGACACAACAGTTAATAATAATAATAAATGCTGCCATCATGCAACAAAAACTGTTCCTGCAGGAAATACGATCATCCTACCAAAAGACGTCAACTTCAACGTCTTCACCACGAACGTTGGTACAGGCAACACATGTCCAACTTCTCTCTGTGGTCAGGCTTGAAATAGTACGCAGTAACTTTCTCACTTTTTTATCACATGTACCATAAAACAATTGTAACCTAAAAAATACTCATACCAATACACACAAAAAAATAAATAACTTATATGAAATTAACAAACAATTTTCCATATTTTTCCTGTTATTTCTGAACTTTTTTTTTATTTTCAGTTAAGTATGCTTTTATCTCCACAAAGCTAATTTATTGTGCTATGATGTCAGTAAAGCCCCACCCTTACAAAATTTTGGTGACCGCCAACCTATATAAGAAAAACAACCTATTCACCCCATAGTATATGTAAACTGCATGTTTATATCAAAAGATCAACTCATTTTGTGAGTCAGTTATGCCTAGGAGAAAGGTTAGCCGGCCAGAGAAGCAGAGGTCTACAGCCAAAACGTAGGCTTAATAATGTCCACTTATGGACTGGATTTGACCGTTACGCTTTGAATTCTTCTCTTGTTAATCGAAGTTTGTGGAGAAGAATATCACATGTTGATGCGCGACCTACAACAAGCGGAGTAAGAGACTGATGAAATTGAAGGTTATCGAGATACCACATAAAAAGGTTTTTTAAAAGTTTACTAGTTTTAACAGAGTGATTTTCCAAGCGTAGCTTAGATGTGACACACGGCCGAAAGTACATGGCAGCCATTGAGGATCGAACTCGCTACTCAATTGTAATTGTTCTAGCGAGACAAGCTTGCTGCTTACTACACCGCCACCAGCTGCCCATTAGTGATTTTCCAAGCGTAGCTTAGATGTGACACACGGCCGAAAGTACATGGCAGCCATTGAGGATCGAACTCGCTACTCAATTGTAATTGTTCTAGCGAGACAAGCTTGCTGCTTACTACACCGCCACCAGCTGCCCATTAGTGATTTTCCAAGCGTAGCTTAGATGTGACACAAGGCCGAAAGTATGGGGCACCCTGTGAGTTTCTGACTCACTACTCAGTCGTAATTGTTCTAGCTAGACAAGTCCATCAGAGAATCAAAACACATCTGCTAAGTTTTCTTTTTGTCTTTATTCATCTTGTCTTTTTACCGATAGATATCTTAGAAATTAGTTAGAAATTTTACACACACATACTTATATACCACATTATATTATACACACAATCTCATCGCATTATATATACCGGGTGTAAGAGCAAAATTGTCCAAACAGTTTAACAGCATGGGATAACTGTTTAATATCTAAAAATATAACACTAAACTGAGTTTCTTTTTTCCGGATTTTCAGATGAGACGGCTTAGTCATCTTGACATTTTTGTCGTAAGAATCACAGAAAAACCCTTGAGTTTTTCAGCTAGAAACAGGTTAAAATCCAACTGAGCAATGGTGAGAGGAAAAAGATCATTTCAGCATTCAGTAATAGTACCAACATTCATACTCTGGCTTCCAACTTCAAAGTCTATGCAAGGATCAACAAGAGAACGGTGAATAAATTTTAAAAAAGGGAGAACAGTAGAGAGGAAAATTGGATCAGGTGGTCACGACAGGAAGAGGGATCATCATTTCAACTTAGTGGTAAATGCATTCTTATTTTTGAAATTAGAGTCCAGTAATGTTATAAAAACCTCGAGGATTCCAGTAAGATATCTTTAATCATTTCTAAGATACTACAGTTCACAGTTTAATCTAACAATTGGACAATTTGGCTGTTACACCCGGTATATATATTAATTTATTGCTTAAAAAAAACGTTATCTTTAATGGATACGCGTATGTGAGTAGATACTCTGTTTGTATTTATTAAACCGTATTTTTGTTTATTTCTATCTACCGGCCTGAATATTAGAGAAATCTTAGAAAAATATGCGCTCTCTTGTAAGATTCGAACCTGCCTTCGCCTAGGAGA
The DNA here is from genome assembly GCA_964036315.1 of Acanthosepion esculentum. Classification (NCBI taxonomy): domain Eukaryota; kingdom Metazoa; phylum Mollusca; class Cephalopoda; order Sepiida; family Sepiidae; genus Acanthosepion; species Acanthosepion esculentum. The sequence continues at coordinate 49,809,975 of OZ038494.1, forward strand.
AACCGTCCTTAGATCTAACGTACTGGCCACTAAGATCCTACTGGCAAAGCAAAGCCTGAATAGTGCGTTTGAACTTTGACCTTTCCCGATTCTCGAAATATACATTTCTGCTCCGTTTCGTAACCTGAAGATAATTTTTAGGAATAGATTTTTCATTTATTAATAAGTTTCTTCGCAAGAGTACTGAAAACTACCATGACATGGATTTATAAAAAAATATCCCCTATTATGCTACTAACCAAAATCTTGTGATATACTAATATCTATATTACTATATTTTTTTTTTTTGAATATCATTACGCTTCAGGATGTGGGCGTCCATGACTTCCAACAGATTCTGTTTCTTTTTTCAGTGAATTGCTATGACGTCATCATAAAATGAATTTGAGCGACTTCCCGTTGGCTTTTTTTTTTTCACGGTTTTCAATTCAGAGGCTTCCTTTTCGTAGACTAAGTCTACACTGCTATGTCGCTAAAAGCTGGCTTGACAGGGAGATGGCTGCATACCTTTCACAAGGGCGGGAGTGAACACAATATAGGCGGCCAGAAATTGAACACTGCTCGCCGTTCCAAATTCCACGTCGATAACCGATACGCTAACCGCACATTATACTATACTGGGTGTAACAGAAAAAATTATCCAAATCGGGTAATAGCAACATTGTCCAAGTTGTATCTTAGAAATGATTAAAGATATCTTACTGGAATTCTCCGAGGTGTTTATAACACCACTGAACTCTACTTTGAGCAATGGGAATGTATAATCTCGCTCTAAGCTTAACAGAAGTATTGTGATGAAATCGATCATAAATGAAGATAACATGTTCATCATTAATTATACATAGCTCAGGATTGGAAGCTCATGAAGGATTGAAGTTCTCATATATATATATATATATATATATATATATATATATTAGTATCATTTTCAAATTATTCAAGATGATCTATGCCCTCTGAAACCTAACTTTATGTCCTGATGTAACAAGGTGTCTCACACATTTCATTTCCAAATCTTTTTCACAGCTCTTTGGACTGTCATTGTTGAAACTGCTCTCTCACGTACCAAACGTCTTATAAATTGAGTTGGATCTTTTCTAATTGATCACTTAAGCTCTACGTTTAAATTATGATCCCTCTACCTGATTTATATTTCTAGTCTAGTGTTCCCCATTTTCTAAACTTATTCACCGTTCTCTTGATGGTTCTTGAATGGACTTTGAAGATGAAAGCCAGAGTATGAATGCTGGTAGCATTACTGAAGACCTGAATGATTTTTTCCTCTAACCATTGCTCAGTTCGGAAGGCAGTGGGCCTGATACAAAACAGTTTTTATCTACTCTCTTTTTAACTGAATATCTCAAAGAGTTTTTCAGTGATTCTTACGACAAATGGTGTCAACATGGCTAAATATCTTATCTGAAAACCTGGAAAAAAGAAACTCAATTAGTTTAGTAGTTTTCTAGATATTAAACATTTAGTGGGATGGATGCTTATGCTGTTACACAATTTGGATAATTTTGCTATTACACACGGTATAACATTTTCACCCTAAAACCTTTCTTTCCCACAGTCGATATGCCACAACCCACCTCGCTGCTTTATCGCTATTTCCACGGAAAGTATCCAGACGGACTACATTCCTTAGTTCCACGGTATATTGAAATCTCCGTAGATTTCGATATATATATATATATATATATATATATATATATATATATATATATATATATATATATTATTTATTTATTTTACTAAACCACTATTATTAGTGGTTTAGTAATACAAGTCCTACTAATTGACCCATACCTAGTAGGAGAAAAACGTGAATTCATGCCTTTCCCAAAGGTATTTGTGCGTAAATGAATATAACGAACCCAACGGGAATTAGAACGCGGCTCTCCGATTAACAATTCCGAGTCATTATCCATCACACCAACCGCAAATCCAAGGTTACAGCAGCTGGTATTCCCAGGTGGTCACTCATCAAGGTACTGGCCAGACTTGGAATTGCTTAACTTCGGTAATCGTACGGGAATCGGTGTTTAGCGTGATGTGGCCGTAGGGCATATTATGTACGATTCAGTACTTGTGGTTGCAAATCCAACTATAGCAAAGTCCGTATTTAGCTAGAATTGCTATTGTAATTATTTATGTCGATTACAAGTCACGACCAATCACTGCATATGAAGCCAACATATCGGTTTGTTGCCCCTTGCTTAATAATGCATCCTAAAATCAACTGTCCACTGCAGTTTTAGTTTTGCTCCTCTACGTGACAAAAGCTTTGTCTGGCTTCTCCCGATGGACCTATCTGCCAGGAAATAAAACCCCGCCAACATAGCTCTCCAGGACAGTGGAGTAAGTATAGGACACTCTGCCAAAAACAGAGGTACTTAATCATAGTATTAGTAACAAGGTTCAATAAACGTGCGAGAGATCGATTGATTTTTCTTATATAATTGTTTCTCCAATACAAGGCTCAAGACATGGGGATCAATTAAAGGTTTGCTTAGTTATTTTTAACAGCATATCAACCCATATGTCTTATTTGATACCGAAATCTAAATATGAATATTCCAACTTTATAATTAATTCAAGAGAATGACATTATTTCATGATTAAATTATAATTACTTACCTGCATTTCATTTTACTAAATTTCGTGTCCGTCATTCCAGTAAAGGCTGTAGTAATCTGATTTGTGTTGGGGGACAGGGGTATTATCATTGTTTAACATTCTAGTGAGAAAAAAAAAATAAAACAAATCTTCATCTGAGAACTTTGTTTCCAAAAGTGAAAATGTAAGACATTATTTCAGATAAATTATCAGAAATACAAGAAAGTCCCTTTTTAAAATTGTTCATAACTTCATTGATTATTGGTCGATTTTCATAAAACATGTCTTATTTTATAATATTACTAGTAGAAAACGCAAATATATTAATTGCATCCACCTGTAAAAAAAAATCTGGAGTGCTTAATCAATATAAAAAGAAAAAATCGCAGATTACGAAATTAATTTTCTTTTTTTAATCACGCTGTTTGGGAATACCAGGTGCTGTTAGCGTGGATGTGCGGGTGGTGTAATAACGATTCACAATAGGAAATATTAGATCAATTTCACTCGGGTTCGTTATATTCATTACATATGCACAAACAGCCTTGGAGAAAGGTATCAATCTATCTCTTCCATCCCCCCCTCGCCAACTATGATTGTTGGTTGGTGGTTTTGGTTTAGCGACATATGAACCCGTATGAGTTATTTAATGACGAAATCTAAAATCTATATAAATGATTCCAGAGAATGACATTATTTCATGATTAAATTATAATTATTTAACTGCACTTCTTTTTACTAAATTTCGTGTCCGTCATTTCAGTAAAGAGGACATCGACAGAAAAGCTGTAGTAATCTGATTTGTGTTGGGGGACAGGGGTATTTTCATTGTTTAACATTCTAGTGCAAAACATAAATAAATAAATAAAAGCAAATCTTCATCTGAGAATTTTGTTTCCAAAAGTGAAAATGTAAGAAATTATTTCAGATAAATTATCAGAAATACAAGAAAGACCCTTTTTAAAATTGTTCATAACTTCATTGATTATTGGTCGATTTTTATAAAACATGTCTTATCTGCTCATGATATAAAGTCCGACACAAAATCATTTCTTAATAGGAGCACATTTAAAAAAAATGTTTGGTTGTTTTTGTAAGCGGCATACCAACACCTCTATGTGTTATTTAATTCTGAAATGCAAATATGAAAATTCAAACTTTATAATTAATTCAAGAGAATGACATTCCATGATTATAATTACTTAGCTGCGTTTTTTTTTTAAATAATCTTACAAAATCAAACAAAGAGTGAAAACTTGTTTCTCCTTACAAGAAATGAGTTTAATCATTGCAATTTTTTGACAATGTATCCTATGTCTTCAGTATTGCTATAAAATGTAATGATTGTCATTTTGTTATAAAAATGTGTTTCTGGTAATTCTACCATAAAATGTATAGTTGATATTTTTATATAAAAATGTATTGCTGGAAATTTTACTATAAAAAATGTATCTCTGTACTTTCATGGTGTTTTTTTTTTGGGGGGGGGATTACTATTTGCCCATAGCTGGGCAATGCTACCATCCCAGGTCAGGATGGAACAGCAGTAATGAAGAGATAGTTCACGCTCCTCAATACCACCAATCCCCCGGTCATTGGCCTTGCTGACGTGTGCAGCTTATTGCCATAAACCAAATACTAGGTTATGTATGAGAAAATGTGAGTGAACAAGTGAGATCAGAGGTCTTGCTACCGGATGTAATTTATCGTCATGCCCAGTACTATCAAGGTAGAGAAATACCAAATGAGGTTGCTGTATGTGCATCAGAGAGAGAGAAAAATGCAGATTATAAGAGTACAAATTATGAGAGAATAAGCTTGTAGTGGTCGAGGAAGCAGCCTCTCGGGAGCCTGTTTGACAAAGTAATAGTTCTTGGAAAAAAGCTGTCCGAATTGAACTTCTTTCTCACTACTGCAACACGAAAAGAATAGGGATAATTCGTCCAAGGGGTAAGTGGCATACCGGGTCGTGGCTGTGATGTTCTGAAGTAGTGGGCCTAATAAATATAGCTGACCAGAACATTTGCCATGGAAATAGCGATCTCTCTACGGTTAGTCTGTTGGAAAGTGATTTTCGAATGGCAATGAATTCATCAATCATAGGGCCGCGTAGACGCATGTGAACTCTGTCAAGTCTGGAACGTGAGGACCGGGCAGCTGTAGACCAGATACGGCAAGAGCGCTCCACTTTAGTCTGATCTGGCTTTTGTAGTCTAGTAGGAGTCCTGTACTATCTGAGGCGGTAAAAACGTACGACAATTTTAGCTTTGGATTTATCGTATCTCGATTTAAATTTGTCTCTTTAGTTTACAGATCTATTTTGCCCACTCAACCGTAGTAAAATATAAGGACAGCAGTTTGGGAAAAAAACGAGGAAAAATGAAAAGTAAACTTTGTCAGAGATTAATAATTCCCTACAAACTTCTAATTCATTTGAAATTGGACAAATTGCCGCTAGAGTCTCGAGCGAGTGTAAATAATCAACAGAATTCGATATAACTTGAAGGAATACTACGAGTAATTTTCTTTGTTCGGGGATCGATATATTCTGCGTCGTTCAACTTCCTTCAATCGTGTGAATCGTTGTATAGATAATCGATAGCCATTTCTTCAATGTATTGTCAATCGCAGAAACTTACCGTGTCGTGTTCTGAACATCGATCTTTTCATTCTGTGGAACAGAATATATCCTTATCCTAATAACGTTGGTATTTCTTAGAATATTAGGCAGAGTAGATCCCGGCTGTACACTTGGCTTTAGCAACCGAGTTTGACAAACATGGAAGTTATGTTTCAGCAAATTATCACAAGTCATTTGATGACCCGGATCTGTTAGGTTTTTGTGTTACAAAGAGACAAACAACCAAACAAAACTAATTTGATTATAGAAGTATATTGATTTTTTTCAAGTGGGTCGATGTCAATAAGTTTAAAAATCTGATAATGGATATGGTTTGTACTTGAAACTTAAATAAAAATTAAATTACAAAATGATCACGAACCTCGATACTCTCTACCTATCTATCAGTCTGTTCAGATCTATCTATCTATCTATATATCTATCTATCTATCTATATATCTATCTATGTCACTTTGCTTCTTTTTTATCTTTCTATGTGTTAGTATCTATCTGTCTATCACATTTTGTTTTATCTAAGTCTGTTCAGATCTATCTATCTATCTATCTATGTCACTTTGCTTCTTTTTATATCCATCGATTTATCTAGATATCTTAATGTGTTCATATTCATCATACTCTCGAAGTTTGTTCAAATCATGTTGTCTCTTCAAATCTATCTATCTCAATGTGTGAAAATCTATTTTAACTTTTCTCTCTTTCTTCAAATTGTTTTACCAATCTCGGTAGCTAACAATATAACTGGTTCAGTCTATTCATATCTATCTATCTATCTATCTATCTATCTATCTATCTATCTATCTATCTATCTATCTATCTATTTCCCAATCTGTTCATGTGTACCTGGCTCCTGGAGTCTGCTCAAATTTCGTCCCACGTTCATATCTATCTATCTATCTATCTATCTATCTATCTATCTATCTATCTATCTATCTATCTATGTCAGTCCATATCTATCTGTCTGTCTATCTATCTATGTCAGTCCATATCTATCTATCTATCTATCTATCTATCTATCTATCTATCTATCTATCTATCTATCTATCTATGTGTTCATATCTATCAGTCTACAGATATGTCTAATGATTTGTTCCTATCTGTTTATATCGATATATTTATATTCCAGCGTGTTCATATTTCTTTCTTCATATCTATCTAAGACTATTCATATCTATCTATCTATCTATCTATCTATCTATCTATCTATCTATCTATCTATCTATCTATCTATCTATCTAATTCTGTTCAGACCTATCTATCTATGTATCTATCTCTATCTGTTCCTATCTATCTATCTATCTATCTATCTATCTATCTCAACCTGTTCATATCTACCTATCTATCTACCAATCTATCTATCTACTTATTATCGTCATACCGGAGATTGCGATGTTTCTTGTGCAAAGATGTGTTCAAAGCCAGTAGAAAAGAGTCGAATTCGTATGGTAATTTTCATGTTCGGAAGGGAAGGTCGGCCTAGAATATGTGAGCATAGGAAGTGGAATTTTTGTACATTGCCATCAATCAATGGAAGATTCAGGAATGCAGTTTTACACCAAAAGAAATTCAATCAATGTGCGGACTATTGGATCAACCACTTTCCAAGGAAACTTAAGGAAATTAAAGAAAACCAAAGCAAAACCTAAATTACAAACTGGTTGGCAGCAACTGAAAAGACATGAATGCTGACAAAGGTTAAAGAAAATGTAATAAATTGGAAGCAACTGAGAATTCAAACTGAAACAGATTAAAGAAGCTCTATTGACATCGGTGAAAGAGATCATTCCTAACAAAGTTAAACGAGAAAGAAAGAAATGAGTGATAGTCGACATTCTCGAGATAACGGAAAAGAGACAACAAACAAGGCCAAGGAATTGTACGGAATATAGAATATTAAGCAGAAGCATTAAAAAAACGAATTCATGCAGGTAAAGGAGAAATGACTCAACAAAAAGAATGAACTCCACAAGTACAACTGTTATGCATAAAAGATTAAAAGAAATGATAGGGCGAAAGACGTGCTCATCAACAGGTAACATAAAATCAAAAGAGGCAACACTTATGAAATAAAAAGAAAAATACCAACAAGACATAACGAATATGTTGGAGAAATATTGTCACGACTAAAGAGGGAAACCTACAATACAAGAAAATATGGAAGGACATAAAATATTACACTCTGAGTGACGATCAGCTCTTACCAAGTTGAACGAGTACAAAGCAGCAGAACCAGATCGGATTAGAATAGAGTTTTTCACATAAACAAGATTACAGAAGTAATAGATTAAATATAAGACAGTGGTGAAATACCAGACGACCATAGTAGATCCATTTCCGTAGATCAATATTAAAAACCAATCACAAGCGAATGCGAGTTCCAACGGGATAATCAGCTTAATGAGCCACGTAATTAAGCTTCCAATACGCACTCTTATGAATGGAGTTCATTGCAGAATTAGATCGGAAACAAGACAAAAACAATAGTGTTTCCTTAAAGAAACTAGAACAAGAAATGCAATATTTATTATCAGAATGATATCAAAGAGAGCAAGACAAATTCAGAAAAGGTTAAGCATTCTATAGGTACAGGGAAAAGATCTCTTTAAATTGCGAGGAAAGCTTGATTTATTTGGTAAATGCAATAATCCAGAATGCATAATCGATGATAACTCTTAATAGGTCCAGGTTCATAGCGCCGTCTCTGAAATCAGGTGCAAAGACAAGATCGCATCTTTGGTCGCAAGGTTTCATCATTTTACAGTTGAAATGGCTAGACGTAACAGTAAGTTCTTTGCTACTATATTCTTCTGTCACATTCATCGCTTTTGGAATTCTGCTCCAGTTTCTTGGTTGCCAGTCAACTTTGATCTCCAATAATTTAAATTCAATGCCAATCGTTATCTTCTATCTTTATAATTCTTGTTCTTTACTGTTTTCTCGCCTAATAGTTTTTCTCATATTCTCTCACACATAGTAAACCCTTGCAACTTAGCGGCTTTATTGCCTTGCTTGGCTTGAAATGATTAAAAAGTAATGCGTGCTCCATAAGACCATCAGTGTAATGAGCCACATAACTCAATTCATATGGCAATTTCAGACGAGGAATGAAACAATTAGAATAGAACTGAAAGTTTCTAGTTCAACAGTAAAACGGTGAGACCTAGTTGCCAATCTAGTAGCGAGCTTAGATTCATTCAGTCGAGGCACTAAGTAATACAACTCATAGAAACAACCGCCATGAAAATATTTTAGAGAAGACATAGGGACGCCGGGTCACGTCGGTGAGAATGTGACTGAAGTCGAAATGCCAGGTCAGGATTACTAACATTGCAGATACAATAAATCAACACACATATGAGGCTTAAATCATGTGATCAGCAGGACAAGTGCAGCTATCGGTTATCGATGGGAACCGCTAATCTGGAAGGAAAAGCTTGGACGGTAGTTCGAAAAGAATAGTGAAGGAATGGTAATCTGCCAACGTATCCATGTCTGATTTTTAAAAGCAGACACTCGAAAAAGGCCTGAGTATGCATCGGCTGAAACTTATAGCAATAAAGCTACAAGGACAAGAGAATTTGTTCGAATAAAACAATACGATGAATACTTCTTTTACTCGTTCCTACTTCCGCATTTTATGATTGAAAAAAATTCTATGTGCACTGATTAAAACAATTAGAAGACTAATTTAGCATCTGCAAAGCCAATTTTTACCTTTCTTTTGAAATGAAAAGAGAGACTGAAATGTCGTTGATATGATGAAAGATTTGTAAAAAGGAATAAAAAAATTGAAAAGAATTTATTATTTCATTTTGTTGGAAAAGTATTTTTAAAATTATGTAAAAACAATTATAAAAATGAGTTTTCGTTTTGTTTCTTCTTTCTCATAGTAATTAGAAAAGATACTTTGCTTTTGAAATAAAAGAAGAAAAAATATTGTAGCTTGTGAATGAAACCATCTGCCGAACATTCAACTACTTCTGAAGTGACTGTCGAGAAAACAGAATGGAAACTTTAATCGATTTTTCGAGAAATTTGTCTCCCCTCATCTGCACGCGCCTCTCTTTATTGTCTTCATTTTGTTTTTAACATACTCCATAATTAGAATTTGGCCGCGAGAAACCAAATACTAGCATCTTATGGCCAGAAATAACTCAGTGGGGGGTGGCAATGTTAGATTCAAACCCTCTCGACAACTTATATAATAGAGAAATGAAATTTTTTCTTGTTTTGGGGTAGATAGGACGAGTTTATTATTATTATTATTATTATTATTATTATTATTATTATTATTATTATTATTATTATTATTATTATTTTCTTTGATATCTGTCGTTTACACATTACTTTTCGGGTCCCGCCCAGGGACCTAAGGTTAGAAATGGCATCATGACACTTTCCACTGAAAAAAAAAATTATTACATAGATAAAGCCCTTCATAAAGTGTGGGCTGTACTTGTCAGAACAATTTTTTGTATCTCTTTGAGGCATGGACTTCCAGGGATCCCTTCAATCAGCCTACTGGAATCTTTTCCAACCAATCCTAAGGCTCCAACTACAACAGGAATTGTTGATGTTCCCATGTGTCACATTTGTGAGATTTCTATTTCAAGGTCCTTGCATTTTGACAGCTTTTCGAATATCTTCAAAGATACATTGCAGTCTGCAGGGACTGCCATATCAATGAGGTGGCACTTATTTTGTTTGTGATCTTTAATAACAATGTCTGGACGTTGGCTTTGATTGTTCTGTCAGCGTGTATTGTGTAGTCCCATAGAATTGTAATAGGTCATATCTCCGTAACCGGGTCTGGGCGATGTTCGTACCAGTTTCTTTCAGTTTCCTCCCCGTAGGAGTTGCAAATTTTCCAGTGCAGATATTGGCCCACTCTGTCATGCCGGGTTTTATATTCATTGGGTGCCAATATCGTGCAACCTGATACAAGATGATCAATGGTTTCTGGATATTTATCACAGAATCTGCATTTTGGGCTAACACAGTATTTTAGTATATGTGCTTGATAATTCCTAGTTAACAAGCATTGATCCTGTGCAGCAATGATAAAACCTTCAGTTTCAGCTTTCAACCCTGCACTACGTAGCAACTGATGGGTACGGGGCTTGTCTACATCAACTCATTTGGTACGGTAAGAGTATTGGCCGTGGTTATTATTATTTTTATTTCCTTTGATATCTGGCGTTTACACATTTCTTTCCGGGTCCCGCCCAGGGACCTAAGGTTAGAAATGGCATCATGACACTTTCCACTGCAAAAAAATAAAATAAAATAAAAAAAATAATTACATAGATAAAGCCCTTCGTAAAGTGTGGGCTGTACTTGTCAAAACAATTTTTTGTATCTCTTTGAGGCATGGACTTCCAGGGATCCCTTCAATCAGCCTACTGGAATCTTTTCCAACCAGTCCAAGGGCTCCAACTACAACAGGAATTGTTGATGTTCCCATGTGCCACATTTTTGAGATTTCTATTTCTATTATTATTATTATTATTATTATTATTATTATTATTATTATACACATATTCTTTATTTATGATCATCATTATATCAATCTTAAGTCCTCTTTCTACTGCTTCCTTTCACTACCTCCTTGTTCTTGTTCATGTTCTTGTTTTTGTTGTTGTTGTTGTTCTTCTTCTTCTTCTTCTTCTTCTTATTATTATTATTATTATTATTATTATTATTATCATTACTCACATATCCTTTATTTATAATCATTTTAATGTCAATCTTCCGTCTTCTTTCTATTCCCCCTTTCCCGTTCTTCCTATTCTTCTTCTTCTTCTTCTTCTTCTTCTTATTATTATTATTATTATTATTATTATTATTATTATTATTATTAATAATAATAATAATAATAAAGCGATAGCGCCTTTCTCAGAATGCCATCATAGGCAAGCAACGCCGACTTCTGAAGCAATGAGATACGAGGCTTTATTGTAACTTTTTTCTTGTGGGTCTTTAGTTTCGGTGGAATCGACCACAACGCCACAATAATAACTGCGAGGACAATAGTGGCCTGAACGGCAAATATTCTGGCCACCTCAGGACAGTTTATTATTAAACGTTTCAATTTGTTTTATCATTCTACTCCAAGCAAGGGAACAAAGCGACTAAGACACAAGTGGATAATGAATGTAGAAAAATACGGAGAAAAAGATTAACTGTATTGAGAGAGGACAATAAAAGAACAGGTATTTAAGAAGACAGAAGAGAACGATTGATATTGTGTTTAAATTTTGGAAGATCAAAGCAAGAAATCAAAAGACCGGAAATGAGTTCCACGTGTGAGAAGTGCGAGAGAAGAAACTGCTATCATAGAACTTACAGATACATCTAGCAATTTCAAGTGATGAGAGCTAGCTGTTAATCTAGCACGGCGCTTAATTTTTTAAAGTCGATATAACAAAGAGGAAATCTCATTAGAACAATTACCATGCAAGCAGTTATAAACAAAACGTCACAGAGAAGCTACGTTACGGCGAGATGAAAAAGTAACCCAAGCCGAGATGTCAGGTCAGGCCCGATAACATTTCAAATTCATCTTTGAATTTTATCAACAATTTTTATTGGTAAAAAGAAACACCAACCCAGATGTGACAGTAATATTCAGGGCACGGACAAATAGTCGACTTATAAATGTGTAAGATAGCAGCAGGCCAAGTAGTAAGTGCTGCGGTCTTGATATTACGGCGGCCAGTAACAGCCATCGATGAAAAGGTGATGTCTCTCTTGGTGGCCTCAAAGATACGATCTGCTTTGATGTTTAAACCTTATAAGATCTTGACTTGGTCGTTTTCGAATACTTTTTCTGGCTTGAGGCGGTAGCATTTCTATTCGACTTCAAGTCCATGCTTCCTGCATAAGCATCGCTGCAGATGGGAAGGCTACTTCATTATGGCGGCGATTTCATCTTTCTGCGCAAGGATTCCATAAGTACTATTGGTCTGGGTGATATTTTTTCGTACCTCTATGTCAGACACTTGTCCGAACACACTTGTCGATAGACGTTTCAGATATTTCTTCTTCTTCTTCTTCTTCTTCTTCTTCTTCTTCTTCTTCTTCTTCTTCTTCTTCTTCTTCTTCTTCTTCTTCTTCTTCTTCTCTTCCTCCTTTTTCTTCTTCTCTTCCTCCTTTTTATTCTCTTCCTCCTTTTTCTTCTTCTCTTCCTCCTTTTTATTCTCTTCCTCCTTTTTCTTCTTCTCTTCCTCCTTTTTCTTCTTCTTCTTCTTCTTCTTCTTCTTCTTCTTCTTCTTCTTCTTCTTCTTCTTCTCTTCCTCATCCTTCTTCTTCTCTTTCTCATCCTTCTTCTTCTTCTTCTTCTTCTTCTTCTTCTTCTTCTTCTTCTCTCCCTCCTTTTTCTCCTTCTTCTAAGGTCAGAAATGGAATCATGGAATTTTGCACTGACCATTTTTTTAAAATTATTATTATTATTATTATTATTATTATTATTATTATTATTATTATTATTATACATATATATCTTCGTCCTGCTGATTTTTCTTTGAATGCAAAAAGGTAAATCAGAAATTTATCTTCTTTCTTTCTTTCTTTCTTTCTCTCTCTCTCTCTCTCTCTCTCTCTCTCTCTCTCTCTCTCTCTCTCTCTCTCTCTCTCTCTCTCTCTCTGTCCACCGCGCGCCATTTTTAAACAACGGGATCTGATTGAGTGAAATATTTGAAAATAACTTGACATTTTTTTCTGGGTGATATCCAAGAAAATACCCAAAAAATATTTCTTTTTAATATCCTTGTAAAGTAAGGGAAATCATATATTAACGGTTAGGATTTACTGTCTTCATTTTATTGAATCGAGATCGAATCAAATAAATTCATATTAAGTATTGAACAAATATGATAATAGCCCGCAGAAAAATGTATTTAATATATATATGTACATAAATTATCATTACTCTTGAGTAAATATGCTTTCCTAAAATTATCATAGAGTTTAAAATATATGACAATTTTGCTATTACAGCTTTCTTAAAAAATTATTTACTAAAAAAAGCGATTGTTTAGGACGCTAACTTTTAATCCATGACAGCGGGTTTCGAATCTCTCTATGCTCGACAAAAGATGACTTCGGGATTTTATCAGTCATTGGAGATGGTTTGAACGTGAGGCATTGTGGGAAAATTCTTACAGGAAATACCACGAGTTTGACCCAAGCCTTCTGAATAAAATCGGCTAAAACACTGTTTGGAATCCGCCTATAGTTGTGCACTTAATCACAAATCATTGTGGACGAGGATCCAATCGTACACGCATTATTTAACTAGCAACATTATGCGCTCTTGCACGGAAACTATCACTAAAGTCGTATAGTTGCTGTATGAACCATGATGGGTTTTGAAAAAGCGAAAGTGAGTCTGATTAGGCGTATGTAACTGGGCTTAGCTAATCACCCTAGCAGACGGATTCGGCCGGGTGATGATTATCATATCACAGTTTCTACCCGCAGTATAGAGACACAACAATTTCCTATTGCCACCCGAGCACACCCAATGACATAGGGTACCTATCTAGAAGACATCTTGAGAGACCGAAAGATCTTTAGAAATATTTCCGGGTGCGCCAAACGCAAAAACAACTTGAGCTGCCGTGTCACATCTTTGTCACATCTTTGTCACATTCTGTGTCACATCTTTTTACCTGTGTATATTCGTCTGTTCCACCTTCACAATATTCTTATCCCAAGGTACCGAAATGTCTATCAGAACTCATTTATGGCTGCCCTTGTACTATAAATGCATCTGGCTAGGATGTCGCAGTACCTTAAGAATGGTTGCAAAATACTAGCTGAGAACGAATATAAGAAGCGCTATTATAAGATATACCTTTATGTACATTGTTTATTGTGTCCAATGGATGAATACCAAGTTGCAGAAAGTTGGTTCGAGCATATGACTTGTAGAACAATTGAAGATTTTGGAAATCTCACAGTATTCTACGAATATGATTTTCAGACAGTTACACAATCGCTATCCGGACATTACTGTGCTAGATAAAAGCGCGAAGAACTGCCACATTATTGATATACCCAGACCAAATGACACAAATATAGAAAACAAGGTGATTGAGGAAACCAAAACTATTCTGGTTTGAAAGCTGAGATGGCAAGATTGTTTTTAAAATGCGGGAATGGAATGTCAATGTGATTCCAGTGGTGACTGGCGCACTCGTATCAAACTTCGGCTTTCTGCAGCGTCTGCCGTTCTATTCAGAAACCTTAGATTTACGATTCGAACGTTTTATTTAATCAATGAGATACGGTTTTGTCCATTGAAGCATTCAATCACTGGAAGTTGGGAATTCAATCCCTGGGTCTAGTGGCGCTTAAAAATCACATACTACGGATCAGTGGAATGATAATAAGATATCCAACTGTACGAAATACGGTATTCGGTTAAAAATTCCAGGAAGGATATTGAGTAAAACAAGATAAACTGAAGAAAGGCAGTGGGTCAAAACGTTGTCCGAATTTTTATAGTAATATTATAGTATTTTCATATATTTCAATTTTTGAACTAATTTATTTTTTAATCATTTCATCCCAAGCAAGGCGATAATGCTACTAAGACGCAAGTGGATACTGATAGGGAAAGAACATGCGAAAATGTCAATCTCGCTGACATTCATGCGGTCAATGTATCGCGAGGAACTGAGAGAAGGAAAGCTCATTCTCCCCTGGAATGTCTGGTGTCAGACGCGCGCTGAGGGAGGAGCCAAAAGTAATTCCCTAAAATGGCGCTAAAATGATAAGTAGTTTCGGGTTAGGTTTATATCATTTACAAGTCGTTTCTTACGCCAGAGCTAAGAATTGATTCGAGCTAATTTTCGAGCTCAGGTCATCAGAATAAATACCTATTTGCGAACAGATAACATCGGGAAGAACGCTGATGCAGATAAAAAAAACGTAGGTCCAACGATAGTGCTCGTGAAGGAAGCCTGTTTTAATGACCGTTCAACACGACTATTATTACAGAATCTATTAAGAACGTTTGGATCAAGTTAAATATTCGACCAGAGACACCATAGACCTCCAGCTTGTGAAGAAGGCCAGTTTGCCAAACCCTGTCAAACGACTTCGAGATATCTAAAGCTACAGCCAGATCCTCTTCTTTTTTTTTTCTAAATCATTTGAACGAGAAGAAAAGTAATAAAGCCACTAAGACGCAAGGCATTACTGAGTGTTAGAGAATAGGATGAAAATATAATATTAAGGCGAGTGAACAATAAAAGAACAAGAATTAAAAAGACAGAAGATAACAGTTGATACTGCATTTAACTCTTTGAAGATCAAAGTTAACCGGGAAACATGAAGCTAAAAACGAGAAGTACCAGAGAAGATACTGTTAGCTCATTTGGTATTCACCAGGATCTTTTTCACTGAACAATGTCGGAAACAATCAATTTTGTATCACTAGCGATGATTCTTTACAAAATTTGGTCATTTATGTTGCGATTGAATGGAGAATCGCGGATGAATATACGGTCCAATATGGCTGAAAGGCAGGGATAATAGCAACCATGATAAACATGCTAGAAATAAAAAGGACTATAATATTGATCATTTCTCATGACAAGAATTAACTGAACTACTATTCTGCTAAAGCGATTCTAAAGCAAAATTTAGTCTTTAAAAGTTCAGCTTATTTTTACTTTAGACTAATGTCTATCACATCAGTTAGGTGCCAACAAGATTCATTTTTGAATGTCTTTTTTAATCATCTAAAGAGTTACGTGCCTTGTCAATACTTTTGTTTAGCTTTATTTCTGTCTTCATGCAAAATATTTATTAGTTTAATGTCAGTCAATTCCAATTTAGAATCTCTTTCTTAAATGATTTCATCTCTTTCCTCATCAGCTTTTTTTAATAAAATAGTGAAATATTTTACTTCCCGATACACTACACACCTATATACATCATTTGACAAATATTATCTTAATATTGTTCTCGGTTTAATTCTTTCTTGTATTTGACGTTTTGGATACACTGTGGTGTAATTGATAGCAGGTCAGTATGAGAAATTGGAGAGCCGAGTTCAAATTCCAGTTCAGTTCTTTATAATGTTGGGAAATGTATGAATCCCTTCTATAAGCGATGGGTAAATAGCAAGACAAATTGGGCTCTATAACTTTCGTTTGCAGAAGTTTGGGTTCAGGGTATGTTTGCAAAGACATACCTCTGTAATGGCTGCAGTACGTGTAGTAGCCATACAATCACAATGCATTACAAGTGTTTTCAAATGCCTTTACAAACTCAGAAGAGATAGGCGACGTATTTCTGCGATATTCCCTCTCGTGAGACCTGGATTTTTTTTTAGTCAGCGTACTGGAACGTTATCGGTTTTGCAGATAGAGAACCACCATTTTTAAATAAGGGGAACCACTTGTGATCAATACCTCCCATTTTTGCTGCTTGCACAGTTTGTTTGTTTTTTTTTTACCTTTCTGGAAGTATAAGATTTTTTTTTCTTTGACAGCTTATCAAACCTTTTGTAGGTTATATAAAGCTTAAATATATTTTTTGGATTGTATGGATAATTCTTCTTTTTTTCTTCTTTTTTTTTCTTTTTTTTTTTGCTAGTGAACGTTGCATTAACTATTTTCTGTAAATAATAACTTCAGATACAAGTCCTAAAATTTCACCAATCTCTGAGTGGATAAGTGGTAGATTCATGCGTTTCCCAGGCCAAATTGTACTAAGTGAATTTACGGTAACTGACTGGAATTCGAACTCGGCCTTTCGATATATCATTTCTAGTCGTTATCACTTGCACCAACCGCACATCCAATCTTACAGTACCTGGTATACCCAAGCATCAAATGATGAAAATCCCTCACATTTTACACTTATTTTACTTTCATCCTACAAATTTCATACAACATTTCCAATCAATACAGAATTTTATATGGAAAGACGTGTTGAAATGTCACCTTTGTATCACATTATATATATATATATATATATATATATATATATATATATATATATATATATATATATATATATATATATATATATATGTATGTGTGTGCGTGTGTGTGTATGTGTGTGTGTGTGTGTGTGTGTATCATTCGCAGACAGTAATGTTTCGCTGTATCACAGCTCATCAGTGCGACTGGACATCCGAATGCCTCAAGCCCGGATCGAAACACAACCGAACTGGTATCAATCAGAGTTTCTACTACTGAGCTACTTTCTTTCGACAGAGAGAAACATCTAAATCTAGCGTATTGTTCTACGAATGTAAACAAACCCCAATCAGCCGGTGAGCACCAATTAAATTTTACTGAAGAACTTTGCATTAACGCAGGTGGCTGCTGTTTATAGAATTAGTCTATCACTCAACGGTGCTCAACTGAAATATATTTTCAAAAGCTATATATATATATATATATATATATATATATATATATATATATATATATATGTATGTATGTATATATATATAATATAGAAAAAACAACTGAAAAGTTGCAAATTAAAAAAAATTGATGTTTTTTTTTGTGAAAGTATTTATTTATATTTTTTATATATATATATATATATATTTGATATTTCAGATCGTCCCCGATCTTTCATTATAAAACTGTAAATGTGTATTGATAGATTCTATCAATACACATTTACAGAATAGAATCTATCAATACACATTTACAGTTTTCTAATGAAAAATCGGGACCGATCTGAAATATCATATATATATATATATAAGAATATAAATAAATACTTTCACAAAAAAAAATTCAATTTTAATTTGCAACCTTTCAGTTATTTTTTTCTATATTATATACATATTAAGAGAGTATACGTGGCTTCTCATTAATCTACATATATATATATATATATATATATATATATATATATATATATATATATATATATATATATATATAGCTTTATATATATATATATATAGCTTTATATATATATATTAGTCACGTATTAAGAAAAATCACGTGTTTAAACGCCACGTTTTGAGAAAAAGTAACGAATTTTTGGCTCCAATCCAAAATATATTTTTCATTTCTGAGTTTATCTACCTAAGTTGTCGTACACACGGATGAGATTGGGGAGAAACAGTCCAAAGATCATAAGGATTTTTTTTTATTCGTTGTGCTTTCGGTTATTTTTAGCTATCACCCCCACTTATTTAATTTTAAGAAATTTCAGAAATTAAATTTTGACCTCTTATAATGTTAATTTTAGTTAAAAGCAGAGCTCATTGGATATTTTAAATTATCCATTATTATTTTGTTTCGTAAAACAGAAACCAGTTACTGAAAATCTGGTCTGCATCGTAAAAATTATTTAATTAGAAAAGCTTTTAATTACATTTAGGAATAAGATATATTAAGGACACGAGTGTCTTAAGAAAAGAAAATTTAATATGAATAATGAAATTTTACAAGAATAGTTTCCATTTTTTTTTAATTTTTATTAGTATAATTTATTAAGTTTTAAATCTTTTAAAATTGTGTCTTTTGTATTATGGGGTTATCAGTGACACATAAAACATTTTAAGCTTGATTTTTTAGAACGCTACATTTCTAAATATATGTGCACAACGCAATCTTCAAGTGTTGAGTAGAAATTCACGGTTACATAATTTAAATTTTAATAACAAGATCTGGTTAACGCAATGTTGTCAAAGTCCATATATTATACGGGGATTACTGGTTTAAAACATCAAAATAGACGGGATTTATATTTTGTATTAAAATAAACGGATATTGATGGTTTTATTTTATAGTTATAATAAATGGGAATTAACGTTGTTTTTTTTTAAAAATATGTATTAAAATAAATGGACCTAAAACTATATATGTACAAAATTATTATTTAAAAGAAGCAGGATTTATATTTTAGATTGAGAATAAACGGGGATTATTGTTTTTCTGTTTTTAAATTTGTATTGAAATAAACGAACCACATATATAAAAAATCATTATTTAAAATAGGCAAGATTTATATTTTATATTGAACATAAACGGGGATTACTGTTTTTTCTGTTATTAAATTTGTATTAAAATAAACGGACCTTAAACATAAAATAATAAAAAGAATAATACGTATATTTAATAATATATTCTTATTAGCTCTGTTATATTACATCGAGCACTATTTTATTAACACCACCACTCAATGTGAGATAGCGAAATTTAACATCCTACATTGTTCTATGAAATACTGGTAGGGGGTAATACAGCTTTGTTTTTTTTCCCTAAATGGTTTGGCCTACCAAAGTAATCAATTCATGCCTTCTCAATGTGCCTTAGTACGGTGGTAAATGCGGCAGCTTTTGTCGTAGTTTGAACCCGGTATGTTGATTCTGTTTTCGGCGCCGATTCCTGTTACGTTACCCGTACTCATCCCAATGCTATTTGCGTAACCTTATAAACATATCTGTGCTTGGTCGTCAGTGGATGAAATACTCGGCTACCGTGTCTGTCATTCGAATGACTTCCTAATTGGAAGACTCCATGATGCATCTGTTTGCAGACGGAACGTCACGTTGGAACACTTTATGTCGTTTTCACTTTAATACGCCCGGGCAAAATGAACCAGTTAGCACCAATTGCTGCGTTACTCGTATCGTTTTTTTATGCATTCTTTTTTTTGTATCTTTTTTTAGTTGTATTTTTTTAAATTTATTTATTTATTTTCACTGGATGGGAAGAGTAATTTTCTCTTTGAAATTTAGTTTTCGCTCTGCATAAGTTGGCGTCTCGATTCAATTATTTTGTTTCGACAGCCGACTATAATTTGTACGCGCGATTGTTTTTACCAGTTTGATTAAATTCATGCTTCTATGAACTTAAGGAGTTGAACAAAACTATGTTGGTCTGCTTTTTATGCGTGTAAATATTTTTAGATATACTGTTTGACCTATTGGTACGTGACCTTAGTTTTTATTTTATTTTATTTAATCGGAGAGGCATTTAAGTTTTATTAAACCAAAAGTCAAATGCGACTTTGCGAATATTAGCGCGACAAAACATTTCTCAGGATTTTTTAAATTTAAAAAAAAATTTATATCCACTTTTTCACAATGCTGATTGGTAGTTGACCTTAAGAATGACCTACGGTCTGTTGTTATTTGGGACAAGGAATGGCTTGTTAATTTTTATCGTCTCCAAGACGAAACTTCTCTCTATCAATCAAATGAAAGACCCCTTCCTGCTTTCC
Organism: Acanthosepion esculentum; assembly: GCA_964036315.1. Classification (NCBI taxonomy): domain Eukaryota; kingdom Metazoa; phylum Mollusca; class Cephalopoda; order Sepiida; family Sepiidae; genus Acanthosepion; species Acanthosepion esculentum. Next base: position 49,830,448 of record OZ038494.1, read on the forward strand.
ATCAGCGTGACTGATATTAACCTCCGCGAGACTCACTTGTTGCGCCTTCTCAGGCTTACATTCTCGGCTGACGTGGGAAGATTATATTGTTTTTATTACTAGGTCGGCTGCTAAGAAAGTTGTTTCAGTTGCTCTCTCTTGAATCTATCTTACATATTTATAAGTCTACCATTCGTCCATACCTTGATTATTGCTGCGACATATGGTCCAGTGCTCCTGCTGTATATCTAGAGATTCTTGATAAAATCCAAAGAAGAATCAGCAATTTGTCCTGATCTGGCTACAAAGAATATGAAGTTGTGGATAGCCATGACCGTACAAGTCTTGAAGGGCGGCACGTAGAAGAATCTATGAAGAGCAGTGATAGCTTACGTTCCGAAGAGATGTAACGTTAGAAAATGTACATTTTTAAAGTTATCAGTTGTTAAATCATGGGTTCTTTTTAGAAAGAAAAATATTTACGGACTGTTGCTATTTGAAGGGTTTATCGTTTAATTTCTACTCGTCTTCTTTATTAATTTTATTTCGTTTCTTTATTCTAAGTTGATAAGTAAATAAAACAATCGAAAACTGCACTAACTTGTTTGCATGACTCGAACTTTTGAAATGAAAGCACATTATAAAATGTATATGTATTTTTTTCTTTTACAGATAATACTTGTTTGGCCAAATATTTTGATTTTGGGTTGGTGATAAAAACATCAAATGTCACTTCGTTGGGAAATACATTCGACACTGAGTCACGTCTGACGCATTCCTATGGCTGTTCTTCATATTTTACAACTTACTGTTTTGGATTTAATCGACGTTTCTAACAAGAACAAGAACAACAACAACAACAACAATAATAATAATAATAATAAAAGTAATAATAATAATAATAATAATGTCATTATGTTATAATTTTATCGATGTAAAATTTCTGTGATCTTAGTTTATTTTTTGTTGTTTTGTTTTTATTTTTTATTTTTATTTTTTTAAATGTTCAGTAGAAAATATGTATACAGCATAAATCGAAGGAAATAATAATAATAATAATAATAATAATAATAATAATAATAATAATAATAATAATAATAATAATCGCCCTGACATCGTGATTAGAGACCGCAAAGACAAAATGTGCCTCCTTATTGACATGCCAGTCCCTGCAGACTGCACTGTATCTTTGAAGATCTTAAAAAAAAAAAATATCAAAATAAAAGGACCTTGAAATCGAAATCTCAAAAATGTGGCACGTGAGAACATTAACAGTTGCAGTTGTAGTTGGAGCCCTCGGATTGATTGGAAAAGATTCCTCTAGACTCTTTGAAGGAATTCCTGGTAGCCCATGCCTTAAAGAAATACAAACATCTCTACTCACAATTACAGCCAACACTTTACGAAGGGTTGTAAAAAAATGTGCAATTTTTTTTTCAAAACTACTCAGTGGAAAATGTCATGATGCTATTTCCGATCTTAGGTCTCTGGTCGAGACTCGGAAAGAAATGAATATACCCCAGAAACTAAAGGAAATAAAACAATATTAATAATTTATTATTTTAGTTATGAGTGAAAATCAAATGGCATCTCTTTAATATTCCAGAACTCAGTATTTTTATTATTATTATTATTATTATTATTATTATTATTTCCTTTGATTTCTGGCGTTTACACATTTCTTTCTGGGTCCCGCCCAGGGACCTAAGGTAAGAAATGGCATCATGACACTTTCCCCTGCAAAAAAAATAAAATAAAATAAAATAAAAAATAAAATAAAATAAAAAATAATTACATAGATAAAGCCCTTCGTAAAGTGTGGGCTGTACTTGTCAGAACAATTTTTTGTATCTCTTTGAGGCATGGACTTCCAGGGATCCCTTCAATCAGCCTACTGGAATCTTTTCCAACCAGTCCAAGGGCTCCAACTACAACAGGAATTGTTGATGTTCCCATGTGCCACATTTTTGAGATTTCTATTTCAAAGTCCTTGTATTTTGACAGTTTTTCGAATATCTTCAAAGATACATTGCAGTCTGCAGGGACTGCCATATAAATAAGGAGGCACTTATTTTGTTTGTGATCTTTAATAACAATGTCTGGGCGGTTTATTATCATTATTATTATTATTATTATCATTATTATTATTATTATTATTATTATTATTATTATTATTATTATTATTATATGTATTCTTGGCGTTACACAATTTCCAATTCTTTTTACCTATTATTAAATGTTACATTTTTGCTATCCCCCCTAAACCCTATTCTCCGAGCCATTTACACATGATAGTTATGTAGTCTACACGCCCTTTTCCTCTGTCTCTCTTGCCTTCAATATTTCCTGTCAGTGTCAAATTTTCTAAGCCTTCTTTCCTCATTATATGCCCTATAAATTTCAACGATCTCTTCCTTGTGTGTCCTTTTTACTTCCATTTTCTCTGACACTTCGTCGCTTCTCATATGTTCAGTCCATCGTATTCTCAGCATTGTATTTTCAGCATCCTTCTGTAGAACAACATTTCTGTTGTTTCAAGTCTCTTTTTCATCTGTGAGAAGATTGTCCAGAATTCACTCTCATATAGGTGGACAAGACATTACGTGGCAGTTCAGTACTCTTTCCTTTTTTCTAACGAAATGTTTCTGTTTCGTAATACTTTACTTGGCTTTTTGAAGACATCTTTCGCTATTCCAATACGCCTTTCGAATTCGTTTTTTTTTTTCATTTAAAACATTTCCGAGTTATTAAAATTGTTGTACTTGCTTGATTTTAGAGTCCTCAGTGTGTTATTTGCATACTGCGTGGTCCCGCTTGCAAACAACCATGCAGTCTTCTTGCAATTGACGTTTAGTCCTTTCTTCTCGCTTTCCTTCACTACCTTCTGTAGGTGTTTTTGTAACTTCCCTTCCGTGTCTTCTATCGACACTGTGTCATCTGCATATCTTATGTTGTTAAGATTGTGGTCGTCAGTAATGAATCCTGGTAGGACTTCTAATTCTCTCAGAATGGCCTCACTGGATAGGTTGAATAAGTTTGATGAGAAGATACATCCTTGTCTTACACCAGTTTGTATTTGGTATATTTACCGAATTCATTAGAGTTCTATTTGATTATAAATAATATTGATATCTAAATGGTTTTAAGTCTTCCAGAGACCTCTGTGGGGAATAATGGTTAGCGAGCCTCGTCTGGTTGACCATACCTATTGATAATTGTATCGATATTCAATATATTCCCTCTATAAATCCCGACGTTAAACAACACAGTATGGGTCAATTTGTCGGAATATCAGCTCCTGTCAATCGGTGTAGAATGTTAATGAGTCATGACTATGAGTATTGAAGTAGATCCTGCTTGGGGAACTCATACAAAATTCGACATTATATAACCCAAGAATTGTCGAAAAAGCAACGAACCTAAAAGTTCGTAGAGTTTTGTCTTGTGAGTCTACTCTGGTTGACTGTGAGTAGTGAGGTCTAGTTTCATTGGGTACCTCATACAAAATTCGATATCAAATTCCCAACAAGTTGTGTATCTATCGTAAAACCAAACGAAACAAATCAATTTTCCGCGGATTTTTACTTCTCCCTTTTTTTCAAGATTTTTTTAAGCTGTTCCAAGTGCTACAACAATGATGGGTATAACAGTAATTTTCGAAGCTGATTTTTTCCAGTCCTCTCGCAAACTTCGAAATATTTTCCCGGTTTTCAATCCCTGTAATTTTATATATATATATATATATATATATATATATATATATATATATATATATATATATATATATATATGTGTGTGTATAAATATATATATAAATATATATATATATAAATATATATATATATATAGATATATATATATATAAATATATATATATATGTGTATAAATATATATATAAATATATATATATATATATATAAATATATATATATATAAATATATATATATATGTGTATAAATATATATATAAATATATATATATATATATATAAATATATATATATATATATATATATATATATATATATATATATATATATATATATATCCATTATCTTACATATCTTTTATGATAATCAGATATGGTTTTCTGGCTTGAATTGGGTAATTTGCTTAACTTTAAAATCCTACAATTTTTTTTTCATTCTTTACGACACCATGTACTTGTGCCATTATAGTCTAGGTTCAAATCCTGCGGTTGGCATATCTGCATCTTTCCCATTGAGTCAAATCTATTCGAAAATATTTTCCTCCATGTTGCTACATTTGCTCGTTCTGCGATTGTTTGCGTCTCTGTTTTTATATCTGTCATAGTTGTTGTATTCTTGTCTATGTCCTAGTTAATACAGTTCGTTCTTATAGAATTCATCTTGGATTTCATCTATACTGATTCAGTCTTTCCTTTGAGCAAATATATTTATATCATCTCGTTTACAATCTCCTTTCTCCGTCTCTTTCGAGAACTTTCGATTTTTCTCATCCCCAGTTTAATCCTGTTATATCTCCTGCACACTTTGGCTGTCATAATTAACCTTTTATTACTTCCTTTTATGCTGTCCTCGAGTCACTTGATTGTAAATAGACTATAAAATGCCGACTAGTCCCTTTCCAACTAGTCTTTTTCACATGCAATCTTGCAACATCATCTCTCTCGTACTCAGATTTACGCATGGTCTTCATTTTCTTTATACTTTGAGTCACGTTTTAAGTTCTTTCCTTCTCCGGGTTAGGAATGTTCTCGCATGAGAAATGTGCGTATTTTAAATTAATTCTCTTTCTGATGCAGAAGCTAGATTGGTATATTTTACATCTTATTCTGTGGTATTATTTGCTGATGTTTCAATTTGCTGGATAGAATCATTTTGCAAAGTTCCCGGATTTATTGTTATTTTATTTGCCTACTCCGCGCCGATAATCTCCGGGTTGAGTAATTCATTTCCTTCTGCTTTTTCTCCATTTTCTTTTCTGTTTCGCCAGCCTTGTGCCTTCCTTAATTCCAAGATCACATTGATTGTCCTAGATGAAGAAACTTTCCAATTTGCAATTCGTTTTTTAATCTTCGTTAAAAAATATGCGCGTCAACATTTGATTAATTCCCTCTTTTTGTTTTTGTTTTCTTTTATATTTTATTTTCTGGTGGAAGCAAGTGTAATAACGAATATATAATTCTAACTTCTAATCATACGTGGCAGTTAAGAATAAATTGGAGCACTCAAAAGTACCCTATTTTTGGGACGGCAATGGTATGGCAGCGTACACAGTGGATAAAAGAAAAATGCTGTCCGTAACAACGCAAAGTCGTTTACAGCAAAAATAACAAAGGAAGATATTCATTAATCTCCCGGCGCGGTCAGATGTGACACAAGGTCGAATTTAATGTGGGGTGAATGAAACCCATAGCTGTCTACAAAAACCTAGACGAGACTCTTCCCTCCGACATAGCTTCGTCTGTGTTCCTATCTGCCCGCAGGCATAGAGTTTGACAAGCATACTTGAAAGGGAATCCCAGTGAAATAACAAAGGAATAAATTTTTGGACTTGGTCGATCGATTATATACCAACCGCCCGATTCATCGGACCTTGCGTCAACCGATTATTACCTTTTTTTCACTCTACGTATCCGATTTTGTTTCAATAAAACATGACACACCTTGTGCCTTTTCTTAAGGATTAGCCATTTTTAAGAGTTCATTTAACATTATGCCTTTCATCAGGAGGATACCTGAAATACACAAATGCAATGAGATTAAAAACGCTGATAACTACTGAGTACATAGAACAAATCTGATTACGATATCACATCAATTGCCTTTGTGATATATATATTTTTAAATTGTAAAGAGAAATAATGGACACCTTCTATAATTGAATAAAGTGTGATTTTGCACGTGAAGCTCTGAAGAGCACATTTGACAAACGAAAACGGAAATCATTTATGACTCAAGCTAATATGTAAAACCTACTCACTAATAGTATCTGTTCGATTGAAATATCCCTAAACCCAGTTGTGGGGACTTGATGTAAATTGACAACCAATCAAAGTGAGACTTATTCCTAATGTCTGAACAGATATTCACTTGTGGGGTTACTCAGTGAGTGACGGTGCGTAATGTGTAACCGCCGCCTTTAAAATGATCTTGCAAGTAAATCATTGTTATGGTCCAATATCCTCGCACCACTGTTATGGTCCAAGGTTAGGACCAAGGAAGAACAACACGAACACAAGAGTAGAAATAACAAAGATATTTTACAACAGAATAATAATAATACAAGAAGTTGAAGGTGTTAGTATGACTGTCAGTCTGGTTTAGAGTGAACTACTATTGTCCCGACTCGTTACACTTCGTTCTATCGTCTCTCTTGAGAGGCGCAGTCTTTATAGTGTCAGGAAGAGTTCATTGTCGTTACCGGTAAGATCCCATAACAATCATCGAAACCAGATTCTTTTTTTTTTCTTTTTTGGCAAAACAACAGACAAGCTGAGTAGGACAACACCCAATTTTGGCCTGTTTCGAACTGAAACATATAGACATTACCTTTGAATGTGGATAGATTTCAGACAATGAATAGCGTTATAACGCATTTGATGCCTTTCTGGAAAGAAGACTTCCACGATTATTTTAAACCAAAAATAAATTTTAAAAATTGAGAAAGTCTCCGGTCAGGAGAAGGAGACCATATTTAGGTGCAGTAAAAAAAGGATAGCTCGTTTGAGTCATCTGTGAAGGTGATATGATTTGGAATTGATAATCGGGTCAAAAGTGATTTCAGCTCGTCTAAAGATCCCACCTGATAAAGCAATTCAATTAAACGAATACCGAGAATGTTTCACGGAAATTATGTCTTTGCATGAAAACCTAATATAATGAATCACATTTGAGAAATCAAGTAGTTACTGTCGCTTTCCAAAGGAGACATCTGTCATTTAGTGCTGTCGTTTTAACACCGTCATTGCCTTCGGGGCTTAACTAAATTCCAACCAACGGTTGCCACATTCCTCGGCTATTCTAGTCGCTGACTTGACGAGGTAGACCAGCACGATTAGAAATCAAAGTACTCTTGTACAAAAAAAAGGTAAATACCAGTTAATATTGCTTCTCTTTTTTTTCATACTACTTCGCTAAACGTTGGCCCGCAAAAGTGATTGGACATATGCGGTCAAACGAACATATCTTGTGACATGGTCCCGACATAATATATATATATTGTTCGAACGGTTCATGAAAAGAGGACAGAGTCTCTCGACCAAAATCCGGAATGATAAAAGAAAGGGCCTTGCCGCTCACTTTCTGTTATAGTAATTTACCCACGCACGCATGGACTCTCCCAGCTATAAATAGGAGCAGGAACTGCCTTTTGGAGAGGGAAGTTTCCAGCACTCAGCTCTGACAGTCGGACAGAACATTCTTGCTGTAACACTCTCGTTTGCATATGTTTGTATTACTGTTTCTGTTAATATATTTGTTTAAATCAATTCCTCTCTTTCTGTCTTTATTTCTGTCCCTAACAAGGCCGCAACACTTTCGTATGTAACGACGAGCAATAAGTGTGAAATACATATGTTAACTACGTCTATACCCCACGTATTTTTTTCTATTCCACAAACCTGGTCCTTATAGCGTGTAGTTTTTTTTCTTTGCATGGTTATCCCATGAGGATTTTCCATACCATATTCCTGGCATTATATAGGCTTGTTATTATATTCAGTTGTTGCATTTCGGAATATCTTTTTGCATCAGAGTAATCCTATTGTTTGTTTTACACAAGGTAATGAAAATTTCACTCTTAAAATCACGAAATTGTTGGCCTAGATTTTAATGTATAGACGTGAATCACTTTCTCCAAAAGCCACGGAATCCTCGTAATTTCCAGTTTACCGTTATCGGTAGAGTTCTGCAACATATAAAGAAGCTTAATCCAGTCCCATGTCCGTCGTTGATTGCTGATAATTACTTTTCAAGTTCACCTGTCGCATCCAGCTCTTTCATCCATGTCTCCTGAACAATATTCGTCGCATATGATTTCTCTGGCTTCGTATTCAGTGTTTCTTGCATTGACTCTGTCAAATTTCCTATCTCGTGTACTTAAATGTTTACGTCAGATGTCTGAGGGCTTATTGCTGGCAACTGAGTGATTGCAAATCTGAAGTTTATGAGAAGATTCTTAATAACAATAAAAGTAACCCAAACCGCACAAATAAATCTAAAAAAAATCCGTGTAAGCTGTTTTTATTTAAAGATCGCTAGATGTTGTCCCAATATTTGGGAATTAAATCTTTAAGAAGTTTGGTTGGTTAATTTAAAGATATCTTAACATCTACTCGGTTATTTAATATCGAACAAAAGTTCTGTGGAACAATCATCACATTAATTTATACTACAATCAAAACGGCAGACATATATCTGTATTTTACTAGGGTAAAAAAAAGACATACATAGGACCGGTTTATAAAAGATTTAAAAAATTAGCGGACATAGGTCGGGTTAATACGAGCGTAAAAAAGGACGACATAGGTCCCGTTTATATTAGAGTTAAAATGGCATATCTAAGTTCGGTTTATACCAGAATCAAAAACGCAGATATAGGTCCGGTTTATACTAAATACAAAAAGGCAGACAAAAGTTTGGTTTATACTGGATTCAAACAGGTAGACATATGACTGGCTTTATACAAGTGTCAAAAAACAAACACAGTTTCGGCTTTATACTAGAATGGAAAATGCAGTCATATGTCCGGTTTTATACTAAACTAAAAAAGCCAGACATAAGTTCGCTTTATACCAGATTCAAAAAGGTAGACATAGTTCCGGCTTTATACTATAATAAAAAGGAATACATAGGTTAGTCTTTATACTAGAGTAAAAAAGAAATACATATATCTGGCTTTATACTAGAGTCAAAATAACTGACATAAGTCCGGTTTTATACTAGAGTCAAAAAAGCAGATATTTATAACACAGACAAAAAGTCAGATATATGTCCGGTTTATACTAGATTACAAAAGGCAAACATATGACTGGCTCTATAGTAGAGTCGATAAAGCAGATATTAGGTCTGGTTTATACTAGTTTCCAAAATGTAGATATAGGTCCAGTTTATGCTAGGGTTAAAAAAAAAATCAGACATAGTCCGGCTTTATACTAGAATCAAAAAGGAAAAATGTAGCTTTGGTTTATACTAGAGTCTAAAAGGCAGACATAGTTTCGGTTTATACAAGAGTCAAAAAGAAAAATATAGGTCCGCTTTATAGAGAGTAAAAAAGTAAACATAAAAAAGGCAGTCAGAAGTTCGGCTTTATAGTAGCGTTGAAAAAGCAGACGTAGATCCGTTTTATACTAGAGTCAAAAAAGCATACATAGGTCCGGTTTATACTAAAATAAAATAGGTGCGGTTTATACTAGAGTAAGAACGACAAATATAGATTCGGCTTCATAAACTTGAGCCAAAAATGTAAAGCTAGCACCGGCTTTACATAAAAGTCAAAGAAGCAGTTATGGGCCTGTTTACCCTTGTGTCGGAAATCTATACTACTGTAAAATATAATTATAAGTCCCGTTTACTTTAAATGGGATGTAACTTTACAAGATATAAGCCCGGTTTTACACTTTAGTCAGAAAGGTCAACTTAGATCAGGTTTACACTTGTTTCAAAAGCTATGTGCAGGTTCTGTTTTCACCTTAGTTAAAAGGCGGATCATAACCGCTGTTTACACGAGTTAAACGGGTAGAAAACGTTTTATTTATACAAGTGGCAAAAGGACAGATATATGACCGAATGAAACTGGTGTCAAAAAGGTAAGCATAGTTTTAAATTATATATGTATATATGGAAAAAAGAAGGCGTAAGTTTAAATGGAAGCTGGGAGTATATCATAATGTTAACAGTAATATAAGCCGGTTCCTTATAAAAGAACTTTTGGCATTTATTTCCAAGTAGCTAGTGCTCGCAGTCTGTTGAATTTTAAGAATTCTTTTTCATGAAAATAGTTTTCTCAAGTCCATTAGCTGTTGATGCTTTTTCCAGTATTGACGGGGCGTCCTTCTTAACATTTTGTCAGCATTTTCATTACGTCATTATTGTCACTTCGACTTACATTTTTTTAGTCAATTCACGCCAAGCAAGGATAATTCCACTATGATGCAACAGTCAACTGGAAGTGAAAGAGAATGCAAAGTCTTTAGAAGGAACAGGGGATCCAGTTCTAAACAGAGAAGGAAGAATAAAACTTTACTCCTGTTCAAAAGACCGGCGAGGAAAGGGAATCGGAATTCCTATTCCATCGATATCTGCGTGTGTTCCTGTCGCACTAATAGCCTAAGGATTGGTTTGAATATGCATTAGTACTTTTGCGGGAGGAGTGTGAACCGGACGATAGGCGAACCTATCTACTCCTATTACCCAATTTCATTGCTGCTGTTGGTGAAAGTCAGCAAGTAATGTCGTTTTTGTTAAATGATCCGTATTTAAGCTGTGTTTCCTGTTGAATATTGTCAAGTGATATCTGGTTTCTGTTGTCTGGTATAGTTTCTTATTTGTGATTCTAGTTCACGATGTTCGAGGAAAGATGGACCTCGCTGATGCCTACACGCTTCACTCGCTTGAAGACATTTTTAACCATCCATCAGTGAAAGCGGTTGGATACGGCCGACAGTTTAGACATTTTTGAAAGAATTTGGCGCCATGCATGACACCCATCTGAAAGTCTCAATTGAACGAGACTATTTAAAAATATAACTCCAGTTTTTTAGGGGTTTTGTTTTGTTTTATAGCATCTTGCGGTGTTGGGTGCAACTACTCTTTAAACGGCCTATTCTATGTGCAATTTCCTTTCTCCTATGCTAAATTTATTGTAACTGATCAATGCACGGTGGCATTTGTAATGTCTAGCATTTACTAATTTCACATGCTGAATGTATATGAAGAATTCAGGGTTCGCTCTGTCGCTGCTTTCATTAAATTACACATCATTCACCAAACAAAATGGAATGAAACAAGTGTAGAATTCCGTAGTTGAAGGATTGCACTATTTGTTTAAAATCATTTCATCCCAAACAAAGCAATAACGCGAGAAAACCTCAAGCGGTAAGTGTTAGAGAATACGAGAAAAAAGAAAGCATTATTAAGGAGAGAGAACAAAAAAGAATAGAAATTAAGAAAGATTTAAAATAACGATTAACATGGAATTTAAGTTTTTGAATATCAAATTTGACTGGGAAGCAAAAAGCTGGAAGATAGTTCCACAGGCCAGAAATGTGAGAGAAGAAACTGTTAGCATAGAGCTTACGGTTACGTATCGTCATTTCAACCCTAAAATAATGAGACCCTGCTGCCAACATACTTCTACGCTTAAATTCATAAGTTTTAGGTACCCGAGAAGATAGCAATTGATATAATACAAAATCTATCTTATTTTAAACTTAGCTAGCCATAATTACTGACTCAAACATACCACAGTAATACTTCCATCAAAACAACACATTCTTGCTTACCATTCTTACTACAGACACTGTAACACTTCAGACTCTATGAAGTCCTAACTAGTTCCCATAGGTACTATTTGTGAGGTGTGAAATAAAATACCATAGACGATAATTCATAAAAACAATTATCAAAAATGTACGTTACGGCGGTGAGAAAGATGCCATGTCAGGGCCAATAACATTGCACATTCTTCTTAAATATAGGTATTCTCTATCCAGAATTTTATTAGTAATACTAGCGTTTCCAGATTTTCCCATGTGCTATCTATGTGTATTCGTAGTAGTATTATTCGCTTACGAATTATTCGCTCATAATAATATTATACAGATAGATTATAGCTTAAATCCAATAACTTGGACCGATTTTAAATGTGAATTAATTTTAAACGTGTAATAATTGTTTCTTTTTCTTTCAGATTTAACAACTTAAGTCTTTGGTAATTTCAACCATAAAAAGATTATCACTCAAACAACGTTTAAAAGTTTTCGAAGCCTATTACGAAAATAGAAGTTCAAACAGAATTTGAATAAGTTCCCAGGTTTCATCATCTCTCGAAACAGCGAAGTCAATTGGCCACCACGATCGTGCGACTTGACGTATTTAGATTTCTTCCTTTGGGGGTCATCTCAAAAGTAAGGTCTATCCCAACAATCCAACAACAATTCAACAGCTGAAGGATGAGATAATAAGGCATATTGGTAAGATCAAATAGCAACTATGCAAAGACGTCAGCAAAAATTCTAACCATCGAGTGGAGGTGTACCGCCGAAGCCTTGACGGACATTTGGGCGATATTATTTTTCACACATAATTGCTATAACTTAAATAACATGATCCAATAGAGAAATAAATAAATTTTCAATAACACTGATTTATATACAGCTGACTTTGATCCTTCTTAATGAAACACCCTTTATAAATCCACCTCTTCTCTTTCCAACTAATGTTTAAATAGTAGGACTTATTTTAAATGTGAATTAAGTTTAAAGGTCAAATGATATTTTTTCTTTTTCTTTCAGATTTAACAACTTAAATCTTTGGCAATTTCAATTTGAATTGAATGCTATGGATGTCGAAGATTTGTGGTTCCAACAATACGGCGCCATATGCCACGCAGACAATGCAACAATGGCTTCATTGAATGAGAAGTTCCCGGGTCGCATCATCTTTCGAAACAGCGAAGTCAATTGGCCACCACAATCGTGCGACTTGACACCTTTAGATTTCTTCCTTTGGGGGTCATCTCAAAAGTAAGGTCTATCCCAACAAACCAACAACAATTCAACAGCTGAAATAGAGAAATTTTCACCAATAACACTGATTTATTTACTGCTGACTTTGATCCTTCTTAATGAAACACCCTATACTAAAACTCTAATCTTGTATGTATGAGTGTTCCCAAGGTACAGCTTAAACGACGCATGTAAGAGCTTATTATAGCTTGAAACGCTTCTGAATTTAGACAAAGGGTTCTTTGAGTTCTGGCCGTTTTTCTGATTTTAGGGCATTTTAATAGCGAATTAATTATTTCTTTTCGATACACATTCTTATATCAATGCTGGTATATATAAACAAACGTTTGCATATTATATTCCAACTATTATGAGTGTGGAAAATAATAAACAGCCATAATATATTATAACATTATTAAATAAATTTTAAGATACATAACTCAACATATATCTATACAATTTACTACATTACTATTTTTTTATAAACAAATATCCGGGATGTTTTTCAAGTACATCATACGTGAAAACGATATGTTGGTGTGTCATTGTAAAACATAATCTGTATGGCTTGATAATTGTATCACGGGATTTGATGGTAAATCATTAAATACATGCACGCTGTTTTGTTTGTCTAATTAACAAATACGTACACTTAGTACGAGATCGTTCAAAATGTCCTAAGCCTCATCCAGAGAGAAAAAAACTAAAATTTTTGTTGTGGCGACACACTACCACTTCTTAAAAACTAGAAAACTAATTCAGATTTTTGTCTTAATTTCTGTGTAGGTCAGTTTTAAAAAAAGGTAAGAGGTGTGCGACAAATCTAAAAAGGGACAAAACAGAGCGAAGCAATCATACATTATCTACAAAAGAAAGGTATGGCACCAAAGAAAATCTAGCTGAGGACTCCCCTCCGATGTAACTGTGAAGAAGTGAGCTGCCGAATTCAAGAGGTGTAGGGACAACACAAAAGATGGCTATCAGTCAGGTCCTCCAAAATCCTCAACTACTGATGAACAAGTTCATACCATTCGCCGTATGGCTTTGGATGACACATACCTTACTATCCAGCACATAGCTAAACCCAAAGGCATGAGTTCTGATTCGGTTCATACAGTTTTTAACTGAGACCGTGGAGATGAGCAAGGTGTCTGCAAGATAGGTCCCAAGAATGATGACACCAGAGCAGAAACTGAAAAGTGTTGATATTTCCAGGTCACTTCTAACTCACTTCCAAGCTGACCCTGAGAATTTCCATCGCCGATTACTAACTCTAGGTGAAAACTAGGTTCACCACTTCGAACCTGCTTCAAAGAATTAAAGAAAACAGTAGAAACACTGTGGTTCTTCACTCCCGAAAATGTTCAATCAGGCACCGTCTGTTGGCAAGAAAATGGCTTCTGTTTTAGGGGATTCCGAAGGCGCAATCATAATAGACTGCTTGGAAACAGGAAAAACTTTTAATGAGTAGTACTATGCATCAAAATTAAAATAACTGAAGCAAGCAATCAAGTCGAAACGCTGAAGGAAACTGAGGGTTTGTGTGGTCTTGCTCCAGGATAACACACCCATTCACACTGCTCAGGTTGTAGTAGCTGAACAGCCAACTGTGGCTTTGATTGCTATTTCATCCCCTTTACTCACCAAACTTAGCTCCAGACTTTTTCCTGTTTCTTAAACTTAAATCCCATCTGCATGGTGGCCATTTTGGAAACAATAATGAAATCATATCAGATGTGAAAGAGGACCAGAATGCCACCTCCTCCGTGATGAGATTGCAATGCTTCAGCATCGTTGAACCATGTGCATTGAAGGGGGACTATATTGAAAAATAGTGAAAACCTGTATTGTTTCTGCAGCTCCCACTGGGTGTGGCTTAGAACATTTGAACGACCCTCGTATATAACATTTTATAACTTTCCACATTTGTCCAATGAACTCTTATGTGGTCATGCATAATAATTAATTTCTTTTGATTCCAGAGCATTAGTGCACACGGTGCTATATTTTTATAGATTTTAAATAACAACGATATTGATTATTTTCAGTCAATAATATGTGTTATAGTGTATAGCACAAAATATTATTCTCTTTCACAGAAGATCTTTGCGGTGCAGTGGTAGAACTTAGCACTGCACGAACTTCTTTTAAAAGCAACCTAACCGGTTTATGAGTGGTCAAGTATTCTATTATAATTCGGCTTGGCCCTTTCTTCGTTAGTTCGCACGATCAATACGAACAGCCAATATCTCAGAAATAATGGACTCTTCCATTGTGATCGCGTGGAAGGAGGGGGAAGGACACTACATGGTTTCAGCAGGAAAAAGAGAAAAAAAGGAAGAAAGAAAGAGGGGAAGATAGAAATGTTTAACGTCTGTTTCAGTGAAAGATAAAAAGCTGTCAATCTGAAATAATTTCATTTTTGCGCACTTCTTAAAATAGCGACCAGCATTCATATTTTCGATTGTTATTGCAATGTTTTGTTAAAATTGTGAAGCTCAAGTATTTACCTATGTGATAGGGGAATTCCTACGGATATTTTGTTGTCGTAGAACTCGCCATGAGCTAATTTGATCAGTAACTGAACGATTAAAATTCATCGGAATATTAAAATAGAAAAACCGTAACATTTTCTCGAGTAGTTCTAGTTGTAATAACATTAAATCAACCACTTGTAGTCGTAAAACAAACTTATCTATTCAAAATAAACAGTTTCGAGAATTCTTGTTAAATTCGGAGAGATATTTTAAATACAATTAAAAACACATTAGATGATAGAATTTGTGAAAATTATATATCAATTTGACTGCATGTTATTAGTGACTGCGTAAGTTTCATTTGTTTTGTTTTACGATATATCAACACTTCAATGGGTTATTTAATGCCGACAAGATTTTCAGGACAGTTACGTATGGATAGAATATGTATTCTTTGTTAGAAAGGAAATTGTAGATCAGGTTTTATTGACGTATTTTTGTAAACAGGGTTTTAGTCGAGAGTAAAATATAGTGCAGATTATTTGTTTTCTAAATAAAAACTAATTTGGTAATTTTTCGTATTTACTTTTTGTTGCTGGTATTTTTAGTATAATAATCTATTTTTATACTTTCATAGTTTTTAGAGCCCAGTTTGAAGGTTAACTATTTGGCCAGAACTGGGGCCCTAACAGGTGCTACCACCCCGGGTCAGGGATTAATATTTTTGATAAACTCATGAGTCTCGAACAAAAACAGTTCACATTTTCTTTTTCGGTATCTGACTATTAACCCAAAAATAAATAAATTGTATGATTTTAATTTACAATAATTACAATACGTTAGTCTTATTTTCGTTTATGTTTTTATATACGTGAATACGAGGCTATTTGTGCTGGTACGATGTGAATGACACCACAACCTCAATGGATTATTTAATGCCGACTACATTTTCAGGATAGTTTCATACGAATAGAATATGTGTTCTTTGTAAGAAGTCAGTCTTTTGATAAGGTTTCATTGACGTGTTTTTGTAAAGAGGGGTTTTGTCGAGAGTCAAATGTGTCTCCGGAAAATACCAGCAATATATTTTATCAAAAATGCATTGTTGGTATTTTTTACTGTAAAAATATTTTTATACATTCATAGTGTTTTAAATCCATTTTGGGGGTTCACTAATTGCCCATATCTGGCACCCTAACAAGTGCTCTCAACCCGGGTCAGGGTTGATCTAGAAACAAAAACAATTAACTGGTGGTTCCACGACCATCAAAATCTTTGGATCAAACGCCAAACTGCCGGATGTAGTTAATTGTCATGTTCAGGGAACTTTACATGCTTTACTTTCAGTCTTTTCACTTCATCTTTGAACATTAAAGCAATACGTTTAAAATAATTATCAATGGTCAATCGCTATCTATCCTCTTTATCTTCACGTCTTTGTACATCGCACACGTTATCCAATAGCCCACTGCCTTGAGTGGATCTTGAGAATTGTATTGGGTGAGCTTTAGTAAAGGGTGTTCCAATAAATGTGAATTAAGTTTAAGCGTCTAATGATTTTTTTCTTTTTCTTTCAGATTTGGCGGATATTTGGGCGATATTATTTTTCACACACAATTGCCATGACTTAAATAACACGATCCAACAGAGAAATAAATAAATTTTCATCAATAACACTGATTTATTTACTACTGACTTTGATCCTTCTTGATGAAACACCCTTATATATAATCCGTCTTAATGAAACACCCTTTATACATGAGAAAAACGGATGGAATACAACTTAGCCCTGTGGATTAAATACTTTAGTGAGAAATCGTAAGGTTATCGAGTTCAAAAACAGAAACCAGAGGGGGGACCACAAAGTGAAACAACCAACATGTGCAATGATAATGACTCACCTCAAAAATTTTGTCAGTTTCTGAACAGATTTTTTACATTGCGAGTAAAATTAAATTTTGTTTCTTTAGTTCCCATCGCATCAACAAGATTTAAAATATGATAAAAAAAACGTTATTAATTTAGACAACGCCGCCTTTCGAACTATTTTTTTCTTCCTCCCTATATTCTCTATCATACTTTTAATTCTAGCTTCCCGTTTCTATTAAGTTTCAAACTCTCATTCAATTTATGCAGATGCCTCGCCATCCTTTACGGCATCAAAATTATTTTTATCTCTTGAATTCAATTTTTAATTCAGAAAGAGGTTGATAAGAGAATTCTGATTTTTGCTTTTATATTCAATTTTTTTTTCAGAGTGACGATAATTACATTTGGGAATGTTTTCAACTTTTAATAAATTCCTCGTGCGTGGTTATTATTCTGTTATCTTATGGCATAAATCTGGATAAGAATCTGATAGTTTTTTAAAAAATAATTTCACAAGAAAGTAAATAAAACCACTGAGACGCAAGCGGTTACTGAATGTTAGAGAAAATGAAAAAAAAAACCGCTATTAAGGAGAGAGAACAATAAAAGAACAAGAATTATGGAGACAGTAGGTAACGATTGACATTGCATTTAAATTTCTGAAGATCAAAGTTTGCTGGGAAGCAAGAAGCCGGATAGAGTTCCCCAAGTGATAAGAGCAATATAAGAAACAGTTATCATAGAACTTACGGTTACGTCTAGCCATTTCAACTTTGATGAGACAATGCCGCCAATTTAGTACTACACTTAAATTTATAGTCTACATACGATAAAGGAAAGTAATATTTATTCTGTGAAACACTAAAAAGCTGCATAAAGCCAACAGGGGGGATGGGAAGGCTGGTCTTCTTTTGACATATTTAAACTTAGCCAGCTACAATTATTGACCTAAACATAACACAGTATTCCATACACCAAAACGACATATTCTTACTTACCATTCTTACTACAGCCACCATACTACCACAGAGTCTCTATGAAGTCGTAAGTAATTCCCATCTGTACAATTTGTCTGATGGGGATGGACAATAAAAATAGAGGAAAGTGATATTTATTCTGTATAATGTACAGAAATGTGGCACAAGGCCAAGGGGGGATTGGGGAAAATAGGACGGTCTTCATCTGTCTTAACTATAACTTAGCTAGCCACAAACATTGACCCAATCGTACTAACAATATTCCTTACACCAAAACACCACATTCATACGTACCGTTCTTACTACAACCACCATAATACCTCACTGTCTCTATGAAAATACTAACTCGTCCCCATATTTACAAATCAATGTCTGTGGGGGGAGGGGAGTAAAATAACAAATTTAAAAAATTAACCCCAATGAGTATATACAAATGAATAAAAAATATTTACAAGAAACTAAAGAAAATATTATTAGTAAATAAAAAAACCCACAATAACTAAATGTGGCAGAAATATAGAAAATAGAGGAAAGTGATATTTATTCTGTATACTGTACAGAAATGCGGCACATGGCCAAAGGGGGGATTGGGGAAAATAGGACGGTCTTCTTCTGTCTTAAATATAACTTAGCTAGCCGCAAACACTGACCCAATCGTACGAACAATATTCCTTACACCAAAACACCACATTCATCCGTACCGTTCTTACTACAACCACCATAATACCTCACTGTCTCTATGAAAATACTAACTCGTCCCCATATTTACAATTCAATGTCTGTGGGGGGAGGGGAGTAAAATAACAAATTTAAAAAATTAACCCCAATGTGTATATACAAATGAATAAAAAATATTTACAAGAAACTAAAGAAAATATTATTAGTAAATAAAAAAAACCCACAATAACTAAATGATGGGGCAGAAATATAGAAAATAGAGGAAAGTTCATCAGAACAATTACCATGAAAGTATTTATAGAAAAAGTACCGCTACGATACGTTTGTGGGAAAGTGACTGAAGCTGGGATTTCTGGTCAGGACCAATAAATAAATAGTCGCTAAGGTCAGGGTGACTGCAAATCGCCTCAAATCTCGATCATCTTCCTCGGTATTCACAAAGAAACCGGTCGTGGCATGATCTGGAACTCCTCAGTCTTTTTCTAAACTCAACAATCTCGTTTCTTTTTTTTCTTTTTCTTTTTTTCATACGGTTCCAAATGTGCTGTTTATTAAAGGCGGTAAAGCAAAGAGTGCTGAACTACTACTGAATATCAATACCTTATGGTAGTGAATGCTGGACAATTTCCACACAGATGAAGATGGGGGCGAGGCTGTGATTCTACAGAAGAATGCTAAAAATACCATGGACGTAGCATGTGAGCAACGAGAAAGTTTTAAGAATCAGAAAGAGACAGTTGAATTTTTTTAAAACCCCATAATGAGGAAAGAGAGTTTGAATAGCTTCTTACTCAGCGGACATACGAGGACATCCGTATTTATAATTAGAAAGAGACAGTTGTAATGAGGAAACAAGGCTTGAAGAATTTGATACACAAACTGAAATCAAAAGAAGCAGCAAGGAATTGGAAGCAACCTGAGAATCTTGTGTAAATGGATAACAGAACAGAAACTGGGACATGTAGTAAGGGAATTAATACGGCTTAGAGCTGCAAAGATATGAAGCAGTGGACAGCCATGATCAACCAGGCATATAACGGATATGGCATATAAAAACGATGGCCCTGAAAATCATGCTACATAGGTTCATTTGTTTTCGAGAGCTTACTGCACCTAAATGAGTGACTGCTTGGGAATACCAGCTGCTGTAAGTTTGGATATGCCGGTGAAGTAATAAATAATGGCTGGAAATTGTTAATCGGAGAGCAGAGTTTCAATTCCAGTTGGGTTCGTTATATTCATGATACGTTCAAAACACCCTTGGGAATGATATGAATGGGTCAAATATTAAGACATGTATCAGAAAATTATTATTTCCCAAAAAATTCTTACAGTCTAAAGAATGGGTTTCGGCTTTAAATAAACTTTTAAGGGTTGATAAGCCGTAAAAAGGAACTCAATCAATCAATGTCGTTCTCGAATTAGAATTTATTGCTTTTATTTATTAATGCTTTTATTGTTGTTCTCATTCGTTGGTTTCTGCTTCAGGCTTTGTGGGGTACTTTTGACTCACTCTTCCCCTTCATCAAGTATAGGGATAAGTAAAAAACGGTAGTGAGATTGTCGTCTTGGAATGAAATAACGGAAGGCCAATATAGACTCGATCCGATATTCCTGAAATGGAGTTCGCGTAAAAATTTAGGAGCGTCGCGTAAAAATTCTGGAGTGTCGAGAATGCAGTAGATTTGTTTTTATTTTTATAACATTTTGACCATTATTTGCTGGTTATTCGAATATTCCCTGCGAAAAAAAAAAACTGGCGATTGTGCATTTAAAATATAAACAAATCAACAAATTTAAAATTTAATAATAACGGTGCCGAAAAATTCCGTTTTTCTGTTTAATCTTCATTTCATGTGATTACGAAACAGCAAATTGCCTCCCTCCGAATGATTTGAAATAACGGAACAGCCACACCACTCCCTCCCCTTCAAATGATTTCAAATAACGGAAATGGACAATTTTTTTCTCTAGCATTTCTCTTCGTAATATTCGATTTTCATCAAAGGTTATTTTTATTTTCCATTTAATTTCAGGCTTTAGAATCGTAGGCTCGGATGAAATTGTACAATTTGGAATGTTGGTTCCTTGTATCGTGCTAGACCGTTTTACGCTCGAATATCTCTCTGACATATTTATAAGTCTGCAATTCGTCCATGCTTCGAATATTGCTGCCACATATGGTCTAGTGCTCCTGCTATGTATTTAGAGATTCTTGATAAAATCAAAAGAATCTGCAATGATATTGGTCCTGACATGACATCTTGACATACAGATTCTTTACCGCCGCCGTAACATAGCTTTTTTTCCTGTGCATTTTCTATAAATATTTCAAAGGTAATTGTTCTGATGAACTTTCCTCTATGTTACCTAGACTTATCTCAGCGCAGTACTAGATTGACGGCAAGTTCTCATCATTTTACTGTTGAAATGGCTCGATGCAACCGTAAGTTCTTTGTCAAAAATTTCGTTTCTCGCACTTCTCTCCCGTGGAACACTCTTCCAGCTGCTTCCTTTCCAGCCAACATTGATCTACAAAAATTTACATGCAATGTCAATCGTCATTTACTGTCTTCTTGATTCCTATTGTTTTATTGTTCTCTCTCCTTAATAGTGTGTTTCTTTGTCTTATTCTTTCACACTCAGTAACCCTATGTGTCTTAATGTCTGTATTGCCTTGCTCGGGGTGAAATTATAAAAACAAAAGCCCACATTAGGCAAAAAAAGTTCCCAAAATCTATATTCTTTAGAAGAGTCAGATAATAAATATATCATTTTTTCCCATTACAGTAAAGCAATCAGTAAACCCATTCGAACATCATCGCCTCCTATATATTCCTTTTCTTTCTCTCTTTTTCACCCTGAAACCAAAAATCGCCTATGATATACAGCTGGTCAAAATATAAGTTATAATATCGCTCATTTTTTTTAAACAGTGTTTACCTGTGTTATAATTAACCTATTTTTTTTCTTTCGTGAGTTCATTAGAACATGTCACTCCTCTTAATAACAAATAAATAAAACAGTATTCAGTTGATAGCTATGAAAGGCAAAAAAGACACACACTCCTGGTCAAAATCATAAGACCAGATACAAAAGGGTTTAAAAAAATATATAAAATAATGTTACTTCAAACGAAATATATTTGTAAAACATTTAATTAGAAAATGTATTTTATCAACAAACAAGGCGAAATAAAGGATTCAGTTCGACATTCCAACCACCTGAAGAAGACCGCAGCGTACAACAGCCGAAATGTTGTGATACATATGCCAACAAAGATGAGTACAATTGTCCGAATAATGTAAATAGTGTGCATAATACTTCATCTCAGAAATATAGTCAGATTATGGGACCTAGTTGCCAATCTAGTCATGCGCTTAAATGAAATCGTTTTGAGCCTGACATTACTCTTGTTAACTCTATAAGGAAATGTTGTTTTAGAGAAGAACGGACGGTTACTTTGGAATCGAAGTATCAGTAATATGCGGAATAATACATTCCTGGGTTCATTAAGTAACATATTCACTGGAAGAAAAATTGGTTTGCTCCTTAGAATAATTAATATGTTCATGTTTATGCATGTGGCGTTTCGTAAAAATATTAAGTCATGATTTTCATGAATTCTTATTATTACTTACATACTCTTGCTTTTCAAATATACAGAGTGGTTGTAATAAAAGTCCTACTGACATTTTAGACTATTTCCACTATAACTTTCAATAGTGCAGCCCAAATGACGGAGGGTGAGTAAGTTTCGTGAATATTTAACAAAGTGAGTGGTTGAAAAAAATGAAATGCCAAGTGAAAATCTCTCTCAAAAAATAGACAAAGAACGATCGTCACTGCCCGTCTATTGGAAACGCAAAGTGACACCAAAATCTGAAAAGAGACGCGAACGAAAAAAGCAATAATTGTGTTTTTTTTTTTTTCGTGCTGCAGCAGAAGCTACGCATGGTTTTTCCAGACCTGCATGCGTTCAAAACTCTATCAGCAGCAGCAAACCATTTTCAACATTTAGGCATGTGGAAAAAAAACAAAAAAAAACTGACTACGATCTATGGTGTAGGCAAGATAATCTAATTTATTATTAACAGATTCTTGGCTAAAATCATTATTCGACTCATACACGAGACAACCACTATCATTATCATCATCACCATCATCATCATCATCGTCATCATCATCATCATCATCAGTCGCACGGCTGCTTCACGCGTTAGTGGAAACACGAGGGCAGAGGAAATAGACAAACTCCGACAGCCTGATCCGGACTTCTGGCATTGCCATCTTTAAAACGGTGTAGGGCACAAGGCAGGGCGCTAAAGTTAGCATGTCGAAGAAACATAGCTAAGACAAGGCACCTCACTCACTAACAGAATAAGTTCAAACATTTTTTCCGTTTTTACAAGAACTATCATATGAACATTCTGTAAATATGGCTGATATGTGATATCTGTTGATTACTGTGATATTTTAAAGTTTCTTTTAATAGTCATCATCCGGTGTCCCACCAGTGGACACCGGATGATGACCAGAGGGTAATTGGTCGAAACGTTGTGTCTATGATAATATCTAAATCAACCACGATGAGGACAACAGTTCGAAATAATACAAAAGTTATGACAGCACTTATTGGGTTATATATATTGCACGTTCTTGTTGAATCAGTGGGCACCTGATGATAATCAGCGGATTCTTGGTCGAAACGTTGTGTCTATAATAATATCAATATCAACCAGGACATTAGCACGTAGGTGAATTTCAGTCAGTTATGTTCCATGCGGGATACACGCTTAGGCGATCATGTATCTTTCTATACATGACTGAAGAGGCAGATTTTTTCCTACAGTAGGTTGCTGTCTTTCCGCGGTAGACCAGTTGCCATCCAAGGCTATTTGCCCATAGCTGGGAAGACGATTCATAACTTTCCCAAGGGTTTTAGCACGTAAGTGAATGTAATGGATCTGACTGGAATTCGAACTCGGCTCTCCGATTCCTCAATTCGATCCGCTATCCATTACTCCACCGCGCCTCTAATTTACACTAATTTACAAAACCATTAAAATTGCTTATAGCGGTATAAGAAAAAAGCATAAATTTGTTTTCGTCCAGTTTTTGCTCTCTTTGCCCACTGAATGCCACAGGAATAAGACAGGTCTTGTTGTCTCTCTACGGGGCTTCTTCGTCCCCAGCAAACACAGCCTACAATTGCCCCCAGTTTGATAACTACCAAACCAATAAGAAACACTTCTCCAATTTAAATCTCTCAGCATCTTCAATAGAACTTAACATACTCTCTACATGCGAATAAGGACATCTAAATATATTTACTTCTATTTACCTCTTGTTATATCCTTCTTATTCAGTTTTCTGGGACATATAATAAGGAAATGAGGTTTGGGAAATCTGAGTCACAGTATACACTGAAGGCGAGAGAACATCAAGTAAATTATTTGTGAAAATATAAATATAATATTCAGAAAGACGGTTGAAATATCTGGTATATGTAATAAGGAAAGAAATCTCAGAGAATATGACACTCATCGGACTTATTAAATGCTATATGGGCAGATGGAAACAGAAGGTAACATACCAAAAGAACTTGTGTAAATAAATGGTAGAACAGAGACTAAGATAGATAGTAATTGAGCAAATATTGCTTTGTGTTACAAGTCATAGAAAGTTATGGCGAACCATGACTGCCCACGTTTCGATGGAGCATGGCATGTAGAGCAAACTGTGTAGAGATGAGCAGAAAGAGTCTACGACTGAATTTAAAATGAACTCTAATTTACAAAAGTGTTAAAATTGTTAATAGCGGCAAAAAGAAAAAGTCGCAAGCGTTCTTTCTCTCAATTTTTGCTCTCTTTACCCACAGAATGTCGTAGGGACAAGACATGTGTTGTTTTCTCTCCGCGGGCCTTCTTCGTCCCCAGCAAACCACGTGGCACATTGTACACAACACAGCATACAAATTCCCTCAGTCTGATAACCAGGAAAGTATCTCTAGTCCAATATAAATCTCTTAACATCTTTAATAAAACTTGACATACACTTTCTTTCTTTTTAAGTGCCATGTCCTTTCAGGACGTAGGCGATCATGACTCTCCACCTCCCTCTATCCCTTACAGTACTCAACAAGTTCTCTCTTTCTGCTTCCTCTACCAGACCACGCTCTGTCATTCACTTGCTTAAACCCGCCAGGTATGTCACGAGTTGTTTTCCCTTGTCTCTCTTTCCTTTTATTCGACTCGTGAGTATCAGTTTCTCCAGGCCCTCCTTTCTCATTATGTGTTCGAAAAACTTCAACAGTCTCTTCCTGATGTTAAGTATAAGCCTCCTCGTTGTTTGCAGCCTCTCTAAGCCCTCCTCGTTGCTGACACGCTCGGTCCATGATATCCTTAGCATCGTACGGTAGAAACACATCTCCGTCGCCTCGAGTCTCTTCTTCATCGTTGAGGAAATCGTCCAACATTCGCTGCCGTAAAGAAGGACACATGTCACGTAACAGCTCAGTATTCTTTCTTTTGTTACCAAAGAAATCCTTCTGTCTCGCAATACTCTGCCCATCTTTTGGAATGTTTCCTTGGCTATCCCAATTCGGATCCCAGTGTCGCACTTAATGTCCTCTGTCAAAACGGCTCCTAGAATCTAAGAACTGGAACTGGAATGAAAGCAGTGATAGCACTACCCTGAATTTATATACAAATAAGCACATCTCAATCTGCACACTGCCTCTTTCTACATTCTATTTATTTTGTTTCCTGGGACATATAATGAGGAAAGACTGTTTGGAGAATCTGATAGTCACAGTACACATTGAAGGAAATAAGGAAAGCACAATAAATTTGTGTAAATGTGTCCTAACTTTTGTAAATGGATGGAAGAACAGTTAGTTGCAGGGATAGTAAAATGACAAATATTTGGAAGTCGTGGAGAACCATTTTCGTTCACAACCTGAAGGGACACGTTATATAAAAAAGTAAAATAAGACGTAATGAGAATGGTATCCATTAATCACACTTCCTCCAAAAAGAGACTACCGTTTATACAACCTTTATAATTAGTTACTGGTGATTGTTGTTGCATGAAACCCTGAGATATGGATGTTGGCATTATTGAATTGAAACAATTACCACACACACACACACACACACACACACACACACACACACACACACACATATATATATATATATATATATATATATATATATATGATAAAGTTAATTGGTAATCCGTATGGATAATTCCAGGGAGGATATAAATCCAGAGAGCTGAATGTAATACACAGAGCAAGTAATAATTAATTAACAAATCGGAGACTTCAGAAAGACATGGCTTTCTGAAGTCTCCGATTTGTTAATTATATATATATATATATATATATATATATATATATATATATATATATATATATATATAATGAGATAAAGTTAATTGGTAATCCGTATGGATAATTCCAGGGAGGATATAAATCCCGAGAGCTGAATGTAATAAACAGTGCAAGTATGTCTTAATTAAGAAATCGGAAACTTCAGAAAGCCATGGTAATATTTTATTTCGCAAAATCGATAATTCGATTTCGCTTCGTCAGACCAGTCGGTTTCAAAACAATGAATGGATTCCAAAAATTCTTCCAGGTCTCAACCGAAAAACGAAAAACAAGATTAACGGAAGTTGTATTTAAAGATAGCTACACAATGTAGGGGGAGAAGGAGAAAGG
>OZ038494.1:49861869-49886869 GCA_964036315.1 Acanthosepion esculentum
CGGACTAGTCCATTATTATTATGGGTAGGTTCCCATAACATAGGGGTAATGCTGCCTTGGGTCAAGAGGGTCGCTGCTAGTAGACCCCATGTCTGGTAACAAGAATCTGCGCCCTGCCACACAAGCAGAATAACCTAGTCAGACAATTTCTGTGACCACATCACCCCTTACATCTGACCACCTAACTCCCCAGACTGCAACCCGCTTGATTATTATGTGTGGGGTGAAAATAAGTGAGAGACCAACAAAACTGCTTGGAACATCAATGAACTGCTTGCAACATCAATGAACATCATGAACTGAAGGCAAAGATTATGGAAGCATAAATATTTTGGCTATTATGTCTCTTCGATTTATTTTTGAGAGCTAGATGTAACCATTGTTCTTATAGTTTATTTTCTAGCTTTTTTCAATTTTGGAACTCTTTTCCCGTCTCTTGCTTCTACAAGCTTTAAAATTGTAAACACAATCTCACTTGTCTTTTTCTATCTTCCTGAAACCTGTACTTTAATGTCCTTACTCCTCACTAACGTCTTCTCATTCTCTTTCTTTCTCTTACGTCTTAGTGGCCATACTGCCTTGTTGAGGAGAAATGATCAAACGAATAAAACATTGTAAGAATTCTAACATAAGGATGTGTCTTCTCACTGGATTTATTCAACTTTAACAGCGAATCACTCCTACAATATGTATAAGTCCTAACAGGATTTATTATCTGCTGAAACAATTTTAACAATATAATATACGCAGATGACTCTGTGTTGGTGGCAGACACAGACAGAAAACTACAGTAACACCTAGACAATGGTGTAAAGGAAAGCAAAAAGAAAGGGTTATCACCTGTAAGAAGAGAGATTGTATGATCGTCAGCAAAAGAGACAGGTCACAATGCGATCTACAAATTGGAGATGCCAAAATGAAGCCGGTGCTGAAGTTTACCTATCTGGCTAGTGTCTCATCCTTTTACGATTGAAATAGCTAAATGTAACCATAAGAACTATTCAGGTTTCAGTTTCTTTTCTCACGCGATTGGAACTTTTAAAACACTCGAAGAAGGCCTGAGAATGCTTCGACTGAAACCTTATACCAATAAAGGTACGACAGACAAGAGAATTTGTTCCCAACAAATCAATACAATGAATATTTTTTTAAAATAAGCAGAGGTCTTTGTGGCATGCCCACATCCTCCACATCTTAAAGAGACACAGCACAGGGAAGAAGAATCTTCTTTTAAACGTCGTGGCCCCTGAGGATATAGGCGATCTGACACTCCACATCTTCCTGTCCCTTGTATCTCTTAATAAGTTTTGTCTTTCTCCCAAACCCTACCCTACTATCCATGTACTCAAGCCCATCAAGTATGCTACGCGCTGCTTTACTCTGTCCCTCTTTCCCTCAATCTGTCCTGTGAGTAGCAGATTTACCAAGCCCTCCTTCCTCATTAAGCGCCCTAGAAATTTCAACTGCTTCTTCTTGATATAAGTTTCCTTTTTGTTTCCATTTTCTCCCAAACCCCATTGTTGCTCACATGTTAGGTCTATAGTATCCCCAGCATCTGTCTGTGTAAGCGTATTTCTGTTGCTTCAAGTCTCTTCTTCATCTTTGAGGAGATTGTCCATAGAATCAGTATCCTTATCCTGATTTGAGAAATCAACTCTTTTTCTTCTTTCGCACATCGGTGGCAAGTCTCTTCCCCTGTTGTTCGCGTTATTTAACTCTTCACCCAAAATCCAGAATTGTTTTCTTTTCCTTGGGCAAATTTATCATTTAATCAACCGCTCGATAACGTTCATGGATTTGCATTGTCAGTGCCTATTTTTCCTACTTATATAAAATAGCTTCCTCGGTGCAGAAAGATTAACACCGTTGCCTCCAGATATGCATAATAAGCACTTCAATTTCCATCTCGTGAAGTCGATCCTCACAGATAATTAACAATCATCTGACAAATTAATAACAAGAATTTCGTATTACATATCTGTATTCCGAAGCAAGACCTTCCTCTTCTCAGGATGAGCTAGAAAAAAAAATGATATTTATATTTCCTATTGTCACGTGGAGCTTGGAGAGGAGATGAATACTGCCGTGCTATCTGAGAAGCCTGCTGGAAGGTTCGTGACGAAGAAGAATCGCAGCAACCTCATACCGGATCTGTCGAGCCCCGGATCAAGAAAGTTCGTCTGTGCCATTGACTCATTCCAGGATGGGCGGGACAGGTGGAGAAGCGAACGGAGCCAGTGACACCATCAAGCCACCAACGCAGGGTACAATCATCGGAAAGTGAAATGTTCGCACCCGCTATGCTTTGGACGCACCCGCTATGCTTTGGACGGACATGACAATGCTGGAAATCCTGAGAGCCACTGCCAAGGAATCCACCTGGGGGGGTAATATCTGTTTCTTCTGCTTCCGCTAGTCAAGGGACTGATGATGATGATGATGATGATGATGATGATGATGATGATGATGATGATGATGAGGAGGAGGAGGAGGAGGAGGAGGTGGAGGAGGAGGAGGAGGAGGATCTTGTGTATCAGTGCAGCATTGATTTAAACCAAGAATATTTTCAACAATAAATTAGACTATGTTTCTGTTGTAACCTAGGGAAGGTTATTGAATAGAATAATCAGACGACGGATGATATGAACGATAATACTTAGGACAAGAACAACACATATAAGATTCGCCAATGGTGCGTAGAAGAAGGAGTCAACTGCTAGAAGTGAGTCAAGTGAATTCCACAATGAACCTCCAGCTGCAGGATATCTACCAACGGCCCCGATTAGGGTCAGATGTGGCACAAGGACGAATTTAATGTGGGGTATCCAAGAGCTTAGGCTCGGTCAAAAATTCCCCGTAGACCCCGCATAAAACGGGGTCGGGTAGCTGTTTCGCGAGACTAGACTCTGCCTTTCGACATAGCCTCGTCTGGGGATAATCGGTGCCCGGAGGCAGAGAGCTTGACCAGCACAGCTGGAGACGAATCTCCAATTGCAGGATATCTACCAACCGCCCCACGCGGTCAGATGTGGTACAAGGCTGAATTTAATGTGGTGTATCCGAGACCGTAGGCTCTGTCAAATATTCCCTGTAGACCCGTATAAAATGGGGTCGGGTAGCTGTTTCGCGGAAATTAAACTCTGCCCTTCGACATTAACTTTTGTCTGGGGATATTCTTAGACTCCGTATCTCCAGCTGCAGACCAACATACAGTATTTACTACTGTATTTATGTGAATGGGGACATACGCTATGTCGTCCGTAGATATGCTACAACAGTTATCTATATCATCGATCGTAGTCAGTATCACAGTTAATTTTGAAGTTCATTTTCTAAGGCTGTCTACATAGTGTTTTGAATTTTCTGTTGTTGGGACTGAAGATCTCTACGGACCTCTAGTGGAATTCCTATATCTGATCTATTGCTAATTATAATGGTTCAATGTTCCGTTCCAGTAAGTATTTGACCCCCCACCCCCCCACTGCCATGCTTTATCTTTACAAAAAGGGAATGAGACCAGAAATGTAGTATTGATGCCACATCTAGGCTGGGGCTATATAATCCTCATTTTCCTGTCTTGAGTTCAAAAGTGTCTACATGGCCTTGTGGTCGATAAATTATTTTCCCACAGACGGAACTTCGCAAGCTGTATTGTTATTTCCATGGCATGTGATCTGACAAGGTACATTCCTTAGTACCTGACCTTTACAACTCGGACTCATTATACCATGTACACAAGAGTGAATCATCCCCGTCCCCTTCGTATTTCTATGGTAAGAAGTAAGTTCCATCCGATCTGCCAAGAATTTGTGGAACAGACTGTTTTGTGATGTCAACGAACACTCGTTACCATTTCTGTAATGTCAATGAATACTCGTTGTCACTTCTTTAATCCTCGTTGTAATAGAGACTTTGTAATCGCAGATACAACTATAGTAACGCCGTTGAACAATACTGGTGTCAGACGCCTTCGAATAACGCTCGCACTAATAGTATTTGCTCGATAATACTCGCCCAAAAAGTAAACACCGTATAATGGTGAGAATAGTAATTCGTATATTGATCAGTATAGAGAAATAGTATAGTGAATAGAGTAGAGAATAGCGGCCCGTATAGCAATAGAGGATAGAGTAGAAATAGTGATCCGTATAGTAATAGAGGCTAGACTAGAAATGGCGATCAGTTAGACGCCAAGCTGCTACATACTTATGCGTTTCTTCTATGGTTATGTGGTCTACATAATTCAATAATGGGATCGCCTGTCTTTGCTCACTGGCGATCTATGTTCGAACTCAAGTGTCGGCAGTGACACTTTATTCCTATATAACAGACTGCCGGCAGAATGTTTTCTCAATTACTATAAACGTGACTTCTTCAATCCTAGGGTTAACTGTTATCTTTCCTTCCTAGACCTACAAACCTCACTTATTGCTCTGCCCTAGGCTCGTCCAACATTACACAGTAATCCTCTACATTCAGTGGCTATTGGGCCTTCTACTGGCTTAAAATTAGTATAGAAAAAAAAACCCAAACCAGTTGAAATCATGCCTTTCCCGAGAGTATTTGTGTGACAGTGAATGCAGCGAACTCAATCGGAATTCAAAAACGGCTCTTGTTGTTCTTCTTGTATGTGCCGTGTCTCTTCAGGACGTGGACGATCATGGCTCTTCTTATCTTTTGTAGCGCTTAGTAAATGTTTCTGTCTTTACCACCCCTTACACTCCACGTTCCGCCTTCCATTCACATGTTCTCCAGGTAGCTGGCCTACTGACTTCTCTTGTCTTTTTTGCCTACGATATGTCCTAGGAGTGGCAAATTTTCCAAGCTCTCCTTTCTCAGCATGTGTCAGAGAAATTCCATCTCTCTCCTAATTCTGGGGATAAGTGTTCTTTTTGTTTCCATTTTCCTTAAAATTTCCTCGATGCTTAAAAAAATCGTTAATATATACAACGGCTTAATAATAATAAAAAAATATCCGAGAAAATATGGTGGTGCTTTTATTTTTACACAAAATGAGGCTAATCAATACGATATTTTCAGGTTGGAATTTCTGGTGTCATGGCATCTGCAGCCTGGGTATTTTTTTTATATGAGACATCGGCAGTTCCCCATGGTGCACGTCTCTCCCCTTCACGCCACTGATGTTGTCCAATTTGCACGAACGAAACTGAAAATGACATCGCACTGTCTTCTAGGAACTCAGGCTCCGGATTTAAATTCAGAGTTGTCCTTCTCCTAGTCTCCTTGTCAGCAAATGGCTAGAGAGCCCAGATGGCTGTGCTATTTAACCATAGGTGATGGTTTTAATTCAGTGTTTTTCCTTCTCGTAGACCAATAGCTGCTCAGTCTATTCTAGTACAAAAAAGCTTGTGGGGAGATGGATTCATACTTCTCCCAAGGGCATATACGTAAACAAACATAAAAAATTCGACTGCAATTCGAACTAGGCTCTCAGATACCTCAATCCGAGCCGCAATTATTACTCTGACGTGCTTCAATAATTCTGGAATAATAAAAAAAATGATTCAAGAGAATCTGTTATAAGATATAATTAAATAGAATATCCCCTTCGAATTAAAGATCTGTGACTTCAATGCAGTGAGAAACTTGGACGTATTTATTAATCGAAAATAGAATTTAGTAAGAATATTCTGTCTCGGTTCAATTATGAGGAACTTTCAGGTCAGGATTTTCTTGGAATGCAACAGATTCTTCTCCTTTTTTACTCGATGGCTATATTTATGGATAAAGTTAATACTTGCATTGTGTCACTAATATATCTTTAGCCTGCAAATCGGATGGATATATTTTTCATTTATTGGGCGAACCAAAACCTTCTTTCAAAATTTAACGAGTTCCGGGTATGACGACAAAATACATCCGACAGCAATACCTCTGATTAGGAGGTTTTGAAGAGCGTGGAACCACCTCTTAATTGCTGCTGGACCCAGGGTGGTAACTCTCGTTAGGGTCCAAGCTATGGGCAAATATTTGACA
Organism: Acanthosepion esculentum; assembly: GCA_964036315.1. Taxonomy (NCBI): domain Eukaryota; kingdom Metazoa; phylum Mollusca; class Cephalopoda; order Sepiida; family Sepiidae; genus Acanthosepion; species Acanthosepion esculentum. Next base: position 49,867,867 of record OZ038494.1, read on the forward strand.
ACCAAACTGGGGTCAAAACACTAAGAAAGTGTGAAAATAGGTTTTAATACCAGCAATACATTTTCGGAAAAAAAGAACTACCAGCAATAAAAATTTTGTCGGCATTAAATAACTCATTGAAGTTGATATATCGTAAAAAAAAAAATTAACATGTAGATGGTGCCGTATAACCTGTTAATGCCCACCATCTCCAAAATAGAACGGGGTGGTATTAATGTAATATATGTAGAAATTTATATTTAATATAGGATTTTTTAAAACTTACGAGTGCCGGTTTTTGTTTTTTGTTTTTTGTTTTTATACCAGTAAAATAAACAAGATATTTTTTAAGAATGCTATAATTAATACCAGATATTTATTTTAATCATCATTTTTAATGTCGATATTTTAATATAGTTTCTATAATAAATAGGGGATTGTTAGTTGAATTTCTATTATTATTACCCGTATTTTATTTTAATCTTTATCGTTAATATGGGATTTTTCATTTATTTTTATATTAATATCGGAATTCTATTTTAATTTTATAATTGATACCGGATTTTATTACATTTTTCTAATTGATACGAGATTTTTCATCTTAATTTTCTCTAGTAATTAAGATGAAAAATCTCGTAGCAATAAAATCCGGTATCAATTATAAAATGAAAATTCAATATTTTAATTCAAATTCCACATTCAATTACGTGCTATAACCCTTTGGAAATGTATGAATCCTCTTCTGTTCCCCACCTGCGATGAATCAATATAAAGATAGACTTGGATGACAACTTGTCTACTGTAGAAAGAAATGACAACCTACGGCAGAAAAAAAATCTGCCTCGTCAGTCATGTATCAAAAGATACATGATCGCTTAAGCGTATATCACTTAATATCATTTGAGATTTCTAAGGTATACAATGAGGAAAGAGGGCTTGGAAAATCTGATATCCCCAGGACAGATTGAAGGCAAGAGGGACGGAAATAAACAACGGATAACAAAATGAGCAAATGAATGGGAGAAATACAAAAATACAAAATTTAATTAGAGCTACAAAAGAGAGAAAATCGCGGAGAGCCATGATCACATAAAGAAGACTTGTTATTTTAAATCGTCTTAAACCGGCGTTTGACGATTGATATTATAGTGAAACTGACAGTCATGGGGCCGGTAGTTTTTACGTTTTAAATGAATTTTTTTAAATTTCAGTCTATATCGGAGTTTGCAGAAACTCTCCCATAGTGTTATTCTGACTTCAGTGAGACGCCAGGGTGCGAGTTTATGTATCCACGAACAGGGTGAGGCAAAAGTCGCGCACCGTAGCAGTTAATGGATAGATCGAAGAGGCCTACCGAGGTCACCAGACCTCACACCCTTGTATATTTTATTCTGTGATTCCATTTGAAATCAGTTGCGCCCAAAAAATATTGAGAAAGAAAGAATTAAATATGAATGCAATAAAATGACAGAGGAAACTCCCCCATGCAAGTACAAAATTGAAATATGTTTTGAAAAGAAGGACATTCTGAACAGCACATATAACAATTAAATAGCTAGTAAATAAAATGTACTTGTGTATTTACACTTTTTATAAATTATTCCTATGGTGTACGATTTTTACGTCACTCTGTACATCGTCAAAATAGGCATTTCCATTCATAACGTCTGTTTGGTTTTTGTTTTTGATTTTACTTAATATAATCAAATAAAACGCTCAAGTGCCACGTAAGGTAGAAGGTTACTGAATGTGGGAACTCTATGGATGTAAGAGGATGAAGTAATTGAATATTATGAGGATTTGTGGGGGGTGTTTTGCTTACAATGATCATCACACTGTACATGGACCAAGAGTCACTTGAGGTAGAAAGGAAATTTATTATTATTATTATTATTATTATTTTCCGAACACAGTCAGCACATTGTGGCTGTGTTGTAGCTAATATTATTGAGTGTTGGCTTTTTCGTTTTTTTATTTTTTATTAAGGCATCTACTAATTTTAATCATGTTTTTCATGTGGATGAGGCTATTATGCTTGTATTTTCTACTATAACGTTTCGGATATATATATATATATATATATATATATATATATATATATATATATATATATATATATATGTTATAATATTTTTTAAAGATATGATTCTTTCCCTACATAAGAGTTCTCATGCTTCAAAAGCGAGAGCCAGAACCCCTCAATATAATTATTAAAATTAAGGTGAATTAAGGTATCAAAAATTTAGTAACAGGCTATCTTGTGATTTGCGTGTGTTTATAAGTATGGTCCTTTTCAACATTAATTACTATGGAAACGGCCATTTTGATTAGGTGGTCGAACGATAAATTCTTATGTACAGATCAGTCACCTTCGGAAAGGTAATGCCAGGGTGTGGTGGTGTATCTATTCCAAAGCTGATGGTGGCTGTCACCGTCTCGTTAGTTTAAAGCGAAAGATAGTTCGTGGCACGACGGCAAGTCATTAAGTGTCGAGAGGATTTTGTTTTATTTTGTATTATATTATCTATCTATTAATCTCCTTATTTATTTGTTTATTCAAATGGCTGTTTCATATAAACGCGTTGCACTGAACTACAATTTGTTTTTTTGACGACTTCACAAAGGGTTTTTCTATTTAATGATTGGGCTAAGCTTTTAAGACTTTTATTAAACTATGCAATTTATTTATCTATTTTTTATGCTAATTATTTAATGCGAAAATTTGTTGATGTCGGCAAAAGACCGTTAACTTCTGTCTATGGTTTAATAACGTTTCATTATTTAGAAACTTAATGTTTAGTTTTTCATGTAGGCATAAAAGGCATGGGTCATCCCAGGTTTTACAAGTTCTTGTTAGATAGATAGATAGATAGATAGATAGATAGATAGATAGATACTGAAAAAGTGACACAGAGAGAAAAGGGAGATGATTCTGTCCTTGAATTTAGTCCTCTCTCTCTCTCTCTCTCTCTCTCTCTCTCTCTCTTTCAGATTATTTTCCTTAACATAGACTAATTAATTTTAAGCCGATGTCGCCTCTTTATAAACTATATGAAAAATCCATTAAAACATTATACAACAGTAGATGTCACTTAACTATTCCAACAAATACCTTAGATTTATCATTTCTTACCAAAAAGTAAAAACTTCTAATCTAATTACTACAAATAACTCCTGACCTCAATCGCACTCCACGTAAAAATAACATTGTTCATAAATTCTCATATCTACTGGGAATTAGCCTCACCAATATCACTAATTAAAAAAAAAATGAAATTCATACATTGAACGGACATATATATATATATATATATATATATATATATATATATACATATATATATATACCACATGCACACATATATACATATATATATACATATATATAAATGAAAACAAAGAAAATATAATATATATGCATATATATATATATGTGTTTGTGTGTGTGTGTGTGTGTGTGTGTGTGTGTGTGTGTGTGTGTGTGTGTGTGTGTAATATACAATATATGATATAAAATAATATATTGTAAAAGGTCTCCTCAGGCATATATATATATATATATATATATATATATATATATATATATTGACTATTGACTATTGACTATTGACGATAGATAGTTGCAATTATTTTGGACGTCTTTTCTTAAAACAAAAAAAATCTCATGACAGATACAATGAAAATAAATATTAGTAAACATAAAAGCCCATACCCAACTCAATCTTTCTTTCTACAATATTCGTAGAATACGTTCCAATTTCTGCATTGTAGAATATTTTCTCTTGAAACGTTCTCTAGATATCTTCACGCTTTTCGAAACCATTTTAAATTCTTCTATCGCTACCAATCAATTCTTTGCAGCAGTAAGTATTTTCTCGCATACGTATGCAATGGATTCGGTGTTTATGCTAACAGTTTCATTTTTCGCACTTCACACTTGTGCAAATCTCTTCCGGCTTTCTAGCTTTCTGGTCCCGCGTTTGATCTACAAAAATTTAAATGTAATATCAATCGTTATCTTGTATCTTTTTAATTTCTATTCCTTTAGTTTTCTTGCTACTTAATTGTCCTTATATTGTTAACACTCAGTAACACCCTTCGTATTAGCGTCTTGTTGCCTTGCTTGCAGTGAAACGATTATGTATATATATATATATATATATATATATATATATATATATATATATATATATATATATGTCTCTGTGTGTGGGGGGGTAATGGACTTTCCCGTCGTTTTCGACTTATGAGTGTCTTTCAGTTCAGTTTTTAATCCTGTTCCTGTGCCTGTCGCCACTTGTTACTCAGGTGGAATAGCAAAGAAGACTGTCCACATAAAAGATGTGTTTAGAGTGGTAAAGGCTTGTGTAGAACCAGCCACACTTATTGAAAGTGTTGATAACTAGGATTTGATGCAAATATTTGCCACGGACACAATGAACAACGGAGGTCATATATATATATATATATATATATATATATATATATATATATATATATATATATATATATTTGTGTGTGTGTCTCTCTCTCCCCCCTCACATCCTCACTTCGTTAATTTACATATACTTAGTACTGCCCGTCATAAATGTGAAAATTTCTTTTCATTTTTCGTTTCAACCATTGGAAGTAAAATCTGATGATCCGCGGTCCTTTAAAAGAACTGTGGTGAAATAATTTATTATATGGAACCTTAAAGTTGTCTGTTTTTATTTAAATTATTAGCTCTGATTTACATTGAGCTCTCTGGATTTTATCCTCCTTGGGTCTACCCATACGGATTACCTAGTTTTTCGTAAACTATATATATATATATATACATATATATATATATATATATATATATATATATATATATATATATATATATCAATCATACAATTGGAATTAGGATACGATTATGTAAATGATCATTTTCATCTAGTAAAATTAAATTTACACGATCCTGTAAATTTAATTTTACAAGGTGAAAATGATCATTTACATAATGGTATCTTAATTCCGATTGTATGAAATATATTGCTCTGTTTATTATAAAAACATTGATTTGAAGTTGACTTTAGAAGGAACTGGAAACCCAACTCTAAACATGAAACAAGGGTCAACCTCTACTCCGGAGAGGTGTGTAAACAGTGTGATAATTGAACAAATCTCTCCTATTGAGGAAAAAACAAAACAAATAAATAGTAAACAAAATGTCAATGTTTAGATGGAGACATTAGAAGATTTCAGTTAAATAGACTTTAGACAGAAGTGGTAAACCCAAACCTGAACAGGAAACACGGGATAAACTTCTACTGTTGTTCATGATGACGGTAGTCTTTGAGTATAGAATCCAGAGGTTGGCAGTGAATATTTCGAAGACAGTAGGGAAGTGTAGTTCAGGTTAGCAGTGGATATTCCGATAAAGTAGCTGAGCGTAGTTCTTCCTTCTGTTCTTTGGACTGACAGGTTGGCACTGGATATTCGGAGTGAGTAATCAAAATGGCCGCCTTTATACACGACGGATTGAATATTTCGCGTCTCCTGATTGGTTAATCTTCAATTGGCGAACTATAAAGTGAGTCGAGTCATTTGGGTTGGCTCACTAGTTATTTAAATACACAAAATAATCCAACATCTACTACACTTCAAAAGACCGAGGAGGAATTTGAACCGGGCGATAGTTGAACCTATCTACAAATGAAATAACAAATAAATATATAGTAAATAAAATTTAAGTGTTTAAGCGGAGACGGTAAAAGTATAGAGTTGAAGTAGACTTTAAAAGGAACCGGAAACACATTTTTAAACAAGAAACAAAGTATAAACCTTAACGCCTTTGTTCAAATTAATTGAAACAACCGCTTTCGTTTCCTTTCTGTCACCATACTGTCAGTTTTAGACCCACTAGAATTGACAGGGTGTAATCTCTTTCTATTTTTCCTCAGATTAGGTCATTTGAAGTAGTATGCAGTATTATAAATCCTTTTCCGGTGAGTGTGATGAAATTTCTTTGGCCTTGAAAAATACTGCGTCATCTATGATTGCATCAGAATTTCATCATGCCCAGACACTATTGTCTCGACTGTCGATTAGTTTTCCTTGATACAGTTTTTTGGGTAGTCTGATGTACTAGTGAACCAACCAACATGAGCTGACTCATTTTATAGTTCGCCAATAGAAGGTTAACAAATCAGAAGACTTAAAATATTCAATCCGACGTGTATAAAGGGGGCCATTTTGTTTTCTCTGCGAATATCCACTGCCGACCTCTGATATCGATGACCAGAAGAACTACTGAACTACGCTCTGCTACTTTCTCCGAATATTCACTGCCAACTTCTGATATGGAAGACCTTAAGAATTATTGAACAGCTGCTACTAGATATTGGTGTTGTTTCATTGAACAAATTACTTACTACGTTGGATTATACATTCAGACTACGGTGAACATGTATAAAAGTCCCACCGAAGCGTACGAAAATTGTAACGCTGCACGAAAACACTGGCAAGCCTTACAGTGAGCAAATCAAAGTACCATAGACTGGCCCGGAAACTCTCCTTATTTAAATCCAGTCGAGAATCTTGTTTCATTGGAAAAATACGAAAAAAAGTAAATAATAACGTAATTATTCGTGTTGTTTCAATTAATTTGCACAAGTGTGAATCTGAGGAGAGGTTATGTTACCTAGTTCTTATGGGGGAAAAAGTATTAAAAATCTATTCTTTCAGAAGGTTGGTTTTACGTCATATGCATGATGCAACCAAATATTATAGGATGCAAGAATTTCTCTCAGGAGAATGTCAGCGGGAAAACTACACAACGCAAAACTATGTTATCTTATTTCATTTTTATTTTTATTATTCAGTGTAAGAGAAAAGTTAGTGTCACTGTTATCATATTATTTATTATTTAAATGAGCCGAGAGCCATTCATGTTGGTGTTAAAGAATTCGCTACAAGAGATTAACGGCTAATTCGTATTTCCAGCTGAGATTGTTCAAGAGAGTATTATATTTCATAATATCTTTGCTTGGCGAGGTCAAGACAAGTTTATCCGGCGCTGGCCCAATTTCATAGTAACTTCCGTAAGGCACATCCAAAGCAAGAAAAAACAAGAGAACTCGTAAAAAAAATTAACTCCTTGAACAGCAAAATATTTAAGTAACACGTAACTAGTGTGTTTCACTATATTGGGATAAGGCAAACAGTCACTGTGTGATGGTCAGAATGAGAGTTTTATTGGATTACACTGGAAATCCTATTTTTTCTTTCGTCTCTCTTCAACCAAAGAATGCATTAGTTATAAATTCACTTCCCGGGGAAAACTTACTTCCAATTTTATATATATATATATATATATATATATATATATATATATATATATATATATATATATATATATATATATATATAATTACCGGGTAGAACAGCAAAATAGTCCCAAACGTGTAACACCAAAATTGTTAAATTGCTAGATTAAGCTGTGAACTGAAATGATTAAAGATATCTTACTGGAATTCACCAAGGGTTTATAGCACTATTGAACATTAAGAATGTATAAGTAGTCTCTGAGAAGTGTCGTAATGAAATCGTTCATAAACGTAAACGATGTGTTTATCAATAATTACTCATAGTCTGAAACCTCAACAGAATGCAAAAAGCACTGGACGGCCGTTTCGTCCTATATTTGGGACTCATCAGCAGTGCGCATCCACTACCGAGAATTGAAACCCAAATCTCTTATGAATTGAGTTAGATCTTTTCTAATTGATATCTTTGGCACTAAGCTGAAACGATGATCCCTCTTCCTATTGTGACTTCCTGGTCCAGTTTTCCTCTCTACTGTGCCATCCTTTTTAAAATTATTAACCGTTCACTTGGTGTATCTTGAATGGTCTTTGAAGATGCAAGCCAGAGTATGAATGTTGGTATCATTACTGAAGGCCTGGATGATCTTTGTCCTCTTATCATTGCTCATTTGAGACACAAAACGATGTTAATCTCTTGTTTTTATCTGAATAACTCTAGAGGTTTTGCTGATTCTTACAATAATTGATGTCAAGATGGCTAAGATTCTTATCAGGAAACTTGTAAAGAAGAAGCTCAATTAGTTTAGTGTTTTTTAGATATTAAAATTTCTGTGGGATGGACAATTATGTAGTTACAGAATTTGCGCAATTTTGTTTTTACAACGGATATATATATATATATATATATATATATATATATATATATATATATATATATATATATGTATGTATGTATGTATATATATATATGCATATATATGTACGTATATGTATATATATGTATATGTATATATATGTATTTATATGTATGTATATATGTATAAATATATATATGTATATATGTATATATCTTCTACATGTATATATATATATACATATATATAAATATGTATACATATATATACATAAATATGTATACGTATATATAGCATAAAAAACACCCAATTTTGTTTCATTTATTTTATCCAGATATTATATATATATATATATATATATATATATATATATATATATATATATATATGTGCGTGTGTGTCTGTGTATGTATATACAGTATGGTGCGTATGTTGAATTTTATCTTTAAACTTTAGCAATTGAGATAAGTGTGTATATTATTATATATTATTAATAATCTGAAAGTTTCAAATAATTGTTATGAATAGAAAATCAATTGTCGTAAAATTATTTAAAAACTCTAAAAACGATTGGTGCATAATTCTCAGGCCATTTTAAAAAGAGCACTGCATGTTAAAATAATTTAAATCAACAATCGCTTAAAATTTGATAAATTGTTATTGATAACTCACCATCATTTGCGCGTAACAAAATTGACATGAACTTTGCCTTTGGGTAGAAAATTAAGTGAATTTGAGAAAGGTCAAATAATGGCACTCAGAAATGAAAATTTGAGTAGTAGACAACGTTAGGATTAAGCGTTTAAAAATGTTTATTAACAACTTTTTATGAAACACGGAAGAATATGGAGCCAGGAAAAGAGCCAAAAGAAGCAAGAAATTTAGTGGCAGGGAAATCAGAGCGATCAAAAAAGAAGCAAGGAATGTCGTCATATCGTGTATCAAGCTTCAGGCAACTATGGAATTGGATGTTTTACCCTGAATGGTTTGGAGAGACCATAACAGATCGTCTGAGTTCAGTTATGGCAACCTTATGAAGGATCTATGTTTGACCGAGCACAATATGTCAGAGCGCACTTCAATTGGGCTAAACCAATAGGAAGGTGTGTCATTTTCCGATGAAAAAATTAATTTGGACGGTCCGGATACGTTATCTTATTATTAGAATGACCTTAGAAAGGATAAGTTGGTCTTTTCCAAGCCTGTGCAAGGAGGAGGGAGTGTTATGATTTGGGTGAATATTTTCGGATTCAAAGGCAAAACTCCAATTGTTTTCATTGACACAAGACTTAATGCTTTGGGTTATCAGAATTTGTTGTCGACTGCTCTATTGCCTTATGGAAAAATGATGGTAGAAAGTGGATATTTCAGCAAAACAATGGGGAGATTTGAACCCGAGACATAAAGCGAACGTTCTAACCACTCGGTCACTTGCCCATATATATATATATATATATATATATATATATATATATATATATATATATATATATATATATATATATATATATATATATATATATATATATATATATAAGTGAACATTGAAGTCAACACTCAGAGGCGACAGGCTGTTTCATGCTAGACGCAATAGTCAGGCGGCCTGACGATTGCGCCTAGCATGAAACAGCCTGTTGCCTCTGGGTGTTGACTTCAACGTTCACTTTTATATTTATATTTATATCGCTCTATCTCTGATATTGAGCACTTTATCCCATAAATATAGCACACCTTAAAACTATATTTATTCATATATATATATATATATATATATATTTGTGTATTTAGGCAGCAATCCTTCTTTCATGCATATTTCATTAAAAACGACTGACAAGGTGCTTTTAGTATAAAAAAACTAAATAAAAGCACCTTGCCAGTCGTTTTTAATGAAATGTGCATATCTCTCTCTCTCTCTCTCTCTCTCTCTCTCTCTCTCTCTCTCTCTATATATATATATATATATATATATATATATATATATATATATATATATATATATATATAATGAAATGGATTAAGTCCGACAATTATTTAATATATTTTCCGTTTACACGTTATTGTTATCGAGACAATTTTTAAAGTAAATCCTCTGTTTTTTGGGGTTTTTTTTAAAATTAAACTGTATTAATTACATCTACCGGTCTGAATGTTCGAGAAATTTCGTAGAAAATAATGCGTTCTCCGACAGAAATTGAACCTGTATTACTATAAGGTATCCATCATTTAATCTGACGCGCTATACCATTCAGCTACAGAGAAGCGTCTGGTTAGCAACGTCGGAATTACGGTTTTTAAACATACAATGTTCGACGATTTCTCAGATCTATCGTATCTGCTCACGAACATATCTTAACGTAAACAATGACAGCATATAATGAAATTATTTCATATATTTTCTCTTTATAGGTTATTTTTATAGATACAATTTATTTAAGTAAATGCTCTATTTTTTATTAAACAATGTTAATTATATGTACCACCCTGAATGTTTTCATTGATTACGTTACAGACAACATAGATATTTTTAATTACAAGATATCGGCTGACACTAATATCGCTACATTATGGAAGGCATTATTTTTCTTACATAAATATCTAAGGAGCAAGGAAGAGATTGAAATATTTCATTTTAAAACCAGCAAATAACCTCTTGTCACTGACAAGTTGGCTGATTGTGAAAAAGAGATGTTTGGCGTAAAGGACCAAATCGGGTTCTTGAAAATAAAGAGCGCCTTTCAAAAAGATCTCACTGCAGAGGTGAAACAGATAAATAAAGCATTAAAAATCTTGATTGAAGGGGATCAAAGCAGAAATATATATGTGATGAGTCAGAGGACTTGCAGTAAAGCATAAGGGAGGAAGTTACCAAATACTATAAGAAAGCACTCACTTTATATGTTGGAAAAAATAACGAGGGGGCTAAAAATATTACGGCCAAGCTGGATATAGGTGACCGGGTCCTGAGACTATGTGGAAAACAAGCCTAGTTAACTGTAAATGACCATAAAAATAATTTTCCTAAAAGTCCTTCATTCCGCCTAATCAACCCAACCAAAACTGAATTGGATAAAATAAGCCAGGGATCTTTGCAATAATTGTGGGACTTACTACGACAGGCTAACCAGTCGAAAGGCATAGGAGAATGCGTTTCTTGGTTTAGTGGGATAAAAAAAATTAAAAGAGCATGTATTCATTAAATACGATAAAGAAGATTTCTATCCCTCCATATATGGGCTACTGGAAGCATTCAGCCCTGGTAAAGATTTTGTTGAAATAACACCAAAGCAGGTAAAAATAATTCTCTATTGCAGAAAATCTGTTCTGTTTCTCTTATATATGAATAAAGTCTCGCTGCCGACACTTGAGTTGGAACATCGATCGCTAGTGAGCAAATACAGGCGATCCCATTATTGAATTATGTAGACCAAGTGACCATAGAGGAAACGCATATATGGGAACTAGCGTTTGTCTAATTAATCGCTATTTCTACTCTATCCTTTTATTACTATTCGGATCACCATTTCTGTTCTATCCGCTATTGCTATACGGATCGCTATATCTAGTCTATCCTCTATTATTATACTCATCGCTATTCTCTATTCTATTCACTATAGTATTTCTCTATTAGGATCACTATATTCTATTCTAGCGAGTGTTATCGAGCAAGTACTATTAGTGCGAGTGATATTCGAAGGCGCCTGTATTGTTCAACGGCGTTTCTATAGTTGTATCTGCGATTACAAAGCTTCTACTACAACGAGCATTGCGAAAGTGACAACGAGTATTCGTTGGCATTACAAAAGTTGCAATGAGTTCGTTGACATCACAAAAGTTCCACAATGACGAAACATTGCTAACAGTCAAACAAAGGTTCCTTTGATGTCCCGCAAGGTTCGTTCGATAGTGGTAGGTTTCTGTACTGATGGACATTTACATATTCAGTAAGATCAACGAAATATTCCATATGGATAGCTATGGCCTGTATAGGGACAACGGACTGATCTTAGGGTCACGCAATAGAAGAACCAATGATAAAATAAAGAAACTTTGATTAAAACTCTTCAAAGGTCTCGTCTTTGATATTGAGGTTGGTATTAATCGAAAAGTGGTTGAATACTTGAACTCGAAATTAAATCTACCATCTGGCAGCGTCTCCACATATATGGAACCTAACAGCAGATTGAAATATGTGAAAGCTGGCACCCTAAAATTGTAATTAAGCACATCACCAAGGGTATAGAATGCAGGCTTCTTCTTGCTGGAACATTCTTGAAAAAAATCATACGAAAGAGCGTTAATAGAGGAGGAACAAAAGTCTAATCCCCAAAAGCTCCAATCGATGGAGCATACCAAAAGGAAAAGAAATATTATTTAATTTCACCCACGACCCTTTAAATTGAAAGTTAAATCGATCAGCACTTCAGAAGCACTTGCCTAAAAATTCTGAATTGCCTAAGTTCTTCAACAGAAATTCCGTGAAGATAAGCTATAATTGTGGAGCAAGTTGTAAACTACCATCAAGAAACAGAACGCCAGGAATATCAAAGTTAGCGTGGAAAATAAGGACATAATGAAACTGTAGAAATAGAAACATGTGTTTGGCCTACAAAGCACTGGTGGAGAGCGAGGGTCGACAAAGTGAGGTATAATGTGGGGTGTACTGAAGGCGGCTTCAAAATAAAATGGTACAATCATCGGTCATCATAGAGACTGGAAAAATATATAAATTGTATGAAACTGACTCGTTATGTGTGGAAAATAAATGATAAAAATTGAAAAACTGTAGTATGTGCTGGAGCATTTTAAAGAAGGTCAATCCCTACAACACTGGTGATGCTATGAGCAGACTATGCCAGGAGGTCAAAATAGCAATCATGTCGTATCTGGACCAAAATAAGCTTATAAATGAGAGATCTGAAGTGATGTCAGGCTGCAAGCACACTAGAAAACACATTTTGGGTTTGTATGAATCCGGTTAAGTGTACATGTACATTTTCCCTTCCCTTCCAGTTCCTCTTCCTTTGATCTGCCCCCCCCCCCTTCCAACGGACTTCACGTTGAGAATGTAAAAATAAAAAAAATAAGCGACGTTACGAAATACAAGTAACCTCAACTGCCTGGCGAAACCTTATCGGTAGAAACAAGTGGTTAGTATTCCTTCATTTTAATATATATATATATATATATATATATATGTGTGTGTGTGTGTGTGTGTGTGTGTGTGTGTGTGTGTGTGTATATAAAGATGCAACCTCGTTTCGGTGCATTTAGTTGCACCTCAACTGGTGAGAATCAAAATAGTTATGAACAATTCTGTTTGTAAGCAGGGTGCACGTGGAACGTCACTTCCTGTTTTCTATTTGTTTGAAAAAAAATTGCTGTTTTACTTGTTCTATCTTTTCTTTATCCTTATACGCCCCCTCTTAATTTTCTCAAATATATATATATATATATATATATATATATATATATATATATATATATATATATATATATATATATATAAAACCAGCAGCCACGAATACAAGTGATATAATATGAAATCTAACGCTAAACAAATATAAGCATTTGTCTAATATGGAATTTTGTATGGGGTACCCAGAGAGGATCAAAATCAGTTCTGTCGACCAGTAATTATCAACAAGACAAACCCCAGTAAACATATTTTTTACGATATCAATCGGACAAAGTACGTTTATGGGAAACGAACAATGACCAGTCTATGCGAAGGATGGTTTATTACAACTTCCTGCCTATATATAACACCCAGCGACGAAAAGAGTTACATTATATAATGCCTAACTCTAAACAAACAGAGAACATTTATTTTGGCTTTAATATTTAAGTAGAAGACAAAAAAAAATATAAGACTTCTACGAGATTTTCTTCCTCGCAACAGATCCGTGTTTTTGTATTTTTCCTCCATGTTTTTTTTTATTTCTCTTTTCTCTCACTAACAGATTTCATTGGCTTACATGATCTGCCAAGTTGATGTGACACGTTTTACGGTTATTTGTCTTCTTGATTCAGTAAGTTCGAACGTCTACCTCTGACCTATCCTTCGCCAAATATCAAATCAAATTAAATAGCCTATTGAATCCGAGGTGGATAATGTTAATTCTTTTAGGATTTGTAATTTTTTTTAAAATTATTTTCTTTTGTTTTCTTTTTTAGAATGCGAATTGAAACAACAAATCAAATTTGGTATCGTCATTTTTTGTTTGTCTTTTTCTTTCTTTTTCTTTTTCTTTCTTTTTCTTTCTTTTCTTTTGCAGCCGACATTTGTTATTTTCCTGGATTCTTTTGTACGAGATGTTTTCCGGGAGCAAATAGCTTATCATTAGCTCTAAGAATACGATGGCATTTCTAACATTATATGAATACTGAGAGAATATATTATAGTAGTCAGTAGAAAATAAAGTTCATCATGCCTCCAGGTTTGAGATAGATAGATAGATAGATAGATAGATAGATAGATAGATAGATAGATAGATAGATAGAAGTGAATAAATAGAAACAGGGAGAATTCTATCTAGCAATTTTTATTAAGTAGAGAATGTTGGTATAAACTAATATCATTTGTTTTAGAGAGAGAGTGAGAGAGAGAGAATGAGAAAGAGATATAGGTAGGTAGATATTTACTGAGAAAGCGATAGATATTTGCAAACAGATAGATAGATAGATAGATAGATAGATAGATATTTTCTGAGAAAATGATAGATTCGAACAGACTGATAGACAGACAAATAGATAGATAGATAGATAGATAGATAGATAGAGAGATAGAGAGATAGATGCGAACAAACTGATAGATATTTACTGACAAAAGTATATATATATATATATATATATATATATATAGAGAGAGAGAGAGAGAGAGAGAGAGATCAATACAAAGCTATGGGTCAATTTTTGCTATTTTATATTTTTAATTTTTTGTATGCGCGTTTGTTTTTGAATTTGTCGCCTGTACCGTATAGTAGGATCAGTTGGACACCGTCTGTGAGAAAAAGAACACCATTAGGGTAGAGAAGTTTAGAAAAGGCATTCGCGCCGGAAGGTCCAATACGAACATTTCAGAGTGTTTGGGTGTCATTGCAACACAGAAGATTCAGAAAGAGTTGGATGAGTCTAATGGCGATTACGAATGTGATCGCTGGTGATAGCAACGTTATACCTCCACTTATCTTCCCACAGGGCCTCAAACTCAACACAGAGGCCTACGTCAAGTACCTTGAGGAGATAGTTCTGCATTGAGTCAAAAGGGTGGCTGCTGGAAGAACCTCTGTCTGGCAACGGGACTCTGCGCCATGCCATACAAAGAAGAGAACCGAGTCTTGACAATTTCTGCGACCACATCACGCCTTACACCTGGACACCTTACTCCCCAGACTGCAAGCTCCTTGATTATTATGGGTGTGGGGCAGTTGAGCGTGAGACCAATAAAACCTTGGTTGAAGCCAATAGCGATTGTATTGAATAGATTCAGCCTTTAGTATTTGAGGATATGTTTGTGTAATTTTGTAAATATATCTGTTAAAATGAAATGTCAGTGTTATTCTCATTTTTGCGTAATTTAGACGATAACTTATCCATTGCGCCCTGAAGATAGATAGATAGATAGATAGATAGATAGATAGATAGATAGATAGATAGATATCAACAGACTGAGATAGATAGATAGATAGATAGATAGATAGATAGATAGATAGATAGATAGATAGATAGATATCAACAGACTGGGATAGATAGATAGATAGATAGATAGATAGATAGATAGATAGATAGATAGATAGATAGATAGATATCAACAGACTGGGATAGATAGATAGATAGATAGATAGATAGATAGATAGATAGATAGATATCAACAGACTGGGATAGATAGATAGATAGATAGATAGATAGATAGATAGATAGATAGATAGATATCAACAGACTGGGATAGATAGATAGATAGATAGATAGATAGATAGATAGATAGATAGATAGATAGATAGATAGATAGATATCAACAGACTGGGATAGATAGATAGATAGAGAGAGAGAGAGATAGAGAGATAAGAGGGAAACAGAATGTAGTAGAGAGATATATACATATATAGATAGTATACCGTCTTACATTTATCAACTAATACTGATTTGCTTATCGAGATCACTTTCTTTTTTCTTTTCTTTTAACCTTCTGCTATTCTCCCTCCCCTTTCTCTCTCTCTCTCTTTCTCTCTCTATCTCTCTCACTCCCCGTCTCTCTCTTTCTTACATCCCTCCTTATATATTTCGTTTATTGAAAACTAATTTGAGAAGTCAGTTATTTGGTTATTTATTTGATTCGTCATAAATTTTATTTTTACTTTCTTTGATTAATCATATATCTATATTTACCGACAGATGATGATTCTTCAATACTCTTTGCCGTGAAAAAAAAATACACCAACACTGCTGCTTTATTTATGATATTTCTTTAGAGTTTCCGCAAGAAAATATTTTAAAGAAACTTCTGAGGCTGAATTAAATAAGCTTGCTTATCTCTGAAAGTCTTTTATTAATTTAGATTTCAATGCACATTCTGCTGGTTCATTCAGTTGACGCGGACTTTATTTATTCAGCTGAAACTCATACACAAAGGGAGATAACTGAAACGAGTGTCGGGATGAATTTCGAAAAATTATCTTTATTTAGGTTTTTCTATTTACGAACAAAATTCCACAAATGAAAAAAACGGACATTATTTCATAACATTTAATTTTTTTTTTCCATCTTAGATTCCGACAAAACTTTCTCCAATCTCCTTATCTTCACAGAGATCTAAGTAAAATCATATTTTCAAAAGACATGAAGATTGAAACTATTCATACACCGTAAATATATATATATATATATATATATATATATATATATATATATATATATATATAACAACAATGGAAAACGAAAAATAAACTATGAAGAAAAGAAAAATCAAAGAAAGATAACTACAAAAACTGTAAAAGACAATGTTCAATGTCTAATTTGTCAAGACAGAACAAATTATATATATATATATATATATATATATATATATATATATATATATATATATATATATATATAATAAAGAGAAAGAACAGTAAAACATATAATCCGGTTTTCTTATTAATGTTTTTATTTTTACAAAAGAGTGTTCAATGCAAATTTACAGAGCATCAACATTATAAATTTACTAATTTAAAAATATGGTTCCATCGCAACACAGGAATTACCATGCTTCAAAAACAGAAGCTAAAAACTTTAAATTCAATTACAGAATAAAATTAAAGTCCCTAGTTCTGTTTCATTTTCAAGCAAATTTTGGAATTCCAACAGACAGACTGTTTCGCTGTATGACAGCTCCTTAGTGTGGCTAGACGTCCGATTGCTTCAAACCGGGACCGAAACCCGACTGATATGACATCTTACCCTAGGCCATGGTCGCGCAGCAGAAGGGAATTTTCCTGGCTCTCAGGTGAGCTGAAACACTGACCTTTTGAACGAGAGGGAAATATGTTTGAGAGTTCCGACTGTCAGGTAGGACTCGGGTAAGTCAAGTTTTCTAAAGCTTGATAATTTCAAGAAAGAAGTTCAATTTTGGCTTTAAAATATTGTTTTGTTTCTCCTCCCCCGATATATAGCGATTTTCCAAGGGTAGCTTAGATGTGGCACAATTTCGAAAGTATCGGGTATCCAGTGAGAATCGAACACACTGTTCATTTTTAATTGATATAGCTAGATATTTTTGCTAACCATTGCGCCACGTCGATGTACTCTATTACTTTTCTAAGTGTAGCTTAGATGTTGCACAATGTCGAAAGTGTAAGGCAACCAATGACGACGCGAAGATAAGCATGAGGACAAGAGTTACTTAGGACAAAAGAAATGAGGAAGTAGTGGGGAGTTACGCTCAACTACATCCTGTTTGATTAAACCATTTGATTACTCATTTTGAATATAGTGTAACCCGGATATAAGAGAGTTGTCGGGACCGGAGACTAAGTCTCTTATATCCGGGTTTCTCTTTATATCCGGGTTTGGTCTATTATATATACATTAACACAGGCTCTAATTTGGGTACAGAGAAAATCTCTCTTATACCCGGGTTTCTCTTATATCCGGGTCTATTATATCCGGGTTACACTGTATTTTATCTTTCGACTCAGTATTGCAGCTTTTTATTGCAAACTGCAGGTCGGATTTTTAAACTACAGCGTAACCCAGATATAAGAGAGTTGTCGGGACCGGAGAAGAAGTATCTTATATCCGGGTGTCTCTTATATCCGGGTGTCTCTTATATCCGGGTTTCTCTTATATCCGGGTTTTTTATATCCGGGTTTGGTCTATTTTGTTTAGGTAAGTATGGCTGTAATTTGGGACCAGAGAAAATCTCTCTTATATCAAGGTTTCTCTTATATCCGGGTCTCTTATATCCGGGTTACACTGTACCACCGTTAAATAAGGAGCAATTTAACACTGGATGGAAGTTATTAAGAGAACACATAATAAGAAACAAGGCTCGTAGTTCTAATGTAATTATTCTAGCAAGACAAGCTTGCTAACCATTACACCACCTCGAGGTGCCCTTCGTCACCGGATATATATCGCTTGCTAACAAGTGTTACCGATGCAGCCATACAAATCAAATCGAACTCAAACATGTGAGTACAATCTAGAAAGTGAATACTATAATACTGAGGACTTTTATTCTGCCTTTCTCAGCAGTTTAATGTGTGGGTATGCGTTAAAAAAAAAGGGAAAAAAAAGAAAAGGGAAAAAAAAAAAGGAAAGACTTCAATAGAAATTGACAAAAAACATTCCAGGTTCTGTATTTAAAGAATTCTAGAATTTTTTTATTCCGTCTTT
>OZ038494.1:49891869-49904369 GCA_964036315.1 Acanthosepion esculentum
CATATTACTCCTGGTCTGGCTCTTTTAATGATAGAGGATAACACGTGGGTTTAAGAACTTACTGGAGTGGTACAAAGAACCGACATTTTTTCCTGCATCTTCAGCGATGTACGAGTTCTGTTTGAAGTCTCAATAGCTGCTCAAGGCACGCAGCCTCTCTGAGGGAGCATCCATTCCCCGTGTCTGGTGGTAGTTGAATTTCCGTATGGTAAAGATGGAATATAGCTAGTTTGCTTCTCGAGGCATTGAATATAACCAGTTTTCCATCACTGAGATGTTAGATCTAGACCAGAGGAGAGATCAGCTGCCAATCTGTGGTCATCAAGAGTTTGGGAGCTGCACCCGTATACCGTAGTATCATTAGCATAGATATTCATAAATGACCGGAATACAGTCGAGGGTAGAGTAAAACTGGAATTAGTCCGAGAAGCGACCTCTGGAGGAACACCTGTGTTTGATAGCCAGGGCCCCGAAGAAACTGGCCGTTAAAAAGTAGACTCAGCTTTCTTGCTTTCGTTGGCAACCAGTCAAGGACAAGAAAAACGAAACAGAAAAGGGAAAACACTTTACTATCTTTCCAAAGAATACATGATGGTTCGCAAATAACAAAGAAACGCTATCTGTGACGACCTGTGATCGCCAGCGTCCTCATGAGACATGGCAATAAAAAACAAAACGTTTCCTTGGAGGCTTCACACAAGATTGATTGATTTCTTTAAGAACATATGAATTCCATATGGGTCATTTAATACCGAAATTTAATTTTCTTGGGAGCTTTGAAGTAATAAAAATATGATAAATGTTATTCTGCTTTCACAGTTGAATACATGGTAGGTAATGTTCAGCTTTTATACATATACATGTTTGTGTAGTCATGATTACTAGAGGCGGTGATATGTTTGTTTTATATTGCAGTTTTTTTAAGTTATATTTTGGAATAAAGTTGGATTTCTTGAAGAAATTGTAGGATATTATCTGGAATAATATCATGAAAGAGTTCTTTCATCTTGGTTGATTTTGTTCAACGGCATATCAACACCTCTATGGGTTATTTAATGAAGAAATTTAAATATCTTGAACACAAGTTTATGGCTTCAACTACAGATATAATGTATTGTTGGTGATTTTGCTATGAAATGTATTGTTTATAATTCTACTATAAATAGGTATCTTTGGTAATTTGTTTCTATATAAAATATATTGCTGGTATTATTACTATAAAAAGTATTTTTATACTTTATGGTTTTTGGGGGGGAGATCATAATTTTTCCCATAGCTGGAACCCTAACAGGTTCTACCGCCCTTGGTCAGGACGGACCTGAGAAAAACAACAATTAAAAGATGGTACCTCGCTCCGCAAGACCTCAAATCCAGCGACCAGAGGTCTTGCTGCTGGATGTAGTTTATCATCATACCCAGGACTCACACAGAACTCGATGTTAATCTGCTGTTTCAGAATCCTTTCACTTATTATCCGCCAACAGTATAACATGAACACATGCAATTTCCAGTACCGCACAGCAGTGACTCATCTGGTGTTCATTTTAAGAAATCGGAAATTGGAAAATAGTCCGACGACTTCCCCTGATAGAAAAATGTGCCAAATGCATAATCTGACCCACACTCTGCGTTCATGAAAGAAATTAAATTCTCATATAATATATAATGAAAAATGAAATGGCCAGAGCATTAGTAAATATATATATTGACGAGACCACGGATTATGGGTGCGTAGAACGTTCACTTTCGACCCAGGTTTGAATCTCATCATGGTCGATTAATTAGGAAGGTGACTTCTTGATATTATTGGACGATGCAGGCGTTCCCAGGATGCAGTACCTTTTGAAACTGCCTGAAAATCATACTACCGTTTGTCCAAAGTGTTGTTAGTGAAATTGCGAAGACGGAACTATTTGGCAGATGTCGATGGTTGTACTAACACGAAGTTACAAGTCATTGTGACCGAGGGTTTGAGCGTACTGGCCTTGTTCAAACCGTTGATCACGCCATATAATGGGCTCCCTTTTAGAAACTGTAACTAAGGTCTTCTCGGTATAATTGGTGGGCTCTGTGCGTGCTCAACAAACACACATATGTCTGAGCAGGCGTCTGCACTTGGGATTGGCTATCCGCCCTAGTAGACAGGCATATTCGGATATGAGCGACCAGCCACCATTTATGGGTGCACCTCCAAATATCTAGATTACCAGAGACGGGCTGCTGATCTCTCCTCCGACCAAGATCGCATAGCTTGATGGAAGAAGAACTGGCGCGTAATATTCAATACCTCCAACAAAAGACAGTAAAGTTTCATCATCACAGAGCAAACCCTAGGTTTATTTCAACTGTATTCTCAGTAAGGTTCCTTAACCATAACGTCAGTTGGGGCTCAATTATAGGTATCAAACAATCCATTCTTAAAGATGGTCGAATAAGTGTCCGTTCCTTGTACTGCTCCAAAAAATATCTGATCCTTCCATCATGCTCTAGCTTAATGGGTTGATTTTTGTCAGCACGCCCACGTCGCTACCGAATGGGACACAAGGCCGAGTTTTAAAGTCAGTTCAACGGTAATTCCGTAGAAAAAATGCTCAAAAAACCTCGGCACTTGCCCTTTTGGGGACGCCTCTGGCGCCGGAGACTGACCACCACCTCTCCCGAAGGTACTGGCTTAAGCCTTATATTATTTTTAAACCAGCCCAGCCAAAGACAGGAGAGGATTGCTCTAACTTGACAAGAGTTCACATCAGACCAACAATGGTACACTGATGCCATAACTAGTCTAGAGCTGCTAAATCCTCCCTTTCCAGATTTGATAGAGTTCAAAATTATCTACACGACCTTTTGGGTGATCAATTGTTTTATAACCACTTTTCCACAGCTTCGCAAGCTTATAATTATTCTATCGCTATTTCAATGGCAAATATTCAGAAGACCTACATTCCTTTGTTCCACCAGTTCAGACATTCACATGTTTAAAGGCGCCGTGTCGGATAGACTGAGTCGAATCATCCCCATTTCTTCGTATTCAATTGGTAAGGAGTAAGTTATACTTAGACAGCTTCTACCCCAGACTTATCACTTTGTGGAACAGTCTCCTATCCCTACAATCTTCAAGTCGAAAATCAACCGTTATATAGCCTATATATCTTCATATTATGCAACTCTTACTCCCACTTTGTACGCCCTTACAAAAACCTTATTCAGGGACCGTCTAGCTTGAGTGTCTATTGGGCCTTGTGTTGGGTGAGAAATAGTATGTAAATTGTCAGAAGTGCAGACGAAAGAAAAAAACAACAAAACATGGGAGACACTGAAACAGAAAGACTATTTTTTTTTCAATCGTATTTATCCCAAGCATGGCAGTAAAGCCACTAAGACACAAGAGGTTAATAGGTGCGAAAGTATTAGAAAAAAAAACAGTACTAAGGACCGAAAAAAATAGAAGAGTAATAAGAGAGACAGCAGATAGCGGTTGACGTTGCATTTAAACTTTTGAACTGGAAAACATGGGGCCGAAAGAGATTTCCACAAGCGAGCAATGTGAATAAAAAAAACTGTTCTCACAGAATTTACTGTTACATCTAGCCAATTCAACTGTAAATTGATGAGACCTAGTTGCTAATCTAATTCATAAAGTATAGGTACCATAGCGAAGAGCGATATTTATTTGTACAATGATACAAAATGTGGCACAAAGCCAAAAAGGGGAATGGGGAAAAGGACGGTCTTTTTCTGTCTTAACTTTAAACTTAGCTAACCACAAACACTGACCCAATCATACAAACAATATTCCTTACACCAAAACAGCACATTCTTACGTACGTTTATTACTACATTTACCATAATACCTCAATGTCTCTATGAAAATTCTAACTAGTACCCATATGTACAATTCATTGTCTGTGGGAGGAGGGGGATAAAACAATTTAAAAGAGCTCATCCGATCAATTACTATGAAAGTATTTATAGAAAAGACACAAAGAAGCAACTTTACGTCGGTGGGAAAGTGACTGAAGCCGAGACGTCAGATCAAGACTAATAATATTGCTGATTCTTCTTTGGATTTTATCATTGAATCTCTAAACATAAAGCAGGTGAACGAGACCATATTTGGCAGCAATATTCTAAGCATTGGCGAATGGTAGGCCTATACATATGTAAGATAGATTCTGGAGAGAAAAACTGTCTAGCACGACACAGTGAACCAACTTTATTAGCAGCAGACCTAGCGATGGATTTAATATAGTCTTCCCACTTCAGGTCGGACGAGAATTTTAACACGAAAGGCGCAATGAATTACTCTCCTGAGGGTGGGGTTAACATCAGCCATACTGATGGAAGGCAGAAAGGGGTCGCTCAGATGATTAATAGGGAGTAGTTTAGTCAGGGAGAGGTTAAAAAGCCATTCCTTACCCTATTTAACAACACACTGAAGGTCGTTTTTTACGTCAGCCGCCAATTTGACCTTATCAAGCTGATCGAGACAGTAGGAACTGATTGTGTCATCGGCGAAGTTACGAAGCTGAGAGATGATGCCATCAGAAAGGTCACTAATGAAAACTAAAAAGAAATGCTGAAATAGGTCCCTCAGAAAGGGTAATTAAAAAAGAAGAAATCCTATCAAATGAAAGCTGTACATTTCTGACATTTTTTTATGAGACGTATTTTTGTATAAGGCGCAATCCATCTTTAAAAACGATTACCTCGTTACAAAAGAGATAACTGCAGTAGCTGGTTGATCTTGCTGCGCAACATGCGAGAAAGCAAGTATTTTTATAAAGGTGTTACAAGAGAATTTTGAATTTTCTTTACTTCTGAAATGTGAGCGTTTGAATCACCAGAGAAGACGCTAATCACTTTTAAGAATCAAAGAAGAAAGAATAGAGATTCTAGGAAGAAAAATATGGAAGAAGAACTGACGAAACGAAGTGAAGAAGGTAGGCATGAAATAGAAGAAGGAGGAGAATTCAGCGGAGGAAATAAAAATAGGGAAGCAGTTACAAGAAGAAAGTAAGAAAAAGGAACTAGAAAGGACGAATGGTTTGAGGATGTTTCAAATGTAGAAGAGAACGAAAAGAAAGGGAAAGAAAAAGTGAATGTTTTAATAATGAATTAAGTCAGAAAATAGGTGAAGAAAACGGAAAGAAAAAAGAAAGAACAAAAATGGCGAAATATATAGCTTATGAAAATGAAAATGAAAGCAAAATGCAAACAGGAATGGAAAGTTAAAACTGAAACAAAATAACTGAAAAAGAAAAAACAAAAAGAAAACGAAGAAATAAAAATTAAACGAGAAAGAATATAACTTAATAAATAAATAAATAAAGAAAGAAAGACAGAAAGAAATAAAGAAAGAAAGACAGAAAGAAAGAAAGAAAATATAGTTAAAAGCGAAAGAACAGAGATTAAGAAAAAAAGCGACAAAACAAAAAAGTGAAAACGAAAGAATATAGCTTTGAGAAATAAATAAAGAAAGAAAGAAAGAAAGAGAGAGCGAAAATTCAAAATGAAAGAAAGAGTAGTTAGAAGCTAAAAAAGAAGGAATGAAGGAAGGAAGAAAGAAAGGAAGAAAGGAAGAAAGGAAGGAAAACTGACAAAAATTAAAAGAAAGAAAGAGATGAAACAAAAAAAGTCAAAACGAAAGAATATAGCTTTGAGAAAGAAAGAAAGAAAATTCAAAATGAAAGAAAGGGTAATTAAAAGCTAAAGGTAATAGCCTAGAGAAAGAAAGAAAGAAAAAATGAAAGAAAGTAGGAAGGAAAAGATAAAAGAAGAAAAAACTGACAAAAATTAAAAGAAAGAAAGAGACCAAAAAAAAGAGTTAAAACGAAAGAATATAACTTTGAGAAGGAAAGAAAGAAAATTCAAAATGAAAGAAAGAGTGGTGAAAAGTAAAAGAAAACGGCTGAGAGAAAGAAAAAACATGGGGACATGCAAAAATAAAAGAAAGGATAGTTAAACGCGATAGAAGATAGCTTAAGAAAGAAAGAAAGAAAGAAAGAAAGAAAGAAAAGATAAACCAACCAAAAAAGCACAAGCAAAAGAATGTAAATTTTACAATAGAAAAAAAAGAAAGAAATTCAAATGAAAAATAAAAGAAAGAAACGGAATTTTAAAGCGACAAAATAGTTTAACGAAGAAAGAAAGCAAAACAGAGAAAAAGAGAAAACAGGTAATGTTTATTGAAAAAAGAGCTATTCATTAAACAGACGAAGAAGAAAAAAGCCACAAAAAGCAAAAAAAGACATGAAAATCCGGGCTTCAATCTAAATGAGGAAAAAAATAGACGGGGATCCACGAGAACGTGTAATAAATTGCAGAATCGTTGACAGGCAGTTGTAGTAGTAGTAGTAGTAGTAGTAGTGGTACTTGTAGTAGTAGCCGTTGAGTACAGAGCGCGGGACAGCTGCATCGAGATTGATTGTTGAAAGAATCACACCAGTTTTGGAAAATGGATGTTGCAAACAATTCAACATAAATGAATACTCATTAATAAATTTCTAGGCGAATAGGGATTAAACTGCTTTCTCTACACAGTCAATGATGTGGGTCATACAATTTGCGGGAGTCGGGCATTTGACGCTAAAGAAAAAGAAATATTTTCTAAAGATCAAATCAGTCAGTCAATAGTCCACGCACTGTCCTCAGTATGACACCCAAACAATCTGAAATGTTTGTATTGGAGCTTCCGGCCAACTAGTACAGCATGCCGTTTCTAAATTTCTATCGGAGTGAATATTTTGGCACAGGCGGTGCCCAACTGACCCTACTATACCATGCAATCGAGAAAAGCAAAAACAAACAAGACAGATGCGAGAAATTAAAAAAAAAAAAGGGTACAATTTATCTATCACACCCTATATATATATATATATATATACATATATATATATATATATATATATATATATATATATATATATATATATATATAAGGTCTACTTCTGTAGGGAGCACTGTCTTTTCAAAAATAAAAACAAAAATACTAAAGAACTCTGGATTATTTACCTACCGTGTTGTTTCCTATTTTTCTGCATACCTGCACACACACACGCACACACACACACACACACACACACACACATATATATATATATATATATATATATATATATATATATATATATATATCGAGTTATCCAGTCACTAGCGTGTTTGTCAAAAAATAAATATTTCAGATTGAGCCCTGCCGTGCGCCAATGTCTTAGGGGTAAAATCTCCAAATGATACCAAATCAGCCAGGTTTCAATCCCGACTTGAGGTAATCGGATGTCTAGCTACAATGGGTAACAGCGAAACAGTCTTTCTCTGGGTGACAATATATATATATATATATATATATATATATATATATATATATATATATATATATATATATATATATATATATATATATATATACGCACATACACACACAAACATATATCATGTGCATTACATGGCACTCAGAGTGTATCGAATGTTGGTATTTTTAATGTTATATATATATATATATATATATATATATATATATATATATATATATATATATATATATATATATCCATGTAAGATCAGAACGAATAGAGTACAATTTCAACTTTCGTAACATTTAATTTAAAAGATAGATTAATTCAAATTAGAGCAATATTATTGATTTTAGGATATTACACCGAAAACATATCAAAATCGCTACACAATTGCAGTCGTGTTTCGATGCGTATCAATGCATCTCATTAGGCGATTGGAACTTACTGACGATTTGTTTAGATTTAAAAGCAACTTACAAACTCTTTTTGCGAAAATAGAAAGGTGTGTGGTCATAAGGTTTGTGGGCTTTACTCTGATCCACTAATCAAATATAACCTACGTTAAATTTAAACTAAGCGAAGAAGCAAAAATTAAAAACTTATTTTTTATAAAAGCGCCATGGCCCGTAAATTGGCAGCTAACGACAGCCAGACAGAAACGGATCCATAAGAATAAATAGACAATGCCATTACCTCATAAATAAAAATGGGGTTGGGAGGTAATTTAGCAAAATGCTAAGTTATATGCTTTGTGAGTTTCCTACATAATTCTTTTTATAGTTGATAAATAAGTAGCTTCTTCAAGAAACTAGTAAGTAATTTAAACGTATAGGATTATTTGGTAAATTAATATGCAACTGTTGAATAAAGATTATTCATATAATATGTTAATAACACTAACCAATCAATGTAAAATGTCAATAATACCAACCAAATACCAATATATCCGTAGTTCTTTTTTTGATCTGCTTTTCATGTTAGCAAAGAAAACAGGGTTCATATAAAGATCTACATGTTCTTGCTCTTTTTTAATTTTTTCCATTTCACCTTATCATCTTTTAAACTCCAAAAATATTTAGAAATATTTAGAAAGTGATGTATTATTTCTGTAAATACTGTTGGTGAAAGACAAGGTATGTTGATAGAATTCTTAGTACTACCAATATAGAATTTTGTAACTGTTGGAATCTCTATTCAAGAGATAATACAAAGATAAACAAGAGTTTTAGTTATTTGACAGTGAGCATTGGTCAGAATTCCTACAATTTCACTAGCTAATATCGTTAATAATATTTTCCTTGGAACCAGATTATATAATTGGTTTAAATTTAATTTACCAGTAATTTACAATCGCCTGTTGAGATGCATGGCTACACATCGAAACACGACTGCAACTGTGTAGCGATTTTGACATGTTTTCGGTGTAATATTCTAAATATATATATATATATATATATATAACGGAACCTCATGAAGGATGAAATCATATTTTTATCATGCATATATATATATATATATATATATATATATATATATATATATATATATATATATATATATATATATATGATCCAGTTTTCCTCTCGACTATCCCCCTTTTTCTAAACTTCTCTTCTTGAATAAACTTTGAAGTTGGAAGCTAGAGTATGAATGTTGGTAGCATTACTGAAGACCTTTATGTTTTTTTTCTCTCACCATTGCTCAGTTGGGAAGTCATAGTGGGGCTGAGACAAAATGATTTTAACCTGTTCTCTTTCTACCTGTATAAGCCAGAGGCTTTTTCAGTGATTCTTACGGCAAACGTATCAAGATTGCTAAACGTCGTATTTGAAAACCTGGAAAAATGAAACTCAATTCGGCTAGTGTTCTTTTAGATATTAAACATTTTGTGGGATTGACAATTACGGTGTTAGACGATTTGGACAATGTTGCTGTTACAGCCGGTATATATCAGTGACGACTTCAGGTCACCAGTGTTTGTAGAGCTCTTTACCATTTTTAACAAAATATACTACGGATGCTAAAATGATTCCTTTACTCTAAATTATATAATTTTAAAAAAATCTCTAGTCAGATATGATTTTTAAATAATGTGTGTATCTGTCTCAAGTGTGTGTTTGTAAAGGGCGTTCCAATAACTTGGACCGATTTTAAATAGGAATTAAGTTTAAGCGTCTAATGATTTTTTTTCTTTTTCTTTCAGATTTGCCGGATATATTTAGGCAATATTATTATTCACCGATAATTGCCATGACTTAAATAACATGATCCAATAGAGAAATAAATAAATTTTCACCAGATTTATTTACTGCTGACTTTGATCCGTCTTAATGAAACACCCTTATATATAATCCATCTTAATGAAACACCTTTATATATAATACATCTTAGGGAATCACCCTTTATATAAGTGTGTTTATGTATCTCTCTGTCTGTTACTACTAATTAACTAAAAACAATTGTTCAATTCACAGAATATCATCAAAATGTGTTATATATACAATTAAATTAAAAATGAGGCCCCATCCGTAAAAGTACGGTGGGGGATATATAAATGACTCAAGATGGAGTCGAGGGAAACTGGGGGATCGCAAAAGACGGAATGTGACTTGGGATGATGTGAACCATTGGGATAAAATGACCGTTATGTTTGTTGAAAAAAATATTCCGAGTATGATATCATAGTTTTCTCTGCCCATTTGGCACGCTGTTTTGCTGACACTCCCACGTGGTGTAATGGTTAGCAGGTTTGCTTAGCTGGATCGATTACGATTCAATAGTGAGTTCAATCCTCGCTGAGTGCTACAAAATTTCAGCCTTGTACCACATCTAACCTTCGCTTAAAACTAACAAAATTTTTCACGCTGTTTTTTTTCTCTGGCTATGATGCACATTTCATATTTCTAAAATATCACAATCTTCGTGGTCGTAGGACAGCACATAAGCTACAACCGTAGTAGGTGTGCCTAGGACAAGATAATCGGGTTGCATAGAACATCCCACATCAAGCTGAATTGTTATGTACATTGGGTTAAGAATCTCTCCTAGAACGACTAAAGTGAATAGCCGGGTCTGAGTATTTAGACTCCAAGTGTCCCTAGTCTGCTATGCTATTTAACCCATGGTTAGAGAAATATGCGTTCATGCCTTTTCCAAGGAGCACTGTGCAAAGGTAAACGAAATAAACTCGGACAGAAATTGAACTCGGCTCACCATTACCACTCTTCGCGCTGATAGACGTTATGCTACCCCATAAATCGCAAGAAATGATATAATTTAATTATTGACTTTCTCAACGACGCAGATGCGAAAAACATTGCCACCTGTTGCAGTGGTTATATTTAAACTATGTTGAAACAATTTAAGCATCTTCAGAGAATTTTTATTCTTTTAGGCAATTAGAAAAACTATTTAAGTTTGTTATGAAAATAAAATAGAATTTTGCGTATTTAGAAACGTTTTTGTTTATAGATTTTAATGTAAGTTACTTTCATCAAAAATGTGAGAGAGGGCATTAAACCGTAAACAAGAAGAACTGATTTAAAAAATATTATCTTCAACAAAACCTTTGCCGATAAACAATATATATATATATATATATATATATATATATATGTATATATATATATATATATATATATATATAATTATTTATTTGAATATTACAACATAAATATGTTATAAAATCACGATATATATATATATATATATATATATATATATATATATATATATATATATATCAAATATGTGCTGCAGTTCAATTTATATTACATTACAATCAATCATTCATATAAAAAGTACATTAGTAAAGTTAATGATATAAAATGGCGAAATCCCTTCGCTAATAAAATTTTAAGGATGCATTTAACCTACTGAATGTTATGATCCTTGTTTTTTAAACTTATATGCTGTATAAAGTCTTTCTTAAACATGCAAGTACTTTCGACTGTACATTCAGTCAACTTCAGGTATGGAAATTATTTTGTTTTTGATAAAATTCAGATAGCATCAGAGACGAAAAAATATAATTTTTTTTTAATGTGTTATTGATAAGGGAAACAAAGTTTTGGAGCGTGCAGTCGCAACGCTAAGGTTGAATTTTTTGACAATTTAAATGAGTGCGTTTTTTACTAATATGGCAATTTGAGAATTTTTTTCTATGAGTTTATCAGTCAAAGTAGCATGAACTAAATAGTTCAATAAGTAGAGTAATGTCTCAGTTATCCCGAAAATTTGCACGTCGGATCAGTTATTTTAAATCAAATACGTGGTGCAGTTCAATTTATATTACAATTAATGATTCATACAAAAAGTTAATGATATAAATAATTCCCATGCCTGAAGATGACTGAATTTACAGTCGAAAATACTTACGTATTTAAGAAAGAACTTATACAGCTTATAATTTCAAAAAAGGGATCATAACATTCATTGAATGATTAGTAGGTTAAATGCATCTTTTAAATGTTGTTAGCAAAGGGATTTTGCCATTTTATATCATTAACTTTACTAATTTACTTTGTGTATGAATGATTCATTGTAATGTAATATAATGTAATACAAAGAAGTATTGGGATGGCTAAAACATATTCGAATATAAAAAAGAAGCGGAGTCTAGTCGAAGAGGTGGTAGTATATCGGATATAGCTAACTTACTCCCATCAAACGAACAATATGAGAATGCTTTCAAAAATATTCTTTCAGAAATTTTAAAACTACAAGCGTCTCTCGTTTCATGCTCATGTGTAGGTGTGATAACATCGAGAAAGTCGATTCTGTTGAAACTCTAACGGATGAAACGCGTCACAAAAACTTTTTTATTCTATATATATATATATATATATATATGTTTAGAAAAATAGTATGATAATATATGTATATATATATATATATATATATATATATATATATATATATATATATATATATATTATGAAATTGGATAAAGTCCGAAGATTATTTAATATATTTTCTGCTTAATAAAATCTATAACAATAACGTACAAGCTATATATATATATATATATATATATATATATATATATATATATATATATATATATATATATATAGGGAAGAGGTTATAATTGTTCCAACGAGAGAAATGTGTATATTTTAAAAAGAGAGAAACTGCAAACGTTTTCGTTGTAATGTGGATTTTTTTTTTAATAATATATATTATATTTTATTTTCCATAATTTTGCTA
>OZ038494.1:49906869-49911869 GCA_964036315.1 Acanthosepion esculentum
TTTGTACCTAGAAGTTCTTGTGGAGCAAAAGCAAGTGTCAGTTACGTCTTTTTGGCTCTCAACGTATCATTGGAATGCCAAATCCTCGTCTATTTCTGGTTCGCTTTGTCCACTAGCGTAACTGTTCGACACCTGGCTTGCACATTTGATACGTGGCCCAAGATTTGTCCCGGTCAGCAAGTCTAATTTGAAAGTAAGCCAACTATGTTCTCTTCTCTAAATCAACAGTATTCACCTCTTGGCTTGGTACTGTATAGCTTTTCACAATTAATAGAGGAAAAGGTATCTGGACAATTCAAACCTTTCTTCGAGTTGAGACCATTCTGCTCTGTTATTGTGTTATTTTAGGACATCAATCTGAAAAGCGAAAATAAGAATGTAACAAGTTTGAAGTCAATCCATATACTTCCTTGATCAATTTTAGTCCGTCACTAAGGATTTAGGTTAGATTATTATATTTTCTATTATATCTTCTATGAAACACAATGGGCATATGTAATGGTCATTACAAGATATATTTCGATTATTTTTAAGCTAATACTGACGCAATGTCAAGTTTCAATATGCGGTTATCTCACAGAAAATTAATATGATTAAGATTTTGGCAGTGTGTCATGGAACAAGATCTTGACGAAGGAAAAACGGGTAGCATTCTTTTTTCAAATCAGCGACACCAGATAAGCTAAAAAGTAACTAACCAAAGATAAAATAGAGTACTGTTGCGATATTTGGGCAGGAACTACCTAATCCTCACTTTCCAGTCTTGATCGAATTCAAAAGCGTCTCCGAGTCCTTGTGGTTGACGAATTATTTTCCAGCTTCCAACCTCACTCTCACAAGCGAGAAGTAGCGAGCCTCTATCTGCTCTATGGTTACTTCCTTCGAAAATGCTCGTACGAACTGCATTACTTGGTTCCGGCACGTCTAATCTTCGCGGCTAGGACCTGCCATACCACTTACATAGTAGCAAACCATCCACATTGCCTCCGTATTCCATTGGGGAGAAGTAAGTTCCACTCGAACAGATTCTTCCCGCGAACCACTGTTCTGTAGAATCAACTCCGAAGATCACTACAACCTTAACCTGTTCAAGTCTAGTGTTAACCGTTATCTTCCCTTCCTGCCCGCATAAACTGCTCCTTAACGTAACCCTCTACATCGAGTGACCCCGGGGATTTGTACAGCATTAAACTTACTGTAAAAGACACTAGAAAAAAAAGACAAAAAAATGTTCGATTTTGGGGGCCAGCATAATTTAAGCCTGCAAATCCATGGTAGAAACATTTTCTCCAACTGCGTTCTATGCTTCATGACTATGTTTTCAGACCTGAGTGAATGAATTATATCAAACGATATGACGACCGTAAGCAGAAGTTATTCGTTGAAGTTATTCAAAGTTAGACTAATATCCTCATCTTTGGTGTTATTATCACAACGTATCGGCCGAGTTCCAATTCCCAGTAGTTATAGATTACACCACCCAAACTTTCCAGCATCTATTATCTATTGGTATTACCAAGAGGTCACCCATCTAGGTATTGACCAGGCTGGACCTTGCTTAACTTCGGTGATCGTACGAGAACCGGTGTTTCAACGTGATAGGGCCGTAAGACTCCAGCAAAGAAAACATTAGAAATAATAATAAAAATTTAAAGGAAAATACCTTTTCAATTTTGCTCAGCGAAACAGACACACATACATGTATATATACACACATATATGTATACACACAATACACATATGTATTTTTATTTATTACTCTAACAGATTTTATTATTTAAACGGTATTTTTAGTCGATTCCAATATTTGGGTAGACGTTCCTTTTATTTATTAAACAGTATATTTATATATTTTCGTTTACTGACCTGGATATCTTATTAAAGAAAAATGTGAGCTCTCTAACATTATATATATATATATATATATATATATATATATATATATATATATATATATATATATATATATATATATATATATATATATATATATATATATATATGTGTGTGTGTGTGTGTGTGTGTGTGTGTGTGTGTGTGAATAATATCAAATTGTAATTGGTAGGGATTATTCTGAAGCAGATTTTTGTCCATATCAGAGCTCAATGTAATTTTTTTTTTTTTTTCATAAAATATAATCGGTTCGATGAGGAGATGAATATATTTATATTTATTGAAATAAATTTCTTCAAGGACACATTGCACTTTGGATAAAGGCATTAGTTATATCCAGTGACGGGACCCAAAGAGTGTGTGTTCAATACCTGGTTAAGGCGGTGTAGAACTTGGAGATGGGAACTAACAGGAGATAACTGATAACTGACAGTCTACCCCAGTGAGCGAAATAAAGGGTTCAGTTCGACATTCCAAACACCTGAAGAAGGCCGGAGCGTACAACGGCCGAAATGTTGTGATAAATATGGCAATAAAGATGAGGGCAATAGTCCGAATAATATAAATAGTGTACATAATACCTCATCTCAGAAATATAGACAGATAATTAATTTCTTGCTGGCAATGGATTTTAAAGGGTTTTTGCTAATTTCATATATATATATATATATATATATATATATATATATATATATATATATATATATATATATATAAAAATATGTTTTTAAATTTATTTCAAAAAAATTCCGGCACATTTTTTCTTCCACCTACTACTTACACAAGATGTCGCACTCAAATACACACATATATATACACACACATGCTACAAAGAAAGAGGTACAGGGATTTAGTCTCTTAATACTCTCTGTGCCAAATCCTAGGTCCGACAGCTGTCTTTGCGACATTCCCTTTTACGATATTTTTTTTAAAGACGGGTCCAAGCTAAATAAAGGGCATAGGTAGGTAAGAGGTTTGTATCACCCAGAAACTTCAAGTGTGTACATGGGGTGGGGAGAGAAAATCTAGAGAATAAGCATTCGAAATCAAAGATTATATCTGAAGGTGCCGTCGACCTGAATAACTATTTTAGCCGTTTCATTACAAAGAAACCTTTTGGCGTTCTTTGATCGAGCAGACAGTGCTACTTCTGGTTAAAATCAACTGTTGTATACAGCTGACAGTTTAGATATTTCTGACCGTGTTTAGCGCTTATGCATGACATCCCCTCGATCTGACTCAAGTTTTCAGGTTGATGTTTTTCTTTCGTAGCATTTTATAGAAATTAGATTAATCTACCTTTCGCATGGCCTATTCTATCTTCAATTTCTTTTTCTCCTATACTTAATTTGTTATAACTTATCCATACATCAAGAGATCTGAAGTGTTTCGTATTTACTAATTCCACATCCTGCATTGTTTATGGATTCAGGGTGCCCCGTTCCCACCCCTTCACCGTTGAAACTGTTAGATGTAGACGTCTCTTCTACTCCAATAACTTCATGTCTTACACCTCTCGCCTGTGGAACTCCCTTCCTTATTCCTGTTTCCCTGACAAATACAATCTCCAACTATTTAAGTGTAACGTCAATCGACATCTCCAGCTGCCTTGATCTATACTCTTCCATTCTCCACATCCTTTCACCTTTCATTCCCATCTGCTCTCGCTCCAAATCTTCTGTAACCCCCTAGCCTTGATCGATACACTATCTTTCTCCGCATCCTCTTCTTTACCACTCCTATCTGCCCTTCCTCCAAACCTTCTGTAACCCCCTGCGTACTAGTGGCTTCCAGCCTTGTTTGGGGTGATATGCTTAAAAAAAAAAGGTGCCATCATTGCTTTCATTTCAATTCCAGATCATAGATTCTGTTTGAGTTATATATGCTATCCATTTTTGTTTTTGCTGCTATTGAAAGTCCTCAAGTGATGTGGTTTCCGTTATTTGGTTTTTATAGCAGCAGTCTATAAGTTTCAAAGAAGGATGGTCCATAAGACTTACAGACTTAATTTGCTCAAAGCCGTTTATAACCATTGATCTGAGAAGGTTGGTAGTTTATATATTTCTGAACAGGTTAGGCAACATGCATAAAATCCATATGAAAGTCTTGATTTGACGAGGTTATTTAAAAACATGACTGAAGTTTTTAGGTTAATGGTTTGGTTTTTGTATCAATTTGCAACGTTAGGTGTAATTTAATTTCTATTTTATCTCCGATACTAAATTTGATATATCTGATTCATACGTTGAGATATCTGAAATGTTTAGTATTTACTAGTTCCACACCTGAATTTTTATAATGGATTCAGGCTAGGTGCCATCACTGCTTTCATTCCAATTCCAGATCATAGTTTCTGCTTTGGAAAGATTTATCTTGTGTCCCATTTCTTGGAACACTTGATAGAGGATGTTGATTTCTGTTCTATTCTTGTCCAACCTACATCTTGAGCCTATCCTTCCGACATCATCAGTACATTGGCCTCGGGAGTGAAAGCAGGAACGTTGTCTTCTATTTATAAACACCTTTGGGATGCGGTATGGAATGCTTAAAGGGTCAATGCTCATCTCCCCACATCTTTTTGTAAATGCACACGGCATTATCTGCGAAGACATTAAATAGATTGGAGTCCTCATCTCCTCCTTGATGTAATCCAGGTGAGGTCTGAAAGGTTTCCGTTTTTGGGATCTTTGCCAAACGTGTAAGATTCTAGAATTATATGGTTCCTTTATAAGATGGATGTAGAAAGTCAGTGGCGAAGTGACGAGACCTGATGTAAGAGGCTTCCTGTATATGAAGTCTAGCTGTCTAGAAAAGCAAACTTCAAAATGGTCGCTTTAAATCTGGTCTTCAACAATTCGAAACATTTCAGATAACTGAGCGTATGAATCAGATTTATAAAATTTCGTATCGGAGATAAAATAGAAATTAAATTTCACCTAATTGCTACAAAAACCAAAACATTAACCTAAAAACTTCAGTCATGTTCTTAAGTAACCTCGTCAAATCAAGACTTTCACATGGATTTTATGCATGTTGCCGAATCTGTTCAGAAATATAAACTACTACCTTCTAAGATCAATAGTTAAAAACGACTTTGAACAAATGAA
>OZ038494.1:49914369-49929369 GCA_964036315.1 Acanthosepion esculentum
ACCTTTCCATGCGCGACAGATTCACAAGGGTCCGTCCTGAAGGTCCTCAGATTTAATCAAAATTTTCATATTCATCAGAGGAGTTGATGGTGAAAATTTCAGCATGTTATCTCATGTCAAACAGATTTTACACCACTTTGAAGATGCTGAAGATATTGAAAATTTTGAAAACACTGATTTCTTTTTGTTTTTGAGGACCTCTCATTGAAAACAATTTTCATAGCTTGCCTTTGGAGCTCTTTTTCCTTCATAACAATCATTATGGGTCTATTCAATTAACTAAACACACTCTTCTGTCACTTACTGCAAAAATCTCAAATTTAAAAAATAAAAATACGCCAATCCTCCTTTTACAGTTAAAATCCAGGATTTTGGTTTGTATGAAGGCATGCAAACCACCTGATCTTCTCCCATCATGCTATCTGCATCACAAACTCGACAAAAAATAATAAACCGATCCCCTCATGCTGCATTTCTGAGCAACAGGTGTGAAAAAGGGGCCAGAAATGAAAATATGCATTTTTCTTTTCATATTTCAGTCGTTATAAAAAAAAACTATGACTTGGTTAAAACCATGTAAAATCATACATTTTCTGAAAGACAATGTGAACAAGAATGCAGAAAAGATGCAATGAAATGTCTTAGACCATTGCAAGAAGTCATAAGCATGTTGTGAAAATGGGTGAAAATGGAATTTTCCAATTTTTGAGGAAAATCAGAACCCCAAAGTTCAATGAGTGTCATTTGGGAAAACTTTTCAATCAATAATTACTTGAATTTCTACATTTGAACTGCACTATATATATATATATATATATATATATATATATATATATATATATATATATATATGTGTGTGTGTGTGTGTGTGTGTGTGTGTGTATATATATATATATATATATATATATATATATATATATATATATATATATATATATAGTTAGCGTATTGACCACTCTACGTTTTAGCTTTTCTACTCTCTTGGTTTTTATTTTGGGGGGACTAAAGACTTAAATCACTGGACGATTTTATTTCACTCCGTTCTAATGTCTTTAGTTCTTTCTTTTTTTTTCAATTTTTTTCTCGGGCACCGATTTGTTTTGACATATCTACATGTTGGCCTACCAAGGTTTTTCCAACCGATTATTACTATTAATATACTTGTGTGTGTGTGTGTGTGTGTGTGTGTGTGTGTGTGTGTGTGTGCGTACATTTCCTTGAATACGACAGACAAGGTGCTTTTATTTAGTTTTTTTATACAATTTCACATGCGATCTAATAATTTCTTTTTCTTTTCAGATGATAGTCTACACAACGTAAGCTTTCTTTAAACTTCATAACTTAAAAAAGAAAGGATTTGTGGACATATTTTTGCAGGTAATTTGGCCTTGTTTTGGTGTGAGGAACTCTCTACCGAAGTTAGAAACCCCGTGTACATATAAACACAAGGCGATGACAGTCTGTTTCCAACTTCAACTTAATCTTCAAGCATTGAAGATTGCGCTGAAGCATGAAACATGCCTGTCGACTTTTGATGTTGACATCAGTGTCCACTTTAATATTTATATGCGGTCTATCTCTGATATTGTGTCTTTTACCCATAAATATAGCATACCCTAAAACTATATTTTTGTCACATACATACATGTGTGTGTGTATGTGTTATTTGGTTCTTAGGGAATTAGTGAGTATGTGCGTAAGCGTGTATATTCGTTTGGGTGTGTGTATAAGTGTGAGACCTCAACATCTCCGTAGGCATGTCTGTCTTGTGTGGGTGAGAAATGTGGGTAGATCCTATATATATATATATATATATATAGATAGATAGATAGATAGATAGATAGATAGATAGATAGATAGATAGATAGTTTTAAGATATGCTATATTTATGGGTAAAAGACACAATATCAGAGATAGAGCGCATATAAATATATGTTCATATAGGTTCATGTTGTCATATATTAAACACTGCTATATATATATATATATATATATATATATATATATATATATATATATATATATATATATATATATATGTTATGGTCCAAGGTTAGGACTAAGGAAGAACACGAACACAAGAGTAGAAATAACAAAGATGTATTACACTGAATAATAATACAAGATGTGGAAGGTGTTAGTATGACTGTCAGTCTGGTTTGGAGTGAACTACTATTGGCTCGACTCGATTCCGTCTCGTCCCTCTCTCTTGAGAGGCGCAGTATTCATAGTGTCAGGAAGAATTCACTCTGTCTTTATAGGTAAGGTCCCATAACAATATATATATATATATATATATATATATATATATATATATATATATATATATATATATATATAGACCAATGTTTAATATGTGACAACATGAACCGGAGAACAGAGATTTGTCGGTACAGATTAAAAGCTAAAGCAAAGTGTCCCTATAGAATTCAAATTACCCCCAAATAATCAGAAAATGCTTAATATAAAAGGCGGAGACATTTGTTTATTTCGGGTAAAATGTTCCGTAAGTAGAAAACAAACAGTGTCTTTAAGTATGATTGTACTGGTATTTCGCTAACTATTATCGATTCAGTGCTTGCGCTACGACGACTTAAATATCATTAAAAAGAAAATTCCGTCTGAATTTATAAGATGAACAGTTATCATTATTTCCATTATTTCCAGTCATACTAATATCCTCATCTTTGTGTCGAGTAACCAAATCTCACTGGATTCTTCTTTTTTATCTGCGTTGAATGTTATATAAACAATGTCCCTCTTCATTCGGACAGTTCACGCTCATGATGTTCCTTCCAATGGCTGTGGATATGCCTTTTCCTCGACCTAGTATGACCTACTCTTCCCGCTACCGTTTGTGCTCTCCAAGAACCGACTGATGTTTAGATTGATAAGCCTGAGGGGGAGCTAGCCTTAAGTCTCTATATCTTTACAGCACCGGTAGGTCGTTTGGTATCCGTGCCAATTTTAATGTAGCTGTTCAGATTGCTGCCATTGCTGTATTATATAGGGGCCTTACCGGTTAGATAATTTCTAGCAATATATTATTTATTTTCGTCTACCTGTTTGAATATTCGGAAAATCTTATTAAAGAAAAAAATATTAAAGCTTGTTGGATCTAATGACGATATCCCCTTCCCAGGGGAACGCAGGTTCGAATACTGCCAGGAGCGCATATATTTCTTTAATAAGATCTTTAGAAAATTCAGGCTGCAAGATAAAAATAAATAAATATACTGTTTAAAAGATAATCTGTGCTTCTACTCACATATGAGTTATTACTAACAATAATTGATAACCTATGTCAGATTAATAAATTGAAGCTCCATTACTTCTTTAGAATGCTTTTTTATGCTTGGATACGAAAGGGATCAGGATTATTTCGAGAAATCTATGACGAGAATGATTTCGCTTAAAGGTACTGTTCAGACCTTTGCTTGATCGGCAAAGCTTCTTCGTGAACGAGTCGGTGAAGACACGTGGGATCTGTAGGAATATTGATATTATTATGTTGTAACCTAGAAAAGGTTACAAAATGAGGAATAATCAAAACGGAGATTGGAAATGAAATACTAATCTTTATAACATCGACAAAATAAAATACTCGCCAGAAGCGTGAAGTAGATAAACCACTACTAGTGGTGGACTACTTAGACAGCATATTACAATATTTACCTTCCTCCCCACCTGGTAGGATTCGGCCCGAGGCCAAATTTAATGTGCGGAAATCCGAGCCTGTGGAGTCGACCCCGCATACACGGGATCGTGTATCAATCTACCTCCCAGACGAGGCTATGCCTCGTCCAGGTTCCTCTCTGCCCAAAGGCAGAGAGTTCGACACGACAAGAGCTCTCCACGCTGACAGCTCACGCTGGCCGCATATTGCCTCCATATACAATAGTGTCCAACGTATTTATGAGTTTCGGACATACTTATTAGTATTCATAGGTACGGTATATCACATAATATAAACAAATAAAAATAAAATATAAAATAATAATGAAAATCATAAATAAAATAAAACAATAACATAAAAAACGTTGTATAAAGTAAATTAAATAAAAATTAAAAACAATTATAAATACTCCTTGCATGTAGCAAAAACTGTTCCTACCAGAAATACGAACATCACTCCAAAAAATCGTTAAATTCAATCTCTTCACTACAAATCTTCGTACGGGCAACACGTGTCCGACTTGTCTCTGTGATACAGCGTGTAATAACAGGGAGTAATTTCTCCCTTTTATCACATGTAACACAAAACAGTTGCAACCTAAAATATATAAACAAATTATATGAAATTAACACGCAATTTACAATGCTTTTCTTGTTATTTCTGTACGTTTTATTTCCTATCAAGTATGATATTAACACCGGGAACATGAAGGTAATTTCTACGGTTATGATGTGAGTGAACGCTCACAAAATATTGGTGACTGCCGGCGTGCATAACAAAAACAAACTGTTCACCCACAAATCTAACGACGCTTTCCCTCTGCCCAGCGGAACGCAGGTTCGAATCCTCCCGGAGAGAGCATATTTTCTTTAGTGAAAATTCTCGAATATTCAGGCCGGTAGACGAAAATAAATATACTGATTAATAATTAAACAGAGCGTCTACTGAAATATGGTTATCCACTAAAAATAACTTTTAACCATTTGAGCCCTGACCACCGCTTTACCGGTGGTAGAGAAAAATGACTTAATGCACAGCTACCGGTTCAACGGTGGGTAAACACTTGTAATTATTTTTATATCTACCGTGAAACATTATATGAAATTATTTGCGAATTTGACTCAGGATCTCAGACAGAGGGGTTAAAATTGTTCAGGAACGCAGGGCTGAAAGGGTTAAGTAATAAATAATCAAATATAAATAGATCATGTAAATAATGATGAATTTTGTTCGTCAACCTTTTAACGTCAACAATATTTCTCAATATTACTAAAATAACGACCGCCATCTTTTACACAAGTACGAAAAAAATGTATCTTTGAACATTTTGCTCTTTGTTGAACTTTAAAAGATGAGTCCATTAAGTTTATCAACAGCGATTTTTTTCTGTTTCACCTTTCAAACAAATATCTGCGGAAAAATCATGAGAATTTGTCCGACTCAAAAATGTTAATATATTTATCATACAATCATTAACAACGGAACGATGCCATTGTAAAGTCGCTGTTTTCCTCACGTTCATATTAAGCACGTTTGTATATGCTGGCTTAGAATAGCTACTTAGCAAACTTATTCTTCCACGAGGAACTAAAGTAACAACACAAAAAATAATAAAATTTCACCTATGAAGCAAATGCATCCGAAAAATGCATCAGTATTTGTTCGACTAAAAATTTCATTCATTTATCGTACAAACATCAACAGCATTATCTGACTATTGGAAATTATTTTCAGGATTTGTTTCACTTCAAGATATGAGCGATCATGGACTTGACAAACTTCGTCTCTTTTGTAGAGATCTCTTGCTATTTCTCCTAATCTCTGTTCTACCAACCAATTACAAAAGCTCATTAGATACATTATTCGCTGCTTTCATCTGTCCCTATTGCCTTCAATATACCCTGTGAGCTTCAAATTCTCCTAGCCTTATTTCCTCATTATGTGCCCTAGAAATTACGAATGTCTGCTCCTGTTTCGAAGTATGTGTCTTTAGTTAATTGAGTCTGGTTATTAGGGAACACTTTATATTTGTTAAACTTCACAGTGAAATGCCCGAATTTATGAGACAGACAATTATCATTTCGTTTACATTTTGGAGAAACTGGTTTTCATACCCACAAAGTTTGAGGGATTTTATTATTTTGGCTGAATTTTTTTTTAAAGGAATATCATTAATAGATAATTTGCTATTCGTACCAGCGCACACGTCTTGGTGTTTATACACAAAACTTTTCGACCATTGTACTCTCATGTCTTGCGCCGTCATCTTCCACTAACTGTATATAGACATTTGGTTTAAAGTTCTTAAAGCTCTAAATTTGGTTCAAGCGTGAACATGGGTTAGTATTGGTTCCCTGTCAGCCGCGAGTTCAATCTCTGACTCTGGCAATGTTTAAAAGTCACATGCTCTGGGCCAGTGAAATGAGGGTGAATAAGACTAGAGTGTGTTTATTGATACGAAACAGACGCTAAATATAGAAATCTGGAGAGCAATGTACTCATGGATTTAATAAAGTGTTGCGACTACAATAACCATTCTAGGGATTAGATACCTGTTATGGTAATTTACCCACGCACGCATGGACTCTCCCAGCTATAAATAGGAGCAGGTACTGCCTTTTGGAGAGGGAAGTATCCAGCAGTCAGCTCTGACAGTCAGCCCGAACATTCTTGCTGTAATATTCTTATTTCTGGCTCTAACAACGCCACAACAATACGTAACCCGATCAAAGACATTATTTCATATTTGCTAATATCGATTGATGATTTACATTATTTACATTATTCAGAGTGTTATCCTCATCTTCATTGCGATATTCACAACGTTTCGGCCGTTGTGGGTGATTGGAATTTCTAACCGTATAGTTTATATCATCCACCTGGGTAGATTGTTCTAGACCCACGTGTCATGCCTCTTCCGAGCACTTTATTCCGTCCAGCGGGGAAGTTTGTTCTAGTTCAACGTGTTATGCTTCTTGCGAACCTTTTTATTTCGTCCGCCAGGCCTAGATTGTTCTAGTTCCACGTCTCATGCTTCTTCAACATGTCTCAGTTATTTCCCTTTAACTCAGCTCTCCAAGTTTTTGTTTCACCGCTCCTGTAGCCTGGTATTGAAATCACTAGTCTTTGAGTTTAGTCACTGGATCTAACCAACGCATTTATTCACTGGGCTATGTGTCATTGAGGACATCTCTGTATGAATTTTGGGGACTTATAAACCGAATGTCTCCGGAAGAGGCATGGCACGTGGAACTAGAACAATATACCCTCCCGGTAGACGAATTAAAAGTTTCGGTTCGAAATTTCAATCAGCTGAAGAAGGCCAGAGCGTACAACGTCCGAAAGGTTGTGAATATGGAAATGAAGATGAGGATAACAGTCCGAATAATGTAAATAATGTAAATAATGATAATAGCTCAACTCAGAGATAAGTAAGTATGTGTCGCTCATCACATGCACGTCATGCAATGGATTAGTCCACGGAATCCATATATAAAACGACCAATGATAAATATACCCAAAGGCTAATTCCGGGCAAGGCAGTTGCGTTCATTTGTGGGCTGAACTCGTGAGAACAATTTTTGTATTTCTTTAAGACATGGACTTCCAGGAATCCCTTTAGTTAGTCTACTGGAATATTTTCCAACCAATCCGAGGG
Source organism: Acanthosepion esculentum (assembly GCA_964036315.1). NCBI lineage: Eukaryota > Metazoa > Mollusca > Cephalopoda > Sepiida > Sepiidae > Acanthosepion > Acanthosepion esculentum. Next base: position 49,921,704 of record OZ038494.1, read on the forward strand.
CTTCAACTACAACAGGGATTGTTAATGTTCCAATGTGTCATATTTTTGAGGTTTCGATTTCAAGGTCCTTGTATTTTGATAGCTTTTTGAAGATCTTCATCGATACATTGCAGCCTGCAGGGACTGCTCTATCAATAAGGAAGCACGTTTTTGTTTGCGGTCTCTAATAACAATCTCTGGGCGGTTAGCTTTGATTGTTCTGTCTGTGTGTATTGTGTAGTCCCATAAAATTGTAACATGTTCTATCTCCGTAACTGGGTCTGGGTGGTGTTCATACCAATTTCTTTCAGTTTCCTTCGCGTAGAAGTTGCAGATCTTCCAATGCAGATATTTACCAACTCTGTCATGTCGGGTTTTATATTCACTGGATGCCAATTATTATTATTATTATTATTATTATTATTATTATTATTATTATTATTATTTTACTTGAATGACTTTTATCTTATTTCTGTTGAATATATTTACAGTAATAATAGTATTATATTTGATAGTCGATTCATTTTTTATGAAGTTTTATCCTCATTATCAAGGATTTTATTTAAATGACTTTCAACTAATTTCAGTTTACGGCCGTATCACGTTGAAACACCAGTTCTCGTATAATCACCAATGTTAAGCTACATCGAATCTGGTCCTTATGTAGATGGGTGTGAGCTTGGGAATACCAGATGCTGTAGGCTTAGATATCCTATAGTGTAATGGATAACGATTCGAAATCGGAGAGCCGAGTTCTAATCTCAGTCGTGTACGTTATATTAAATAAAGCGAAATTACCCCTGAGAAGGATAAGAATTTTTACAATCTCAAAATATTTTCTGGCTTTAAATAACCTGAAAAATGCTGATAAGCCATAAAAAAAACAAATCAATATATCAATTCATCTTATTTTTATTGAATAATATTACTCTTGAAATAATTTATATAACGAGCTGAATTATCCGCGCTTTGCTGCGTGTCACACATTTTTTGTAAGAAAATGATGATTGATTTTAAATCATTGTTATAATTTGTGGAAAAAATTATACATTTCAATATTACTCTATGATACTGCTGATGTAACCTGCATTTTCTGGCTTCTACATTTTGGATAGGAGTCATTCCATTTTCAAATTTAAATTTAATTTATATCAAAGAAAAAAAATTCAATGGTTTTTTTTTACATCTCCGTGGACCCCATTTGATCAAAATGAAATATACTTATCCAAGTAGCCCGGGAAATGTAGTTTCAGAATATATGTGGCTATGAGGAGGAGTTCATATAACAAACTGATAGACAGTGGCTACAGCCTTATATATAGATAGTTGATAGGTTTTTGTGTTTTATTTCTTATTATCAATGTTTAAAATAATGTCGTTTATATTATATTGCTTTAATCTGAAATCACAGATCATTATAAATACATAATAAACTTCATATTTCCGAAACATGGAAGTTTTTATTATTATAGTCAGCGGCTTATCTGTTAGTCTACAGAAGTTCACATTACAAATGTCATTCAGATGAGCCATATAGCTAATTTCTTTTCTCCTAAATTATCCGAATTTCTTAGGTGATCCATTGATATTATTGATTTGTTACTCGTCTTTCTTTCAAAACCTTGCTCAATGGAACGCTGTAATATACATAGAATGACTCAGATAGATAGATAGATAGATAGATACGAACAGAATTAGATAGATAGATAGATAGATAGATAGATAGATAGATAGATAGATAGATAGATACGAACAGAATTAGATAGATAGATACGAACAGAATTAGATAGATAGATAGATAGATAGATAGATAGATAGATAGATACGAACAGAATTAGATAGATAGATAGATAGATAGATAGATAGATAGATAGATACGAACAGAATTAGATAGATAGATACGAACAGAATTAGATAGATAGATAGATAGATAGATAGATAGATAGATAGATAGATAGATAGATACGAACAGAATTAGATAGATAGATAGATACATACATACATACATACATACGAACAGAATTAGATAGATAGATAGATAGATAGATAGATAGATAGATAGATAGATACGAACAGGAGGAAATAAATATGAACAGAATGAGATAGATAGATAGATAGATAGATAGATAGATAGATAACGGACTTGCATAGATATATCAATCTAACAAATAAATCCGATGCATAGAGGAATCTGCGATAGATAACAATACGTGACTTCCATTTTCCTCCCCATCAGTACTGATGATAACATTGCTGTTTTTACTACACATTTTCTTCATCATAACTATAGGGAGAATTGTTGTTATTGTTGTTTTTGTTCTTCTAATCGTCAAGCTGGCGATCAAAAGTGTAGAAATCCTTTTATTGGACACTGAGAGGAATGCAATCACTGCCATTGTTTTTGGTTTTCTATTATTTCCCCGCACCTCCTTTAATGAATATTCATGAATCATTTGTCCACAACGGCCATGAACGATTGAAGCAATAATAGCCATAAAAAATGACGGGTCGAGTGGAAATCGAGTGAAATTTGATAAAAAGGCAAAAGTGCGCAAAACAAAGACGGAAAGCTAATAAAAGAGAATAACAACAAACTGATAATAGATTAAGAAAGAAAGAAAGAAAGAAAGAACGAAAGGAAGAAAGAAAGAAAGAAAAAGAAAGAAAGAAAGAAAGGAAGAAAGAAAGATAGAAAGAAAAAGAAAGAAAGGAAGAAAGAAAAAGAAAGAAAGAAAGAATGAAAGAAAAAGAAAGAAAGAAAGAAAGAAAGAAAGAAAAAAAAGAAAGAAAGAAAGAAAAAGAAAGAAAGAAAGAAAGGAAGAAAGAAAGGAAGAAAGAAAGAAAGGAAGAAAGAAAAAGAAAGAAAGGAAGAAAGAAAAAGAAAGGAAGGAAGAAAGAAAGAAAGGAAGAAAGAAAGAAAGAAAGAAAAGAAAGAAAGAAAGAAAATGAAAGAAAGAAAAAAGTGGCAAAAGTGATAAAAGAAACTGAAAGATGACGAAACAATCAGAAAAACAAACGAAATATTAAAGTTGTAAATGACTAATGTGAAAATAGATTTTCTTTTCTATATAAAAAAGAAAGAAGCAAAGAAACGAAACGAAAAATGTGGTTACAATAAGAAAGAAAAAGGAAAGAGAGAAAGAAGGAAGGAAAAGATAATAGCGTGAGAAATATTGAATGAGTGAAAGAACACAAAAAGGAATGAATCATTGAAAGAATGAATGAAAGAAAGCAAAACATGGACATCCAATAATGGAATGGGAACAATAGTGAAAAAGAAAGAAAAAAGAAAGACAAAATTTTAAAAAAATTAAAATAAATGAAGTTAGGAAGCTAGTAAGAAAGAAAGAAGAAAAAAGTGATAAAAAACAAAAAAGATAATGAATAGAGGAAGATATGTAAAAAAATAGAAAAAAAAGACAGAAAGATGTAATAAAAACCAGAGAAGATACTAAATGGCGGAAGAAAGAAAGAATGAAAAAAAAAGAAAGAGGTGATAAAAGTTAGAAAAAATATAAAATGGAGGAAAAAATAGAGAAAGAGTAGGCAAGCTAAAAAGAAAGAAAGAACTACGAAATTTTCTAAAACAAAAACAATCCAAAAAATATATCTAAAAAAAACAGAACAAGGACTAAAAAGAAATAATTTAAAAAAATTTAAATGACGGGAAGGGCGGAAATAAAACGAAAGATAAAAAAGAAAAAAAAAGAAAAGAAAAAAGAATGAATAAATGAAATAGATCCGGATAAATAAAAATTCGTTCTTTGATAGAGCAACGGAAAGTACCTAACGCCATGATCAATTGACAGACCCCGGAGTGCTGCTCCTTTCGTTCAGCGAACATTGGGCCAATTCATTTCGTTGTGGAGCCATCGATTTTATCCGCGGTTTATGCACTTGTGGCGGCGCATGTGAAGCTTCTGCTTAATTCTTTGATATCCTCTTGTCTCGTCGGCCTTTTCTCAGCTGCAAAATACGAGAAGATCGACAAAAGCGATCAAGCATGATAGGCAAAGTCAAGTCCGTTTTATTTTTCGTTATTTTTCAATTCTTGTTGTATGTACCTCTCAATATGCTCTCCTTTACATCAACCATCACGCCTCTCCTATTTTCTATCAGCCGGAATGGGAGCCATATTATCACAAGTAATTGTCGGATATTAGTAGGAATGCGCGTGAATACATTTCGGGAGTGTCGACAAGAGCACGATTACTAAGTTGAGAGATTTTTTTTTTAAAAAAACTAACTTTTTTTTTAATTTCTAGGATGAGAAGTTATTATTTAGATTATTGGCATTCGCAAAAATGGACTCCGCTCTCTGCTCAGTATCATTCGTTGGAAACGGAATACGCAACAATTTGTGTAGTATCAAACACAAAAAACCCCAAAAAACTAGAGCAGCTCCCACGTTGTATAAATAGGCAAGCATCAAGAGATTATTACATTGGCTTGATATGCAGCGATCGATGCTGGGGAATACGCGACAGTCAAGTACGACCGATTCTAGTTAGCTGAATACGGCAGATGCGACAACTCGTCCTGCCTCGTACTGAGAATGTAAATGCGAAATCAATTGAAAAACACCATGACTGTTCGAATTTGATCGAAGAAGAAGAAAAGGGGATGTGGCGAAAGAAGTGGGGAGAGTAGGGCGAAGGATGAGGAGATGGAAGAAGAAGAAGAAGAAGAAGAAGAAGAAGAAGAAGAAGAAGAAGAAGAAGAAGAAGAAAGAGATAGAGGAAAAGAAGAACAAAATCAAAAAGCAGAAAGAAGGGGTGGAGGAAGAGAAAACGAAGGAAACAGAAGAGGAAGAAAAAATATCCCTCCTAATAGACAGAAGAAGGAGTATATTCTCAGCATTTTGATGAAAAAATGTGTAAAAAGACGAAGAAGAAGAAGAAGACGAAGAAGAAGAATCCCTAGTCATAGAAGAATGAGAACAATCTAACCATTTAGATGAAATAAAGGGTTCGTCAAAATTCCCTGAAGTTTCTCTGAGTGGACAGAAATCTTAAGAAAATCGGAGAGAAGAACGATCGAAACGTGATAATAACAACAAAAATTATGACATTAATCCAGATGAAATAATGTAAATAAGAAATACATCCTTTCTCCATATTGTCTGCACGGTTTCTCGCGCGTATTTGTGTTGTCATCTTCTCAGTAGTAATGGTCAACTAGACTAACTCGTTAGCTGACGTTCCTGATTAAACGCTATTATGAAGCTCCTGCTGATTGAATTCACTACTCACTGTAATTGGGGCGCATGCGAGTGCTAGCTCTGAATTCAGCCGTCTAAAATGTAAACTATCTGATCTTTTATCTAATGTAAAATATTCTCTTTTCCAGCTGATGTAGTAGCATTATTAAATTTTGTTATTTTTTTAATGTATGCTCTCTAATTTCGACCATGTCTCTCACACTATCCCTAATCACCCCCTATGTCACCTTATATAAGCTTAATACTACCCTTGAAAAGTATAAATTTTATATTCATTTTTTCACCCTTGAAAGTGAAGTCTGAAGACCCAGAGAAAAATAAAATCTCTGGTGAAATAAATTATAACAATGGAACCTTAAAGTGGGCTGTTTTTTTAATTTCAATTAAATTATATATATATATATATATATATATATATATATATATATATATATATATATATATATATATATATATATTGTGTGTGTGGGGGGCAGTAATTTCTCTTTTAATCAAGTTTCATTAAAGACGACTGACAAGCTACTGCGATTAAGCTATTTATTCAAGTTTTCTTGTGTTCGTATGAGTGTTTTCTTCCAAATATTCTATATATCCGAAAGATTTCGGTTATTCGATTAGCCATTGAATTCTCTGTTCTTAGTTATCTTCCTATCTTTCATTACCTTCATGTCTATATTCGTGGACATCAACTACTGGCAAAGGAACTATCTCTTGAGTCTACAGGACTTTCACTACTAAACTCAGTCAGTTATGTCCTCTTCCTTTATCCTTCCCTTTCATGTCTGTTGCTTGCTAGATATAATTTCTGATAGGAGAGATGAGGCCATACATAACCCTACACTCGTCTGCAAATATCATTTTGTTCAACTACTACAATGCCTACCATGTTAAATGGCTTAATCGCTCTAATCTCACTGACTTCGCTGGTTATCAAGACTTTGAATTCCTCTATTAATCGATCTTCCACTCAGAGTAGACTCTCCAGCCGTTTCCCCATTCATTCTGACGGTTACGCTTCTCTACTTGACCTCTTCTTCTCAGGACTCATGCCGTGCTCTGCAGCTCTGTCCTCTCGACAACACCGATAGTGTCTATAGATATCTCTTTCTACTCTGCTATCAACCATAAAGACTCTAACAGACCATATTTCTGTTATGAAGGAACTGGTTGGGACTCGTTACGTGCCCTTTGGAATTATATCTTTTAATTATTCTGTTGAGAAATGTACCACTGAGGATTTTTCCCGGGTGAAAGCCGCCATCAAAGATTTCGTGCAAACACAGAAATACCAAGTAAAATCACAATCTTCTTGATTCTCTCCTGTCTGTTCAGGGTATAATAGACCACAGGAATCGCTTCTTCCGGATATACTAGAGCGACAGGTCCGATTGTAGCTTACGTCACTTTGTCATTGATCGTAATGAGTGCAAGTGTGTCCTTAAAGAAGCAAAGGCATTATTTGTTGATAGAATGATACCTCGTATAGACACTCAAGATATATCTTGAACGCAATTGTATGCCTTCAACTAAATAAATTTTGAACGCAGATGTAACAGATAAAATGTTTTGTTGGTCATTTTGTTATAAAATATATTGTTAGTAATTTTAACAATTTGTACTTTTTTATATAAAAATGTATTACTGATATTTTAGTCGTTAAAATTACTAACAATATAACAAAATGACCAACAAAACATTTTATCTGTTACAACTGCGTTCAAAATTTATTTAGTTGAAGGCATACAATTGCGTTCAAGATATATTTAACCGAAGGCATAAATTATTTTCAGAATATATTTAGTTGCAGGCATATAATTGCGTTCAAAATATATTTTGTTGAAGCCATAAAATTGTGCTAAAGTTATTTCGGCATTAAATAACATATAGTGGTTGATATAGCCGCTAAACAAAATCAACCAACCATCCAGGCATATCTTGAGATTCTTGACAAAATTCAAAGAATGGTCTGTAATGTAATCGATCCTGATCTAGCCTGTCGTCTTCAGTCAATTTCTCACCAACGTGGCGTGGTTTACCACTGTCTTTTCTACAAATATTTTCATGGCAACTCATCTGATAAGCTTTTTTACTTAGTGCTCTGATTGCATGAATTTAAGCGCGCTACTAGATTGGCAACTAGGTCCCAACCTTTTACTGTTTAAATAGCTAAATGCAACCGCCACTTCTACACCAACGGTTTCTTTTCTAGCACTCCCCACCTTTCTAACCACTGTTCCTTTATTGTTCTTTATCCTTACTTCTCCTCACTAAAGTTTTTTTTATTCGCTTTCACTCCCTATAAATCTCTGCGTCTCAGTGGCATTGTTGCCTTGCTTAAGGTGACATGATTTAAAAAATTGTCGTATACATTAAAAGATTATTTATATTTTTGAGATGAGGTAATTATTTACACGTTTTACATTGTTCGGACTGTTATCCCCATCTTTGTTGCCATGTTTACAATGT